>JAZHFQ010000149.1:2500-92545 GCA_038387885.1 Spodoptera picta
CCTGGCCTGGCCTGGCCTGGCCTGGCCTGGCCTGGCCTGGCCTGGCCTGGCCTGGCCTGGCCTGGCCTGGCCTGGCCTGGCCTGGCCTGGCCTGGCCTGGCCTGGCCTGGCCTGGCCTGGCCTGGCCTGGCCTGGCCTGGCCTGGCCTGGCCTGGCCTGGCCTGGCCTGGCCTGGCCTGGCCTGGCCTGGCCTGGCCTGGCCTGGCCTGGCCTGGCCTGGCCTGGCCTGGCCTGGCCTGGCCTGGCCTGGCCTGGCCTGGCCTGGCCTGGCCTGGCCTGGCCTGGCCTGGCCTGGCCTGGCCTGGCCTGGCCTGGCCTGGCCTGGCCTGGCCTGGCCTGGCCTGGCCTGGCCTGGCCTGGCCTGGCCTGGCCTGGCCTGGCCTGGCCTGGCCTGGCCTGGCCTGGCCTGGCCTGGCCTGGCCTGGCCTGGCCTGGCCTGGCCTGGCCTGGCCTGGCCTGGCCTGGCCTGGCCTGGCCTGGCCTGGCCTGGCCTGGCCTGGCCTGGCCTGGCCTGGCCTGGCCTGGCCTGGCCTGGCCTGGCCTGGCCTGGCCTGGCCTGGCCTGGCCTGGCCTGGCCTGGCCTGGCCTGGCCTGGCCTGGCCTGGCCTGGCCTGGCCTGGCCTGGCCTGGCCTGGCCTGGCCTGGCCTGGCCTGGCCTGGCCTGGCCTGGCCTGGCCTGGCCTGGCCTGGCCTGGCCTGGCCTGGCCTGGCCTGGCCTGGCCTGGCCTGGCCTGGCCTGGCCTGGCCTGGCCTGGCCTGGCCTGGCCTGGCCTGGCCTGGCCTGGCCTGGCCTGGCCTGGCCTGGCCTGGCCTGGCCTGGCCTGGCCTGGCCTGGCCTGGCCTGGCCTGGCCTGGCCTGGCCTGGCCTGGCCTGGCCTGGCCTGGCCTGGCCTGGCCTGGCCTGGCCTGGCCTGGCCTGGCCTGGCCTGGCCTGGCCTGGCCTGGCCTGGCCTGGCCTGGCCTGGCCTGGCCTGGCCTGGCCTGGCCTGGCCTGGCCTGGCCTGGCCTGGCCTGGCCTGGCCTGGCCTGGCCTGGCCTGGCCTGGCCTGGCCTGGCCTGGCCCTGGCCTGGCCTGGCCTGGCCTGGCCTGGCCTGGCCTGGCCTGGCCTGGCCTGGCCTGGCCTGGCCTGGCCTGGCCTGGCCTGGCCTGGCCTGGCCTGGCCTGGCCTGGCCTGGCCTGGCCTGGCCTGGCCTGGCCTGGCCTGGCCTGGCCTGGCCTGGCCTGGCCTGGCCTGGCCTGGCCTGGCCTGGCCTGGCCTGGCCTGGCCTGGCCTGGCCTGGCCTGGCCTGGCCTGGCCTGGCCTGGCCTGGCCTGGCCTGGCCTGGCCTGGCCTGGCCTGGCCTGGCCTGGCCTGGCCTGGCCTGGCCTGGCCTGGCCTGGCCTGGCCTGGCCTGGCCTGGCCTGGCCTGGCCTGGCCTGGCCTGGCCTGGCCTGGCCTGGCCTGGCCTGGCCTGGCCTGGCCTGGCCTGGCCTGGCCTGGCCTGGCCTGGCCTGGCCTGGCCTGGCCTGGCCTGGCCTGGCCTGGCCTGGCCTGGCCTGGCCTGGCCTGGCCTGGCCTGGCCTGGCCTGGCCTGGCCTGGCCTGGCCTGGCCTGGCCTGGCCTGGCCTGGCCTGGCCTGGCCTGGCCTGGCCTGGCCTGGCCTGGCCTGGCCTGGCCTGGCCTGGCCTGGCCTGGCCTGGCCTGGCCTGGCCTGGCCTGGCCTGGCCTGGCCTGGCCTGGCCTGGCCTGGCCTGGCCTGGCCTGGCCTGGCCTGGCCTGGCCTGGCCTGGCCTGGCCTGGCCTGGCCTGGCCTGGCCTGGCCTGGCCTGGCCTGGCCTGGCCTGGCCTGGCCTGGCCTGGCCTGGCCTGGCCTGGCCTGGCCTGGCCTGGCCTGGCCTGGCCTGGCCTGGCCTGGCCTGGCCTGGCCTGGCCTGGCCTGGCCTGGCCTGGCCTGGCCTGGCCTGGCCTGGCCTGGCCTGGCCTGGCCTGGCCTGGCCTGGCCTGGCCTGGCCTGGCCTGGCCTGGCCTGGCCTGGCCTGGCCTGGCCTGGCCTGGCCTGGCCTGGCCTGGCCTGGCCTGGCCTGGCCTGGCCTGGCCTGGCCTGGCCTGGCCTGGCCTGGCCTGGCCTGGCCTGGCCTGGCCTGGCCTGGCCTGGCCTGGCCTGGCCTGGCCTGGCCTGGCCTGGCCTGGCCTGGCCTGGCCTGGCCTGGCCTGGCCTGGCCTGGCCTGGCCTGGCCTGGCCTGGCCTGGCCTGGCCTGGCCTGGCCTGGCCTGGCCTGGCCTGGCCTGGCCTGGCCTGGCCTGGCCTGGCCTGGCCTGGCCTGGCCTGGCCTGGCCTGGCCTGGCCTGGCCTGGCCTGGCCTGGCCTGGCCTGGCCTGGCCTGGCCTGGCCTGGCCTGGCCTGGCCTGGCCTGGCCTGGCCTGGCCTGGCCTGGCCTGGCCTGGCCTGGCCTGGCCTGGCCTGGCCTGGCCTGGCCTGGCCTGGCCTGGCCTGGCCTGGCCTGGCCTGGCCTGGCCTGGCCTGGCCTGGCCTGGCCTGGCCTGGCCTGGCCTGGCCTGGCCTGGCCTGGCCTGGCCTGGCCTGGCCTGGCCTGGCCTGGCCTGGCCTGGCCTGGCCTGGCCTGGCCTGGCCTGGCCTGGCCTGGCCTGGCCTGGCCTGGCCTGGCCTGGCCTGGCCTGGCCTGGCCTGGCCTGGCCTGGCCTGGCCTGGCCTGGCCTGGCCTGGCCTGGCCTGGCCTGGCCTGGCCTGGCCTGGCCTGGCCTGGCCTGGCCTGGCCTGGCCTGGCCTGGCCTGGCCTGGCCTGGCCTGGCCTGGCCTGGCCTGGCCTGGCCTGGCCTGGCCTGGCCTGGCCTGGCCTGGCCTGGCCTGGCCTGGCCTGGCCTGGCCTGGCCTGGCCTGGCCTGGCCTGGCCTGGCCTGGCCTGGCCTGGCCTGGCCTGGCCTGGCCTGGCCTGGCCTGGCCTGGCCTGGCCTGGCCTGGCCTGGCCTGGCCTGGCCTGGCCTGGCCTGGCCTGGCCTGGCCTGGCCTGGCCTGGCCTGGCCTGGCCTGGCCTGGCCTGGCCTGGCCTGGCCTGGCCTGGCCTGGCCTGGCCTGGCCTGGCCTGGCCTGGCCTGGCCTGGCCTGGCCTGGCCTGGCCTGGCCTGGCCTGGCCTGGCCTGGCCTGGCCTGGCCTGGCCTGGCCTGGCCTGGCCTGGCCTGGCCTGGCCTGGCCTGGCCTGGCCTGGCCTGGCCTGGCCTGGCCTGGCCTGGCCTGGCCTGGCCTGGCCTGGCCTGGCCTGGCCTGGCCTGGCCTGGCCTGGCCTGGCCTGGCCTGGCCTGGCCTGGCCTGGCCTGGCCTGGCCTGGCCTGGCCTGGCCTGGCCTGGCCTGGCCTGGCCTGGCCTGGCCTGGCCTGGCCTGGCCTGGCTGGCCTGGCCTGGCCTGGCCTGGCCTGGCCTGGCCTGGCCTGGCCTGGCCTGGCCTGGCCTGGCCTGGCCTGGCCTGGCCTGGCCTGGCCTGGCCTGGCCTGGCCTGGCCTGGCCTGGCCTGGCCTGGCCTGGCCTGGCCTGGCCTGGCCTGGCCTGGCCTGGCCTGGCCTGGCCTGGCCTGGCCTGGCCTGGCCTGGCCTGGCCTGGCCTGGCCTGGCCTGGCCTGGCCTGGCCTGGCCTGGCCTGGCCTGGCCTGGCCTGGCCTGGCCTGGCCTGGCCTGGCCTGGCCTGGCCTGGCCTGGCCTGGCCTGGCCTGGCCTGGCCTGGCCTGGCCTGGCCTGGCCTGGCCTGGCCTGGCCTGGCCTGGCCTGGCCTGGCCTGGCCTGGCCTGGCCTGGCCTGGCCTGGCCTGGCCTGGCCTGGCCTGGCCTGGCCTGGCCTGGCCTGGCCTGGCCTGGCCTGGCCTGGCCCTGGCCTGGCCTGGCCTGGCCTGGCCTGGCCTGGCCTGGCCTGGCCTGGCCTGGCCTGGCCTGGCCTGGCCTGGCCTGGCCTGGCCTGGCCTGGCCTGGCCTGGCCTGGCCTGGCCTGGCCTGGCCTGGCCTGGCCTGGCCTGGCCTGGCCTGGCCTGGCCTGGCCTGGCCTGGCCTGGCCTGGCCTGGCCTGGCCTGGCCTGGCCTGGCCTGGCCTGGCCTGGCCTGGCCTGGCCTGGCCTGGCCTGGCCTGGCCTGGCCTGGCCTGGCCTGGCCTGGCCTGGCCTGGCCTGGCCTGGCCTGGCCTGGCCTGGCCTGGCCTGGCCTGGCCTGGCCTGGCCTGGCCTGGCCTGGCCTGGCCTGGCCTGGCCTGGCCTGGCCTGGCCTGGCCTGGCCTGGCCTGGCCTGGCCTGGCCTGGCCTGGCCTGGCCTGGCCTGGCCTGGCCTGGCCTGGCCTGGCCTGGCCTGGCCTGGCCTGGCCTGGCCTGGCCTGGCCTGGCCTGGCCTGGCCTGGCCTGGCCTGGCCTGGCCTGGCCTGGCCTGGCCTGGCCTGGCCTGGCCTGGCCTGGCCTGGCCTGGCCTGGCCTGGCCTGGCCTGGCCTGGCCTGGCCTGGCCTGGCCTGGCCTGGCCTGGCCTGGCCTGGCCTGGCCTGGCCTGGCCTGGCCTGGCCTGGCCTGGCCTGGCCTGGCCTGGCCTGGCCTGGCCTGGCCTGGCCTGGCCTGGCCTGGCCTGGCCTGGCCTGGCCTGGCCTGGCCTGGCCTGGCCTGGCCTGGCCTGGCCTGGCCTGGCCTGGCCTGGCCTGGCCTGGCCTGGCCTGGCCTGGCCTGGCCTGGCCTGGCCTGGCCTGGCCTGGCCTGGCCTGGCCTGGCCTGGCCTGGCCTGGCCTGGCCTGGCCTGGCCTGGCCTGGCCTGGCCTGGCCTGGCCTGGCCTGGCCTGGCCTGGCCTGGCCTGGCCTGGCCTGGCCTGGCCTGGCCTGGCCTGGCCTGGCCTGGCCTGGCCTGGCCTGGCCTGGCCTGGCCTGGCCTGGCCTGGCCTGGCCTGGCCTGGCCTGGCCTGGCCTGGCCTGGCCTGGCCTGGCCTGGCCTGGCCTGGCCTGGCCTGGCCTGGCCTGGCCTGGCCTGGCCTGGCCTGGCCTGGCCTGGCCTGGCCTGGCCTGGCCTGGCCTGGCCTGGCCTGGCCTGGCCTGGCCTGGCCTGGCCTGGCCTGGCCTGGCCTGGCCTGGCCTGGCCTGGCCTGGCCTGGCCTGGCCTGGCCTGGCCTGGCCTGGCCTGGCCTGGCCTGGCCTGGCCTGGCCTGGCCTGGCCTGGCCTGGCCTGGCCTGGCCTGGCCTGGCCTGGCCTGGCCTGGCCTGGCCTGGCCTGGCCTGGCCTGGCCTGGCCTGGCCTGGCCTGGCCTGGCCTGGCCTGGCCTGGCCTGGCCTGGCCTGGCCTGGCCTGGCCTGGCCTGGCCTGGCCTGGCCTGGCCTGGCCTGGCCTGGCCTGGCCTGGCCTGGCCTGGCCTGGCCTGGCCTGGCCTGGCCTGGCCTGGCCTGGCCTGGCCTGGCCTGGCCTGGCCTGGCCTGGCCTGGCCTGGCCTGGCCTGGCCTGGCCTGGCCTGGCCTGGCCTGGCCTGGCCTGGCCTGGCCTGGCCTGGCCTGGCCTGGCCTGGCCTGGCCTGGCCTGGCCTGGCCTGGCCTGGCCTGGCCCTGGCCTGGCCTGGCCTGGCCTGGCCTGGCCTGGCCTGGCCTGGCCTGGCCTGGCCTGGCCTGGCCTGGCCTGGCCTGGCCTGGCCTGGCCTGGCCTGGCCTGGCCTGGCCTGGCCTGGCCTGGCCTGGCCTGGCCTGGCCTGGCCTGGCCTGGCCTGGCCTGGCCTGGCCTGGCCTGGCCTGGCCTGGCCTGGCCTGGCCTGGCCTGGCCTGGCCTGGCCTGGCCTGGCCTGGCCTGGCCTGGCCTGGCCTGGCCTGGCCTGGCCTGGCCTGGCCTGGCCTGGCCTGGCCTGGCCTGGCCTGGCCTGGCCTGGCCTGGCCTGGCCTGGCCTGGCCTGGCCTGGCCTGGCCTGGCCTGGCCTGGCCTGGCCTGGCCTGGCCTGGCCTGGCCTGGCCTGGCCTGGCCTGGCCTGGCCTGGCCTGGCCTGGCCTGGCCTGGCCTGGCCTGGCCTGGCCTGGCCTGGCCTGGCCTGGCCTGGCCTGGCCTGGCCTGGCCTGGCCTGGCCTGGCCTGGCCTGGCCTGGCCTGGCCTGGCCTGGCCTGGCCTGGCCTGGCCTGGCCTGGCCTGGCCTGGCCTGGCCTGGCCTGGCCTGGCCTGGCCTGGCCTGGCCTGGCCTGGCCTGGCCTGGCCTGGCCTGGCCTGGCCTGGCCTGGCCTGGCCTGGCCTGGCCTGGCCTGGCCTGGCCTGGCCTGGCCTGGCCTGGCCTGGCCTGGCCTGGCCTGGCCTGGCCTGGCCTGGCCTGGCCTGGCCTGGCCTGGCCTGGCCTGGCCTGGCCTGGCCTGGCCTGGCCTGGCCTGGCCTGGCCTGGCCTGGCCTGGCCTGGCCTGGCCTGGCCTGGCCTGGCCTGGCCTGGCCTGGCCTGGCCTGGCCTGGCCTGGCCTGGCCTGGCCTGGCCTGGCCTGGCCTGGCCTGGCCTGGCCTGGCCTGGCCTGGCCTGGCCTGGCCTGGCCTGGCCTGGCCTGGCCTGGCCTGGCCTGGCCTGGCCTGGCCTGGCCTGGCCTGGCCTGGCCTGGCCTGGCCTGGCCTGGCCTGGCCTGGCCTGGCCTGGCCTGGCCTGGCCTGGCTCTGGCCTGGCCTGGCTGGCCTGGCCTGGCCTGGCCTGGCTCGGCCTGGCCTGGCCTGGCCTGGCCTGGCACGGCCTGCGGCCTGGGCCTAGGCCTGGCCCTGGCCTGGCACTGGCCTGGGCCTGGCCTGGCCTGGCCTGGCCTGGCCTGGCCTGGCCTGGCCTGGCCCTGGCCTGGCTGGCCTGGCCTGGCCTGGCCTGGCCTGGCCCCTGGCCTGGCCTGGCCTGGCCTGGGCCTGGCCTGCCCTGGCGCTGGCCTGGCTGGCTGCCTGGCCTGGCCTGGCCTGGCCTGGCCTGGCCTGGCCTGGCTGGCCTGGCCTGGCCTGGCCTGGCCTGGCCTGGCCTGGCCTGGCCTGGCCTGGCCTGGCCTGGCCTGGCCTGGCCTGGCCTGGCCTGGCCTGGCCTGGCCTGGCCTGGCCTGGCCTGGCCTGGCCTGGCCTGGCCTGGCCTGGCCTGGCCTGGCCTGGCCTGGCCTGGCCTGGCCTGGCCTGGCCTGGCCTGGCCTGGCCTGGCCTGGCCTGGCCTGGCCTGGCCTGGCCTGGCCTGGCCTGGCCTGGCCTGGCCTGGCCTGGCCTGGCCTGGCCTGGCCTGGCCTGGCCTGGCCTGGCCTGGCCTGGCCTGGCCTGGCCTGGCCTGGCCTGGCCTGGCCTGGCCTGGCCTGGCCTGGCCTGGCCTGGCCTGGCCTGGCCTGGCCTGGCCTGGCCTGGCCTGGCCTGGCCTGGCCTGGCCTGGCCTGGCCTGGCCTGGCCTGGCCTGGCCTGGCCTGGCCTGGCCTGGCCTGGCCTGGCCTGGCCTGGCCTGGCCTGGCCTGGCCTGGCCTGGCCTGGCCTGGCCTGGCCTGGCCTGGCCTGGCCTGGCCTGGCCTGGCCTGGCCTGGCCTGGCCTGGCCTGGCCTGGCCTGGCCTGGCCTGGCCTGGCCTGGCCTGGCCTGGCCTGGCCTGGCCTGGCCTGGCCTGGCCTGGCCTGGCCTGGCCTGGCCTGGCCTGGCCTGGCCTGGCCTGGCCTGGCCTGGCCTGGCCTGGCCTGGCCTGGCCTGGCCTGGCCTGGCCTGGCCTGGCCTGGCCTGGCCTGGCCTGGCCTGGCCTGGCCTGGCCTGGCCTGGCCTGGCCTG
Organism: Spodoptera picta; assembly: GCA_038387885.1. NCBI lineage: Eukaryota > Metazoa > Arthropoda > Insecta > Lepidoptera > Noctuidae > Spodoptera > Spodoptera picta. Next base: position 10,219 of record JAZHFQ010000149.1, read on the forward strand.
GCCTGGCCTGGCCTGGCCTGGCCTGGCCTGGCCTGGCCTGGCCTGGCCTGGCCTGGCCTGGCCTGGCCTGGCCTGGCCTGGCCTGGCCTGGCCTGGCCTGGCCTGGCCTGGCCTGGCCTGGCCTGGCCTGGCCTGGCCTGGCCTGGCCTGGCCTGGCCTGGCCTGGCCTGGCCTGGCCTGGCCTGGCCTGGCCTGGCCTGGCCTGGCCTGGCCTGGCCTGGCCTGGCCTGGCCTGGCCTGGCCTGGCCTGGCCTGGCCTGGCCTGGCCTGGCCTGGCCTGGCCTGGCCTGGCCTGGCCTGGCCTGGCCTGGCCTGGCCTGGCCTGGCCTGGCCTGGCCTGGCCTGGCCTGGCCTGGCCTGGCCTGGCCTGGCCTGGCCTGGCCTGGCCTGGCCTGGCCTGGCCTGGCCTGGCCTGGCCTGGCCTGGCCTGGCCTGGCCTGGCCTGGCCTGGCCTGGCCTGGCCTGGCCTGGCCTGGCCTGGCCTGGCCTGGCCTGGCCTGGCCTGGCCTGGCCTGGCCTGGCCTGGCCTGGCCTGGCCTGGCCTGGCCTGGCCTGGCCTGGCCTGGCCTGGCCTGGCCTGGCCTGGCCTGGCCTGGCCTGGCCTGGCCTGGCCTGGCCTGGCCTGGCCTGGCCTGGCCTGGCCTGGCCTGGCCTGGCCTGGCCTGGCCTGGCCTGGCCTGGCCTGGCCTGGCCTGGCCTGGCCTGGCCTGGCCTGGCCTGGCCTGGCCTGGCCTGGCCTGGCCTGGCCTGGCCTGGCCTGGCCTGGCCTGGCCTGGCCTGGCCTGGCCTGGCCTGGCCTGGCCTGGCCTGGCCTGGCCTGGCCTGGCCTGGCCTGGCCTGGCCTGGCCTGGCCTGGCCTGGCCTGGCCTGGCCTGGCCTGGCCTGGCCTGGCCTGGCCTGGCCTGGCCTGGCCTGGCCTGGCCTGGCCTGGCCTGGCCTGGCCTGGCCTGGCCTGGCCTGGCCTGGCCTGGCCTGGCCTGGCCTGGCCTGGCCTGGCCTGGCCTGGCCTGGCCTGGCCTGGCCTGGCCTGGCCTGGCCTGGCCTGGCCTGGCCTGGCCTGGCCTGGCCTGGCCTGGCCTGGCCTGGCCTGGCCTGGCCTGGCCTGGCCTGGCCTGGCCTGGCCTGGCCTGGCCTGGCCTGGCCTGGCCTGGCCTGGCCTGGCCTGGCCTGGCCTGGCCTGGCCTGGCCTGGCCTGGCCTGGCCTGGCCTGGCCTGGCCTGGCCTGGCCTGGCCTGGCCTGGCCTGGCCTGGCCTGGCCTGGCCTGGCCTGGCCTGGCCTGGCCTGGCCTGGCCTGGCCTGGCCTGGCCTGGCCTGGCCTGGCCTGGCCTGGCCTGGCCTGGCCTGGCCTGGCCTGGCCTGGCCTGGCCTGGCCTGGCCTGGCCTGGCCTGGCCTGGCCTGGCCTGGCCTGGCCTGGCCTGGCCTGGCCTGGCCTGGCCTGGCCTGGCCTGGCCTGGCCTGGCCTGGCCTGGCCTGGCCTGGCCTGGCCTGGCCTGGCCTGGCCTGGCCTGGCCTGGCCTGGCCTGGCCTGGCCTGGCCTGGCCTGGCCTGGCCTGGCCTGGCCTGGCCTGGCCTGGCCTGGCCTGGCCTGGCCTGGCCTGGCCTGGCCTGGCCTGGCCTGGCCTGGCCTGGCCTGGCCTGGCCTGGCCTGGCCTGGCCTGGCCTGGCCTGGCCTGGCCTGGCCTGGCCTGGCCTGGCCTGGCCTGGCCTGGCCTGGCCTGGCCTGGCCTGGCCTGGCCTGGCCTGGCCTGGCCTGGCCTGGCCTGGCCTGGCCTGGCCTGGCCTGGCCTGGCCTGGCCTGGCCTGGCCTGGCCTGGCCTGGCCTGGCCTGGCCTGGCCTGGCCTGGCCTGGCCTGGCCTGGCCTGGCCTGGCCTGGCCTGGCCTGGCCTGGCCTGGCCTGGCCTGGCCTGGCCTGGCCTGGCCTGGCCTGGCCTGGCCTGGCCTGGCCTGGCCTGGCCTGGCCTGGCCTGGCCTGGCCTGGCCTGGCCTGGCCTGGCCTGGCCTGGCCTGGCCTGGCCTGGCCTGGCCTGGCCTGGCCTGGCCTGGCCTGGCCTGGCCTGGCCTGGCCTGGCCTGGCCTGGCCTGGCCTGGCCTGGCCTGGCCTGGCCTGGCCTGGCCTGGCCTGGCCTGGCCTGGCCTGGCCTGGCCTGGCCTGGCCTGGCCTGGCCTGGCCTGGCCTGGCCTGGCCTGGCCTGGCCTGGCCTGGCCTGGCCTGGCCTGGCCTGGCCTGGCCTGGCCTGGCCTGGCCTGGCCTGGCCTGGCCTGGCCTGGCCTGGCCTGGCCTGGCCTGGCCTGGCCTGGCCTGGCCTGGCCTGGCCTGGCCTGGCCTGGCCTGGCCTGGCCTGGCCTGGCCTGGCCTGGCCTGGCCTGGCCTGGCCTGGCCTGGCCTGGCCTGGCCTGGCCTGGCCTGGCCTGGCCTGGCCTGGCCTGGCCTGGCCTGGCCTGGCCTGGCCTGGCCTGGCCTGGCCTGGCCTGGCCTGGCCTGGCCTGGCCTGGCCTGGCCTGGCCTGGCCTGGCCTGGCCTGGCCTGGCCTGGCCTGGCCTGGCCTGGCCTGGCCTGGCCTGGCCTGGCCTGGCCTGGCCTGGCCTGGCCTGGCCTGGCCTGGCCTGGCCTGGCCTGGCCTGGCCTGGCCTGGCCTGGCCTGGCCTGGCCTGGCCTGGCCTGGCCTGGCCTGGCCTGGCCTGGCCTGGCCTGGCCTGGCCTGGCCTGGCCTGGCCTGGCCTGGCCTGGCCTGGCCTGGCCTGGCCTGGCCTGGCCTGGCCTGGCCTGGCCTGGCCTGGCCTGGCCTGGCCTGGCCTGGCCTGGCCTGGCCTGGCCTGGCCTGGCCTGGCCTGGCCTGGCCTGGCCTGGCCTGGCCTGGCCTGGCCTGGCCTGGCCTGGCCTGGCCTGGCCTGGCCTGGCCTGGCCTGGCCTGGCCTGGCCTGGCCTGGCCTGGCCTGGCCTGGCCTGGCCTGGCCTGGCCTGGCCTGGCCTGGCCTGGCCTGGCCTGGCCTGGCCTGGCCTGGCCTGGCCTGGCCTGGCCTGGCCTGGCCTGGCCTGGCCTGGCCTGGCCTGGCCTGGCCTGGCCTGGCCTGGCCTGGCCTGGCCTGGCCTGGCCTGGCCTGGCCTGGCCTGGCCTGGCCTGGCCTGGCCTGGCCTGGCCTGGCCTGGCCTGGCCTGGCCTGGCCTGGCCTGGCCTGGCCTGGCCTGGCCTGGCCTGGCCTGGCCTGGCCTGGCCTGGCCTGGCCTGGCCTGGCCTGGCCTGGCCTGGCCTGGCCTGGCCTGGCCTGGCCTGGCCTGGCCTGGCCTGGCCTGGCCTGGCCTGGCCTGGCCTGGCCTGGCCTGGCCTGGCCTGGCCTGGCCTGGCCTGGCCTGGCCTGGCCTGGCCTGGCCTGGCCTGGCCTGGCCTGGCCTGGCCTGGCCTGGCCTGGCCTGGCCTGGCCTGGCCTGGCCTGGCCTGGCCTGGCCTGGCCTGGCCTGGCCTGGCCTGGCCTGGCCTGGCCTGGCCTGGCCTGGCCTGGCCTGGCCTGGCCTGGCCTGGCCTGGCCTGGCCTGGCCTGGCCTGGCCTGGCCTGGCCTGGCCTGGCCTGGCCTGGCCTGGCCTGGCCTGGCCTGGCCTGGCCTGGCCTGGCCTGGCCTGGCCTGGCCTGGCCTGGCCTGGCCTGGCCTGGCCTGGCCTGGCCTGGCCTGGCCTGGCCTGGCCTGGCCTGGCCTGGCCTGGCCTGGCCTGGCCTGGCCTGGCCTGGCCTGGCCTGGCCTGGCCTGGCCTGGCCTGGCCTGGCCTGGCCTGGCCTGGCCTGGCCTGGCCTGGCCTGGCCTGGCCTGGCCTGGCCTGGCCTGGCCTGGCCTGGCCTGGCCTGGCCTGGCCTGGCCTGGCCTGGCCTGGCCTGGCCTGGCCTGGCCTGGCCTGGCCTGGCCTGGCCTGGCCTGGCCTGGCCTGGCCTGGCCTGGCCTGGCCTGGCCTGGCCTGGCCTGGCCTGGCCTGGCCTGGCCTGGCCTGGCCTGGCCTGGCCTGGCCTGGCCTGGCCTGGCCTGGCCTGGCCTGGCCTGGCCTGGCCTGGCCTGGCCTGGCCTGGCCTGGCCTGGCCTGGCCTGGCCTGGCCTGGCCTGGCCTGGCCTGGCCTGGCCTGGCCTGGCCTGGCCTGGCCTGGCCTGGCCTGGCCTGGCCTGGCCTGGCCTGGCCTGGCCTGGCCTGGCCTGGCCTGGCCTGGCCTGGCCTGGCCTGGCCTGGCCTGGCCTGGCCTGGCCTGGCCTGGCCTGGCCTGGCCTGGCCTGGCCTGGCCTGGCCTGGCCTGGCCTGGCCTGGCCTGGCCTGGCCTGGCCTGGCCTGGCCTGGCCTGGCCTGGCCTGGCCTGGCCTGGCCTGGCCTGGCCTGGCCTGGCCTGGCCTGGCCTGGCCTGGCCTGGCCTGGCCTGGCCTGGCCTGGCCTGGCCTGGCCTGGCCTGGCCTGGCCTGGCCTGGCCTGGCCTGGCCTGGCCTGGCCTGGCCTGGCCTGGCCTGGCCTGGCCTGGCCTGGCCTGGCCTGGCCTGGCCTGGCCTGGCCTGGCCTGGCCTGGCCTGGCCTGGCCTGGCCTGGCCTGGCCTGGCCTGGCCTGGCCTGGCCTGGCCTGGCCTGGCCTGGCCTGGCCTGGCCTGGCCTGGCCTGGCCTGGCCTGGCCTGGCCTGGCCTGGCCTGGCCTGGCCTGGCCTGGCCTGGCCTGGCCTGGCCTGGCCTGGCCTGGCCTGGCCTGGCCTGGCCTGGCCTGGCCTGGCCTGGCCTGGCCTGGCCTGGCCTGGCCTGGCCTGGCCTGGCCTGGCCTGGCCTGGCCTGGCCTGGCCTGGCCTGGCCTGGCCTGGCCTGGCCTGGCCTGGCCTGGCCTGGCCTGGCCTGGCCTGGCCTGGCCTGGCCTGGCCTGGCCTGGCCTGGCCTGGCCTGGCCTGGCCTGGCCTGGCCTGGCCTGGCCTGGCCTGGCCTGGCCTGGCCTGGCCTGGCCTGGCCTGGCCTGGCCTGGCCTGGCCTGGCCTGGCCTGGCCTGGCCTGGCCTGGCCTGGCCTGGCCTGGCCTGGCCTGGCCTGGCCTGGCCTGGCCTGGCCTAACTCTAACCCGGTCTGCATCCAACCACGACCGAGAACACCACGTTTTCTTAACGCTCCTCAATAAAAAAATTGTTTAAAGTGGTATATTCGTGAGTTACATAAGTGTGTTATACATCAAAAGTTGCGTCATTGCCTCGCGCAAGTGCCTGTTTTTGTTTTACAAACGGACCTCCTACTGCTAAAGAGTTATCAACAAAAAACGGATAAAAGTGAGTGAAATTTCATCTTTCAACCCGAATAACTTTGGAAAGCGATCGAGGACACCCCATTTTTAACATACCCTATTGTGGGGCTCATCTTTTCACATCGGATCCCGAAAACCCGACGAGGATCCGGCTTCGGGATCGAGAGTTATTGGGAAAAAACCAGAAATTCTAACCTCAAATCCGCCCACGAGGTAGGAGATCCAGACGACTCACACCACTGAAAACTTCAAAACCTGCAAGAAGACATATATAGCATCGAGAAACCGGTTTTGGAAAAATTTTACCACATCAGAGTGAGCCGAAATCAGTTAATTTATAATTTAACTTCCTGTGGCTCTCAGCTGAAACCTTCAGGAGAAATCTCACTTTTTCTGAAGAAACTGGATGCGCGCTAGCCGGGAGAAGACAGCCAGGGCAAGCAAAAAATTTTAGAAATTTTTAGTTACTTTAAAATCACTGTTTTTATATAAGACTAGTTTTTCAGGCTTTTTTCCTTAAAAGGACACTTTTGAAATCCTTTTGAATTAGTTACAGATAGACCATTATTTTACACAAATTTTAACATTTTTACAAGAATTTTAACATTAACGAGAACAAAGTTATTGAATTTTTTGTGATTTTTTCGCATAAAATTAAAATAAATAGAAAAAATTAGATTCTGATGCTAAAATTACTATTATTGTATATATTCCAGTTAGTTTAAGCCCAAACTCGCGGCCGATACCTCCGGAAATAGCGAATTTAGCCAAAACTGACCAACCTGGTTTACAGGGTTAAAAACTTTAAAACCGAATATCTCCGAAGGTAATTGGCCTAGAGAACTCGTTTTGCTGCGAGCTGTCGTGGGGAGCTTTTGTTGTAACGTGAGCAGACTAAAGAGCCGTTTTTCGGTACTGACTGACTTTGGTGCTGAGACCGCTGTTATCGTACGAAGGGTATCAAGTCACAGGTATTAGTCCAAACCGCAGCTTTCTAGAGCGAACGGTTGCGGAGATACAGCCGTTTAAATACGACCTTTGACAGTTGGGCGGCCATCTTGCCTTACTTAAACACCAGATATCTCCGCTCTCAGGAGGCGTAGAGAGTCGCGGTCTTCACATTAGTGACCAGGAGATCAAACCCTAACCGATTTACCTCTTTTCAGCGGGATCGGAGCTGAAGTTTTTCAGTTTCCTGAAAACAATTTTATTGGCTGGTACTCGGTGAGAGGAGTGTGGGGAGTCCAAACACGGGTGTTTTGCGACTGCTGGAAGTAAAGTTATAACCGAAACGGGATTGACTTTGACAGCTCTTGATCTGTCAGACTAAAGTTTCAGCTAAGATATCTCCGGAACTAGTAGTCGTGGAAAACTCGTGTTTCCACCAGAGGTATTGGATTAACTTCCTCTACACGAATCAAATAATTTCAGGAGCTTTCAGGACCTGTAAATTTTCAGGCCTGAAACCTATTTTAAGCGCTGGATCTCGGCGGGCCCGTTCAGGGAAGCCTAAGCACGGTGGTATTCGGACGGACGGTTCCGGAGAAAACCACTTGTTAGCGGATTCTGGCCGTCATTTTAACTTGGCAACCAGAATCTTGGACCAGGTTATCTCGGGAACCTTTTGGACTAGGTTGGCCGTGTTTGGGCTCTTTGGAGAGGGCTCGAGGAGACCTGTTCGGTGCAGGGTACAGATAGACTCTACGTAGAGAATTTTTTTTTTTTTTTTTTTTTTTTGTTGACTAAATCTGCCCAGCTGGGCATCCTGAGGGCTCCTTGACACCAGACCAAGTGTAAAACCTAGTTTTAAAAATAGCGAACTGAGCAAGACTCGGTTGGAAATATAATCTAATTTAATAAATTAGTTAGTTCATTAGTTAGTTAGTTTATCATAAGTTGTATTTTCGCACAAACTAAAAAATAAGACGACTTAAGAAGACTTAATTGATTTCTGTGGACACGTCTGTTGTCTCTTTCGACAACACATTTTATACTTCACATACGACAAGATTCATAGAATCTTAAATATAACATATTTTACAAGACACGGGTACCTATACATACCTAACTGACGATCTGACTACACACACACAAATACACAACAACTATCAAAATGTTTGGAATACGCACCCCAGTGCCCTCGCAAAAAGCGGAAAATCAACCAAAAAAGACCCCCCAAAAGGAAAATAACGAGGCTGGACCCTCTACTCAAAACGTGAGGAGAAGTGTAGGCGATTGGGAGGCCGGGAAACCGGGAAGGAAAGAGACCACCCCCACAAAACAATTGAGTCAGCCACAAATGAAAACTACACTGACGACAAACCGAGCATCACTAGAGCTAGTTGGTTTAAGCCCGCCTCTGGCAAAATCGAGAATAGCTGAAGCTAGAACCTGCTTAGTAAAAATAAAAACTCACCTTACAAACTCCAAAAATCTCAAGAGGGAAATTAAGGAAGAAGTAAGGGCACAAGCAGAACGGCTGTACCAAATAATAAAAGAGGCGGAACAAGGAAAAAATAGCGCAAAACAAGCGCAAACGGAGACCAAAGAGACACAGGTCAAAATGGATCTCGAAGCGGCCACCAATACAATGGCGGCCAAATCCCTCGAGAAGATACTAGAAGAACACAGTAAGACCCTTCGAGAAAATAACGAGAGGATGGAAAGACTGAAAGAAGCTCTGGACGCTAGCCAAACACAATTGGATAAGCTCTCGTACGCTAGTGTAGTGGCGGGCCAAACAGTCAGGCCGTCCCAAAAACAAACAGCCCTCCATTCCATAGTAGTCACTTCGACAAACGAGACGGAAACAGGGGAAGAAATAATTGACCATATCCGGAAGGCAGTCAAAGCAAAGGAGGGGTGGATCACCGTAGACAGGATTCGCAAGGCAAAAGACAGAAAAGTGGTGATAGGCTGTAGAACAGAAGAAGGAAGAGAGAGAATAAAAGAAAAGTTAGCAAGCGTAGGCGAGACTCTGAAGGTCGAAAACGTAAAAAATAGAGACCCACTCGTGGTCCTTAAAGACGTCCTTAAATATAACAGTGACGAGGACATCATAAAAGCTTTGAGAAATCAAAACAGAGATGTCTTCGACCGGCTGGAAAAGGAAGAGACACGAGTGGAAGTGGCTTTCAAGAAGAAAACCAGGAACCCCCACACACATCACGTGGTTCTAAGAGTCTCCCCAAAAATTTGGAACAAGCTACAAGATCGTGAGCACGTGCACATTGACCTCCAGAGGATACGAGTAGAGGATCAAACACCACTGGTCCAATGTTCTCTTTGCTTGGGATATGGACATGGACGACGACTGTGCAAGGAAGAAGTTGAGAAGTGTAGCCACTGCGGAGGACCCCACTTAAAGTCACAGTGCGCCGATTGGCTGGCAGGAGCAACCCCGTCGTGCTGCAATTGTGCTCACGCAAAATTGGAACACACTGAGCACAATGCATTCAGCAGTGAATGCCCGGTAAGAAAAAGATGGGACGAAATAGCTAGAGCCAGAGTAGCGTATTGCTAAGGTGGAGACGGGCAACAAGGCAGGCACCCCAACCAGAGGCTACGCAGTGGCCCAGGCAAATCTACAGAGGAAGGAACTGGCAACCACCGAACTCTTCTTAGAGGCCAGTGAGCGAGCAATCGCATGGGCACTGATCCAGGAGCCGTATGTGGGGGGGGCGAGGAGTATGAAGAGCTACCGTGGGGCGAGAATCTACCAGAATGGGGTCGAAGGAAGCGGGAGGGTAAAGGCAGCAATTGCTGTCTTTGATGACAAATTAGATGTCGTCCCCTACCCAAAACTTACCACGAACAATTTCGCAGTGGTGAGGATCCGGACCAAAGCCTGGGAAATCGCAGTAGTCTCTTTTTACTTTGAGCCAGACCAACCCATGGAGCCTTACCTGGACCAACTGTCCAAAATAAAACTGGAATTGGGCGCCGGAAAACTGCTCATAGGTGGGGACGCAAATGCTAAGAGTACCTGGTGGGGCAGTACAATAGAGGACCTCAGGGGAGAACTAATGTCCGGGACCCTGGAGGAATCAGAGCTTCAAGTACTGAACACTGGAAACACGCCAACCTTCGACACCATCAGAGGTGGCGTAGAGTACAAAAGCCATGTAGACGTGACGGCATGTTCGCTCGGACTGGTGGATCTAGTGGAAGATTGGCAAGTCGACAAAAATATAACGAGCTCAGACCATAACACAATCCTATTCAAAATTAACACAAAGCGGGAAAAAGGGTTTAATGTTGATAGGACCACAAGGTTATACAATACTAAAAAGGCCAATTGGGAAGAATTCAATAAGAAACTAGTAGAGTATCTCAACATAAAAAACATAAGTTCGAGCAATATTACTAAAATCAAAGACAAAAGAGAATTAGAGAGAACAATAATTACATACAATAACGTTATTCAAAGAGTTTGCAACGAAACTATCCCAAAATTAAAACGTAAAACCAAAATATCAATACCTTGGTGGTCAACTGAGCTCGCAGAGAAGAAAAAAGAGGTCGCTCGCAAGAAAAACCGCATCCGCAACGCCGCTCCAGTCCGGAAGGCGAAGGTCGTCGAAGAATACCTGAAAGCTAAAGAAGAATATGAGTGCCAAGCCAAGAAAGCCCAAGTTGCCAGCTGGAAGGAATTTTGTACCAAACAGGACAGAGAAGGGGTATGGGAAGGAATATATAGAGTCATTAGACAGACCACTAGGAGACAGGAAGACTTGACCCTAGCAAGCGATGGTGCATTCCTAAACCCAAAGGAGTCAGCAGCCTTACTCGCCGACACATTCTACCCGAAAGACACAAAACAAACGGATAATGCAGACCACATACTCACCAGAGACGCAGCCGATCGAGTGAATGGGTGGCAACATGGTGAGTATCACGACCCGCCATTCATGTCCCTAGAATTGAAAATGGCAGTGAGTCGCTTCAATCCCAAAAAGGCACCTGGAGCTGATGGATTTACGGCAGACATATGCAGTCGGGCAATCTACCGGGACCCAAACGCATTCCTTGCCTTATACAACAAGTGCTTAGAACTAGCACACTTCCCAGACATCTGGAAAGAGGCAACAGTGGTAGTCCTCAGAAAACCCGGCAAGGAAGACTACCTGAACCCCAAGTCCTACAGACCAATAGGTCTCCTGCCAGTTCTGGGGAAGGTCCTGGAGAGGATGGTAGTGGCACGAATGAAATGGCATCTTGTACCACGGTTTAGTACTCGCCAGTACGGCTTTATGCCCCAAAGGAGCACCGAGGACGCCCTCTGTATGCTAATAAAACACGTACAGGACAAGTTGAGACTGAAAAAGTTAATTGTCCTGGTGTCGTTGGATATAGAGGGCGCCTTCGATAGTGCATGGTGGCCAGCCATCAAGGTCAGACTGGCTGAGGAAAATTGCCCGGTAAATGTAAGGAGGCTACTAGACAGCTATCTCGACTGCAGAAAGGTCAAATTAAGGTATGCTGGGGAGGAATGCACCAGAGAAACAAACAAGGGCTGTGTGCAGGGGTCAATCGGAGGTCCTATCCTGTGGAACCTCTTGCTGGATCCACTATTGCAAGAACTGGAGAAGAAAGGGAAATACGCACAGGCCTTTGCAGATGATATTGTTCTGGTTGTGGACGGAGACACGGCAGCTGAAGTCTCTAGAGACACAAACGCCGCCCTCGCGCATGTTCAGAATTGGGGAGTCAAAAATAAACTAAAATTTGCACCACACAAGACCTGCGCAATGGTAATAACAAACAGGCTTAAGTACGACACACCAATTCTGAACATGGCAGGGATAAATATCACCATGGTGCGGAGTATGAAACTGCTGGGTCTCATAATAGATGACAGACTGAGTTTTAACAAACATGTAGAACACATATGTAAAAAAGTTGCCGACATCTACAAACAGTTGGCGCGGGCAGCTAGGGTCAGCTGGGGTCTACACCGGGACATAATACACACCATCTACACAGCTACAATAGAGCCAATCGTTACTTATGCAGCCAGCGCCTGGGCTCCCGCTACAAAAAAGCTGGGGATACGGAAGAAGCTAGGCAGCATCCAGCGAGGATTCGTCCAGAAGCTCTGCAAGTCTTACCGCACGGTCTCTCTAAACTCAGCGCTAGCACTCTCCGGAATACTTCCTCTGGACTTGCGCATACAAGAGGCGGCCGCATTGTATGAAGCAAGGGGAGGGTCATCCCGGTTTGTGCCGGGAGATAGAGAGATTGAGAGGGTGGTGAGATTTGCGGAAACTTCCCACCCTGCCGAACAAATGGATCTGGGGTTCGTGTGCCTGGCGGACCAACAGCTAGTGGACAGCTACAATGTGCAGACAGTGAGAATATTCACTGACGGCAGCAAGATTGAGGGGAAAGTTGGAGCCGCATTATCCATTTGGGATAATGAAGGCGAAACCCAGAATCTCAAGCTTGGCCTCGCTAAGTATTGCACTGTCTACCAGGCGGAACTTCTGGCCATTTGCAAGGCAACCGACGTCATCCTCCAACGCAATGAGACGAGCTATGGCTTGTATAGCGACTCAATGTCCGCACTGCAGTCGCTGACAAGTCATGGCTCGCTCCATCCCCTGGCAGTACGTGCGAGGACCAATTTGGCTTTGGCATCGAGTCAGAGCAAAGCTGTCGCCTTGTTCTGGCTCAAGGCCCACGCGGGGCTGCCGGGGAATGAGCGGGCGGATGAGCTGGCTAAGGAGGCAGCATTGGGGTTGCGGAGGAGGTCAGACTACGACCTGTGTCCGATTTCATTCATCAGGCGACAGATCCGTATGGATTCGCTCGGTGAATGGAATCGGAGATACGTGTCGGGCGAGACCGCCTCGGTGACGAAGATGTTTCTTCCGGATGCTGTTGTGGCCTTCCGTATTATAAGACAGGTGCGACCAACAGGCGTGCTCACACAAATCATGACGGGACACGGTGGTTTCTCCGAATACCTGCACCGATTCAAGTGTAAGGAGAACCCAGCGTGCAACTGTGACCCTGAAGAAAAAGAGACTGTTCCGCATCTGATCCTGCACTGTCCTATATACGCCCTTGAAAGACTTAGGGCAGAGCGGGAACTGGATGTGGAAATAACCAGGGATAACATAGGTCTAATTATTAAAAGTAAAAACAGAGATATATTCCTAACGTATTGCGTAAATATAGCTGAAAAGGTAATTAAAAAGAATAAGACAGATTGAAAACCATGCTTTGTATTATATTGTAATATAAAAAGTAAAGCATGGGACATCTGATAATTAAGAAGAGTAATAATAAGCAAGCATTAGACTAAGGATAGCCATATGAAGTATGAAATAAATAAACAGATAAAAAGAATAAATTAAAGAACTATGTAATAGAATAAGTCCAAACAATAATGTAATAGAGTAAGAAACAATAGCATTAAGAAATAGAAATATTGTACAAGTATGAAAATAAACAACAATAAGCGACCTTCCTTATTACCCCCCAAAAGTAATAAAACAATAAAAAGAAGGCAAAAGTAGAAGTAGGGAAGTGGGAGTCCCACCCGCTAAGAAAGTGAAAGGAGATGCAAAAAAGAAAGAAAAAGTATGAAGCATAAAAGTGCGAGAGGCATATAAGCGAGAACTGGAATGAAAGTGACACTAGATTAAAATAGGCGCCAATAATGTTGGCGGTGTAGTCAGAAAAAAAAAAAAAAAAAAAAAAAAAAAAAAAAAAACCTAACCTAACCTAACCTAACCTAACCTAACCTAACCTAACCTTTTTTTTTTTTTTTTTTATGGGGGAAATCCTCATGGACTGCCTCCACCTGGGGAAAGGCGGAGGGGTGTGCCGGACTCTTACCGGCTAAAACCACCCCAGTGTCTCCTCGCACGTGCGTGCGGGGCCGCGGGAGTCGAAATTCATCCGCAGCCCCGCATTACAGTGCCGGCCCGTAAATCAGGGCCCCGTCACCTGCACGGAGCAGTGCACCACGTGCATCGCCTCAAAGGCGCACGCCGACACCCGCGCGCGCCTTCGACTCGGGTCTATCGATTCGGGGGCGGGGACTTCCCCAAGTCCTTCGCCCCTGGACCCATTCATGGGGGCCGGAAGAGGGCGTTGTCGGCCCTTCTCCTACGCCCGGTGCGCCTTCTGCGGTTGGGAGAGGAAGTCAGTAAGATCTCCCTCTCCCGTTCCGCAGTTTCCTTCTGCGACATCACATCCTCGCAGAAAGACACCACCGCGTCCCACGACTCTGCGCTGTCCACCATCTTCCGCATTACGGCCGGCAGCGACAGATCGCTTCCTACTTCATTTCTGAGGACACGGCGCTGCTCCTCCCAACCTACACACTCGGCGAGCGTGTGTTGCGCCGTGTCCTCCCCGCAATGGACGCAGTGGTGGCACCGGGCGTCCGGCTCCCTCTCTATGCGGCACAGGTACTTGCCGAAGCAGCCGTGCCCCGACAGCACCTGCGTCACCCTAAACGACAGGGAGCCGTGCTTCCTCCCGAGCCAGTCGTCGAGTACTGGCCGGATCGCCTCGACGGTAGTAAAGCCGGCGGTGGGGCGCAGAAGCCTTTGCCGCCATTCCGCCACTAAGACCTGACGGAGCTCCTCTCGGCGCCGCTCGATTTGGCGCTGCACCGGCCTCGAGCCCCGTGTCCGCTCTTCCTCGCGCCATCGGTATAGTGACGCGAGTACTTTCGCCTCTAGGTCCCAGGGCGGGGATCCGGCCAGGACGCAAGCCGCCTCGTAGGAAATCGTGCGATACCCGCGGACGACTCTGACAGCCATCGCCCTCTGCGGTTTTTTCAGAATAGCGAGAGTGTTGGCCGTCAAGTCTAATGCCCACACAGGGGCCCCGTACAGGGCCATGGATCGCACGATTCCCACATACAGCCGCCTACAGGCGGCGCTCGGGCCCCCAAGTTGGGAAGCAACGTTGAAAGCGCGCCCGTCGTACCCATCAGTTTGGGCGCCAGCCGCCGGAAATGGGGTCCGAATTCCCATCGACTGTCGAGCACCAATCCCAGATATTTCATGGTGGACTCGACAGCTATGCGAGCCCCGCAGACCACGATATGCGATCCCGGCGCCGGCGCACGTCGGGGGCCGTGGAACACCATGGCCTCCGATTTGTTCAGGGCCACCTCCAGGCCCAGGCGCCGGATGCGGTTCACAACCTGTGACACCGCAGCCGTGGCTATCAACGTCGCCTCCCTGTGCGAGCTCCCCCGGGCGGTTACGAGCGTGTCGTCCGCATAACACGTCAAGTCAGTGCCCAAAGGGAGCTCACCTCTCAGCACCCAGTCGTACCCAATGTTCCACAGGAGCGGCCCTAAGACCGATCCCTGTGGAACACCGCAAGACATGAGGTGCCGACCGGCACCGTCACGACCCCGATAGGTGACACACCTGCCCTCCAAAAAAGCCCCTACTGTACGGCGGAGGTAGAGAGGCACGCGATGGTATTTTAGTGCCTCTCGAATACAACTCCAGGGTAGGGTGTTGAATGCATTGGAGATATCCAAAGACACCGCCAGCACCACCCCACCCTGTGACACCGTCTCTTCCACCAGGGTCCTCACGCGCATGATGGCGTCTATGGTGGAGCGCCCCTCACGGAAGCCAAATTGATGGTCGTCCAGGTTCGGTCCTTCTCCGCACAAGTGGCTGACGAGGCGATTTGCGATAATACGCTCGAAAAGTTTGCCCGCCTCGTCGAGCAGCACTATGGGCCGATACGCGGATGGCGAGTCCGCAGGGCGCCCTTCCTTCCTGAGCAGGACCAGTTTCCCCTCCTTCCACACACTGGGGAACTGACCTCGCTCGAGACATGACGTGAGAAGCCCTCTCAGCTGGGGCTCTAGCACCTTCAGAGCCAGGACGAGAGCTCGGCCAGGGACGCCGTCGGGTCCGGGCGCTGTGTTCTTAGCCCGAAGTCGCAACACGGCTGCTCTCATCTCTGCTTCTGTCACCTCGGGGACGTCGGTGCTCTCTTCTCCTGGAGAGTCTGTGGCTGACGGCGAACCCATCGCCGGTGGAGCGTGCTCTGCTCGCTCTGGGAAGAGAGCCGATACAACCGCCTCTAGCAACTGGGGTTGCATGCTCTGGGCTAGTGGAGGCGCCCAGGGACGCAACTTGCTCCGTACCCAACGGTAGGGCCGCCCCCACGGATCCCGATCTAGGGACCCCAGCAGCTCTTCCCTGGCACGTGACTTTGAGTCGGTGATGGCCAGCCGCAAAGTCTCCTTAGACGCGCGGTACACCTCGTACAGCGCGTCCTCCTCGCTGGAATCCCGACGACGTCGTCTTCGGTATCGGGTGTACCGGCGGCGAGCCGCAACGCACGCTACGCGCAACTGCGCGATCTCGTCCGTCCACCAGTACACCTGGCGCCTTGCGGACTGTTGGCGGACACGGGGCATGGACGCGTCGCAGATCTGCGTCATCGCCCCGCGGAACCACAACGCCATCGTCTCGACGTCGACGGGGCCGTCCGTCGTCGACTCCCAGACCCAGGATTGAACTAAGGCAGCTTCTTCGAGTAGTTCCCTGTCGATGCGCTTGAGCGCCCAACGCGGGCCGTCGTTAATCGGGGTTGTTGGATGGCGGCCGCTCGCGGTCTGGGCAGAGACGTCAAATCGGATATACCGATGGTCCGACAGCGTCTCCACCTCTACGGCGACTCGCCAGTCGCGGACTCGGCTGGCGACAGAGGGGCTAGCGAACGAGACGTCCACTATCGACCCGCCCCGCTGCCGCACACACGTGTATTCCGAACCCCGATTCAGGACGACCAGCCCAGTCGTCACTGCCCACTCTTCTAACACCTCACCCCGAGGGTCAGTAATTGGAGATCCCCACGCCGATGACTTGGCGTTGAGGTCCCCGAGCACCAGGACGGGACGAGAGTGATAGCGGCCTACGACAGCGCCCAACTCGACAAGGAAACTCTCGAAGTCGGCGAGCCTCTTGTTGGGAGAAAAATACGCCCCTACTATGACAATACCGCTCGAGACCGCAGCAACCCAACCGCGGCCACGAGACAAGTCGCTTAGAGCCTCGCCAATAATAGCCACCGAACCTTCAGTGCATCCCAGCCAGTTGTCACGGGCGGGGATGAAGTACGGTTCGGCGACCACAGCCACGTGAATCGACCACTCTGCCATGCTCTGGAGCAGGAGATCCTGAGCTCTGGCACAGTGATTGATGTTGCCCTGGAGGAAATGGAGTTGTGCCATTATTGACACTCCATTCCCTCGGCAACGGTCATGGGCCGGGTGTCGGCCGCAGAGCTACTAGCCTGCGAGGGTGTCGAGGTTTCCCCGGCAGGTTTAGAGCCCCTCTTCTTATTCTTTTTGGCCTTGTTGGCAGGCGCAACACAGGCCTCTCCGCCTACTATGTGTCCCGCTGGTCTGCCCGCAGCCGAGCACAAGCTGCAGTTGGGCGCCGCGGTGCACTGGGCCGCCTTGTGGCCGGGCTGACCGCAGCGATAGCAAAGGTCACTACAACCTAACCTAACCTAACCTAACCTAACCTTTTTTTTTTTTTTTTTTTTTTTTTTTTTTTTTGACCCTGGGAAAATACTTCATGTATCATCCTCCCGTGGGGGTACGGGAGGGATATGTGGGACTCTCCGGGGGAAGCCCGGCCATACCCACTAAAAACCCAGGAGCACACCAGCGTTGCCATGTGAGGGGGTCTGGGAGACCGGGTGAACCTTTACGACCAGGACCCCCTCGGCTAGGCCTGCCAAAGATGGCGGGCCATATCACGCCCCTCCCTGGGTCGGGGAGGGGTCTCGGGAACGGTCGTGTGCCAATCGTTCCCGTCCCGCGAAAGGTGAATAGTGCAATGCGGATGTAGGCGCCCCCGCGCCTACCACCCGCTATTCACCCCCGGGAGGGAGAAGGCGGTTGTATTGCCGTCTTCTCCTACCGACTCTACGTCGTCGAAGCGCAGGGGCGAGGGCATCTTCCTCCCTCTCACGCTCTGCCGCCTCCTTTTGCGATATGACGCATTCGCAGAAGGAGGCCATCGCCGCCCATGTTTCCTCGCTCCCCAACATTGCGCGTATTACGCAGGGGAGCGAGAGGTCTAGTCCGACCGCCGCGACAAGGTTCTGACGCGGCTCGGACCACGATGGGCACTCTTCGAGTGTGTGCCGCACCGTGTCCTCTGTCGCACCACAATGATGGCACGACGGGTTCTCCTCCCGCCCGATGCGGTGCAGGTACGACCCAAAACAACCGTGACCTGTCATCACCTGCACCAGACGGAAGGAGAGAAATCCGAATGGCCGCTCGAGCCAGGTCTGGAGGACCGGCCCGATTGCGTCCAGCGTCCGTCGCCCAAAGACTGAAGCGGCGAGGTCGTCCGCCCAATGTAGGACGATGGCCTCCTTGGCCTCCTGCCGCACTGCTTCCCGGACTTCATGAGCCGGACGCTCTCCTCGCGCCCTCCGCTCCGCCGTCCACTCGTACACTCTGGCGAGCACCCACGCTTCGAGCTCCCAAGGGGGAGTGCCCGCCAGTGCGCATGCCGCCGCAAAACCCACTGTGCGGTAGGCCCGCGCCACCCGCTGTGCGATAGCCCTTTGGGGCACGCGAAGGGCGGTGGCGTTCTCCCTCCTGCGCAGGGAGTCCGCCCAAACTGGGGCCCCATAGAGGGCCATGCTCCGGAGTATGCCGGCATATAGACGCCGGCATCGCGCGCTGGGCCCTCCCAGG
The DNA here is from genome assembly GCA_038387885.1 of Spodoptera picta. NCBI lineage: Eukaryota > Metazoa > Arthropoda > Insecta > Lepidoptera > Noctuidae > Spodoptera > Spodoptera picta. The sequence continues at coordinate 28,177 of JAZHFQ010000149.1, forward strand.
TTTGGCATGAGCCACGACAGGGCATTCGCCGTCTTTAGGAGGCGCTTCGATAGATCGGCGAAGTGCGGGCCGAAGCGCCAAACCTAACCTAACCTAACCTAACCTAACCTACCCTCACCATTTTTTTTTTTTTTTTTTTTGACCCTGGGAAAATACTTTATGTATCATCCTCCCGTGGGGGACGGGAGGGATATGTGGGACTCTCCGGGGGAAGCCCGGCATACCCACTAAAAACCCAGGAGCACACCAGCGTTGCCATGTGAGGGGGTCTGGGAGACCGGATGAACCTTTACGACCAGGACCCCCTCGGCTAGGCCTGCCAAAGATGGCGGGCCATATCACGCCCCTCCCTGTGTCGGGGAGGGGTCTCGGGAACGGTCGTGTGCCAACCGTTCCCGTCCCGCGAAAGGTGAATAGTGCAATGCGGATGTAGGCGCCCCCGCGCCTACCACCCGCTATTCACCCCCGGGAGGGAGAAGGCGGTTGTATTGCCGTCTTCTCCTACCGACTCTACGTCGTCGAAGCGCAGGGGCGAGGGCATCTTCCTCCCTCTCACGCTCTGCCGCCTCCTTTTGCGATATGACGCATTCGCAGAAGGAGGCCATCGCCGCCCATGTTTCCTCGCTCCCCAACATTGCGCGTATTACGCAGGGGAGCGAGAGGTCTAGTCCGACCGCCGCGACAAGATTCTGACGCGGCTCGGACCACGATGGGCACTCTTCGAGTGTGTGCCGCACCGTGTCCTCTGTCGCACCACAATGATGGCACGACGGGTTCTCCTCCCGCCCGATGCGGTGCAGGTACGACCCAAAACAACCATGACCTGTCATCACCTGCACCAGACGGAAGGAGAGAAAGCCAAACGGCCGCTCGAGCCAGGTCTGGAGGACCGGCCCGATGGCGTCCAGCGTCCGTCGGCCAAAGACGGCGGCAGCGAGGTCGTCCGCCCAATGTAGGACGATGGCCTCCTTGGCCTCCTGCCGCACTGCTTCCCGGACCTCATGAGCCGGGCGCTCTCCTCGCGCCCTCCGGTCCACCGTCCACTCATACACTCTGGCGAGCACCCACGCTTCAAGCTCCCAAGGAGGAGTGCCCGCCAGTGCGCACGCAGCCGCATAGCCCACCGTGCGGTAAGCCCGCGCCACCCGTTGAGCGATAGCCCTTTGGGGCACGCGAAGGGCGGTGGCGTTCTCCCTCCTGCGCAGGGAGTCCGCCCAAACTGGAGCCCCATAAAGGGCCATGCTCCGTAGTATGCCGGCATATAGTCGCCGGCATCGCGCGCTTGGCCCTCCCAGATTTGGCATGAGCCATGAGAGGGCATTCGCCGTCTTTAGCAGGCGCTTCGACAGATCGGCGAAGTGCGGGCCGAAGCGCCACCTGCTATCTAGGATGAGGCCCAGATATTTTATCTGGCCCTGTACTACGATCCTCTCGCCGTCCACATATATATGGGCATCAGGAGGAGGGCGTTGCCTCGGGCCGTAGAAAAAGACCGCTTCGGTCTTGTGCAGCGCCACTGTCAGCCCCAAACGGCGGATCCTGTCGGCAACTAAGGAGCCGCCCGCCGACGCCAGGCTGGCCGCCGTCGTGAAAATCCCGCGAGCAGTGAGGAGAGTGTCGTCTGCGTAACAGATGACACTCGTCCTGTGAAGGGGCGTTCCCCGCAGGAGCCAGTCGAAGCCGACGTTCCATAGGAGGGGTCCTAACACCGACCCCTGCGGAACGCCGGTCTCCACGGCGTAGCGCCGAATCTCCCCGTCTCTGTCCACAAGGAGTACGACCCTGTCCTTCAAGTAGTTGGCCAGCAGGACTCGAAGGTATTGAGGCACTCCGTGGAATCGGAGCGCCTCTAGGATGGTGGAATGGGGCAAGGAGTTGAAAGCGTTAGCTATGTCGAACGACACAGCCAACAGTCCTTCCCCATCTTCTATGGCCTCCTGAACCTGGCCCTTGAGGCGGGTTAAGGCGTCCACCGTCGACCGCTGAGCCCGAAAGCCGTACTGGGCGTCGGATAGGTCCGGCCCTACGCTTGCCAAGTGGCGGTTGAGGCGGGCAGCTATAATCCCCTCGAACATCTTGCCGACCTCATCGAGCAGAACGATGGGCCGGTATGCCGAGGGGGAGTCCGCCGGACGTCCCTGTTTACGGAGCAGGCACAACTGCCCCTCCTTCCAAGGTTTCGGGAACCGCCCCGTTGCGAGACACGCGCTGAAGAGGTCCCGAAACCGCTCCTCCATTTGAGAGGCAGCGATGGCCACCACCCTTGCAGGGACGCCGTCTGGGCCGGGGGCAGTTTTCTTTGCCCGGAGGCGGACCAACGCTGTGTGGATCTCGCTGTCCGTGACAGGGGGAGCCTGTTCCTCCTCTTCCGCTAGGGCCCTCCCCCGAGGGGGGTTCATCGCTGGAGGGGAGAACTCGGCGTTCCTGCGCGGAAACAGGGAACGCACTACCTCATCCAGCAGTGAAGGCTCGAGGGTCTCTGTCACCGGGGGACCTGAGGGGCGCAATTTGTTGCGCGCCGCCTTGTACGGTCTCCCGAATGGATCGCCGTCGAGTGTCTCCAGCAGCTCGGCTCTCGCTGAGTCTTTGGCGGCACCGATAGCTGACTTGAGGGCCGTCTTTGCCGCCACGTACGCTTCGTGCAGACGGTCCTCGTCAGTTTCGTCTCGGCGCCGCCGACGACGGCTCCGCGTGAATTGGCGTTTAGCCGCCATGCACGCTGCCCGCAGTTGCACCAACTCCTCCGACCACCAATACACAGCGCGGTTTGGAGGTGGGCGACGAGACCGAGGCATGCTGGAGTTGCACACTTCGGTCAGAGACCCTCTCAGTTGAGACGCTGCGGCGTCGATGTCTGCATTCAGGACGGCAGGGGGCGAAAGCCAGTCCTGCAGGAACGCGGCTTCCTTTGCAGCCTCCCGGTCAAGGCGGGTGAGAGCCCACCGGGGAAAGGGGGATCGACCCGACGATGTAGAAGTCCCCCGACGGCTCTGGGTGGAGATTTCGAACCGCACGTATCGGTGGTCCGACAAGGTCTCCACCATGTCCACCCGCCAGTTTTCCACACGTGCGGCTAGCGGTGGGGAGGCAAAGGTGACGTCCACTATGGACCCACCCTGCCGCCGCACGCATGTTTGAACTCTCCCCCTATTTAGAAGGGAGAGACCAGAGGAGGCTGCCCACGCCTCAAGCGCCCGCCCACGGGCGTCGGTAGCCGGGTTGCCCCATGTCTCCGACTTGGCGTTCAGGTCCCCCAGCACAGAGACCTTTCGAGGCGTTATCCTGCCGACAACAGCTGCAAGGACTCCGAGAAAATCCTCGAAGTCTTGCAGAGGGCGATTTGGGGAGAAATACACACCCACTAGTACCAAGTCCTCCCACGCGACAGCCACGTATCCCGATCCTCTCTCTAAAAGTGAGAGGGGAGGAGAGCCTGTAGAAGGCCGTGCCGCAACTGCCACAAGGCCGTCCCTATCGCCCAACCAATGGTCAGGGATTGAGTAGGGCTCAGCGACTACCGCCACGTCCACCAACCAATCTGCCATAGACTGCACCAGCAGGTCTTGGGCCGCTCTGCAGTGGTTGGTGTTGGCCTGTAAAATGCGATGATTGGGCCCCATTATTCGATCATCGCATCCCCCACGTCGGTGTCCGCGACCGGAGTGTCGGCGGCGGCGGCAGCAGCAGCGGGTCGATTTGTCGCCTGCATTTTTCCCTTCTTGGTGGGGGGATTGCACTTCCTCCCAGCCATCAAGTGATTCGACGGGCGACCACTAGCGGCACAAACAGCACAGTGCGGTGTGACGGCATCACAGGATGCCGCCATGTGCCCTTCCTTCCCGCAACGGTAGCAGGCGTCCGCCCTCTCCACCGTGGACGGACACATTGTGCGGGTGTGCCCTATGCCGAAACACTTAAAGCAGCGTAGGGGTCGCTCTTCAAGTGCCCGGACCACGGCTGAACTGAACCCAATTCGGAGACGCCCTTTTGTTTTAACCAGGACGGCCTTGGCTGCGGTGACTGGACAGTCCACGCGTGTTGTGCCCAGACCGCGGCGACCAGTCCTGATAGCCCGACCTTGCACCGAATCGACAGGGCAACCTCCTGCTGCTGCAATGGCCGCCACCACTTCTTCCTTGGAGACGGAGTCATCCAAGTTGGCGACCTCTAAAGTCGCGGACTTGACTGGCCTGGCGACCTTTGCCACGTCTGCGATGCCCTCGCGCAATTTAGTTGCAAAGAGGTCTGCATTTTGAGAACCCAATGCCCCGGGAAACTCGAAAATTCGAGCTCCGGTTTGAGTACGGCGGCAAGAGACGGCCCCAATCCCCAACTGGGTGGGATCGGCATGGGCACGAGCCCGCGTCAATACGGACTCGTATGTTTCGCCCCGTTCGGCGGCCTCGGGGGTGATGGTCACCGTAACCGCCGCCGTTTTGGGAGCCGCCAGTTTCCTCCCTTTTGCTGTCGGAACAGCAGGGGCCCTCTTGGCTGCGGAAGTAGCAGGGGCGGGCTTGGAGGCCGCTTTCCTTCCCTTTCCTCGCTTCACCACCTCCGTCCATGTTTCGGTGGGAGCAATGGCAGAAGACTCCAGCACGTCCCTTTCCCGACCCAGAGGAGCTGTTTGGGTCGTTTCCATCTCAGCTGCACTTGTGCTGGGTGTAGGTGGAGCCGCTGTCTTTGTGGTTTTGCCCCGTCCTTTGCCCTTAGAAGGCTTTGGGACCTGGGGCAGTCCGCTGGTGGTTGGAGCTGCTGGCGGTGCCAATGCCGCAGATTGCGCTCTGTCCGCCGCGAGCGGAGGGCGGATGCGCTTCTCTGGCAACAGCCGATCCTCAATGCCCGCAAAGCAGGCTCTGGTGAAGGCCCTTTCCTCCATAATAACCTTCCGGATTATATCCTCAAAGTTGGAGGAGGAGAAGGAGGAAGGGCCTGTTGCCGCCACGTTGTTGGCCGATGGGGCCGTGGCTTCAGCCAGTTTTTTGTGGAGGTCGCTGACCTCAGCTTGTAGGCGATCCACCCGCGCCTGCAGTTGCCGCGACTCTTCTGTCGCCGTGCGCTGCACCAGCTCCGCGATAATGCCGTGCATGCTGGCAGCACGGCATTTAAGGGCCTTTTGGAAGGTCCCCTTGAGGTTCGAGGACTTAGAGGCGACCTCCACTATCTCCTCTTTGTCCTCTTGTGCCATTCGCGCCAATTCGGCCACCGAATGGTCCGCATACAGGACGTTGGACGCCCCGTAGCCAGCCCTGGACCTAGAAGCGCTTGTTGCGCGCTCTTTGGCAGCGACCTTCTCCTCCAGGTCCTTCTGCCCCTCCACTCGTCTGGTTTGCGCCAGAGACGCCCTCAATAGGCGTTGAGCCTCATCGAGTCCCACGTCGTGGGCACTCGATTTCGCCTTAACCTTTCGTTTGGTCTTACCAAACGACTCCAAAGAGTCATCCGACTCGAGCCTTACGTACGCCCGCTTTAGCTCATAGCGGCTGGTGGCCGCTTGCGACTCAGTTGCGAACTCCTCACAGTCCGACAACTCATCCGCCCGACAAAACAGGCTAGCCGCAGATGGTGCGCGACTAGCCTCCGGCAACGCGTCGTCGGTTTGGCCCTGAGAAGGGCCGTTGTGTTGGCCCTGAGAAGGGCCGTTGGGTTCGACCTAACCTCACCAGACCCGAAATATTTTGGAAACCAAACAACCGATTTTGGAGCAGTTTTCAGTTTTTACCATCTCCTCTAAGCTCCCAATAACCATTTCGGCACTTTTTACAGTCGAGGGCTCAACCCCCGAATCAATTTCCACCCCTAAAGTTACTTTGGACCAAAATATTTCATTCGAAAATTTTTCACTTTTTTCATATTTGACCTAGGGCGACAAAATTATTATTAACGGTTTAGGAACTTATAATTACGATTTGGATAGGTTTTTTTTTTTTGACTCAATAACTCCAGACGTTTCGCGAAAAATCCTCGCAATTGACCAAAATTTGGTGAAAAAACTCGTTTTTCATTCAAAACTTTAAATTCTTTCAGGAAACCGATCCGGGATTTTCACTCTGTTGGACGGTCCGCGCCGAGACGCTTCTCCCGACGTATCGCACGCCCCGATCGGATAACAAAAATTTTCAAATTTTGTCCTCCCACCCGCCCCTATACTATATAGGGAAAAGACAGGGAAACCTTTTCCGGACCCTAAAAATTTTTAACGTCGTTTCGGACGGACGACACCGAACTAACCAAATTTTTCTTGGTTTCCGCCACGTCTGACTTGTAGATTGGACACAGGACCTGTTTGAAGGTCCAAATTTTAGTCATCTACTCATCTTTTATTATACCTCTAACTTATTACAATGTCTACTTGACGGCCACGAAGGTGCTGTTCGATGTGGCCACCTTGTACCCATACACATTTGTTACAACGCCTGATCATATTTTCGCGGACGTAAGACATGGTGAACATTTGCGTAAACAAAACACAAGTTAGTCCGTACGTCAATTCAATTACATCCGACCGAAAGTAAGTTGTGCGGGGGATTATGGAAGGAAAGGAAGTAGGAAGTGATTCGCGGAGCGCCTGAGGGCGGCCGCGGCGGGAGGCGGGGTAAAAGGTTTTTTTTTTTAAAGTGGGGAATATCATCGATTGACTGCTCCCGCCTGGGTGAGGCGGGAGGGAGTGTCAGACTCTTACTGACTAAAAACCACCCCGTTCCTTCTCCTGCACGTCGAGCCGGAGCCCCGGTTACCCGTTAGGTTCTCCGCAACGGGGTAAAGGGGTAGGCCCGTGCGCCGCGGTACGGTAACGTTAGGCGGCATCTTGTGTCGCTGTCAAAGCAAGCCGCCGAGCTTATGGGCTATTTAGCGAAATAGAAAATGTACCTATTAACTTGTATCAGATGTTGTAAACAATATGGTAGATTTTAATAGATAAGTATGTGATTTTAACACCTCGACTTGCCAATTTTTTTTATTAAGTAAGTTTTATAATTTAATTAATGGTGTGCTTGTAGAATGTAAATAAACATATATGTCCATGAAAGGAACAACCACAGATATATTTTTTAATATTTCTGTGGGAACAACAGTGTTTTTGTTACATATTGTGTATATAAAAAGTCTATATAAAAAGATCCCAACTTAAATGTCCCTTCAGCCGTGCAATCTCTATACTTAGGCATTCGAAAAATATCGCCTCATAGGGTGATGCCGTTTTTATTGTAATTATATTAAAATATGAAATATAAAATTAAGGTCTCTGATCACGTCAGTGGAGCACCTTGGCACAGCAGAAGTAGGTTTCAGCCGGTAAGAGTCCAGACTCGCACCTCCCTACTCTCTGGAGGTATGAGTCTTCATGAGGATCTCCCCTCTTGCTGTATATAAAAAAAACCTGACCTAAGCTAATACTATATATCCATTGAGCGCCTCTACCAGCTGGTGAAGGAGTCCGAAAACCAGAGGTCCCCTGAGGTCGGAGTTGCGGGTTTGGTGGTCATCACACCAACAGACATTGGCGGGAAGGAGGACGACCTGATTTTAAAAATGGTGGAGCAAATAGGGGAACTGAAGGAGGCCCTAAATGACCAGCGGAGGATGGAAACAGCACCCGTCGCGCAGGAACACAACGGTCAGGAGCTTCTTGCAGAAGTGCAGGAGCTCAAGTCCGCGACCCTGGAGATTTGGAGACAGGTCTCCAAGATGAGGGCGGAATCGCCCTCCTCCGTGGAGGTCGTAGTATTAGTATTAATAAATGTTTATTGATGTATTGACATCAAATTAAAACGACATTATAATCAAAGATTAAAACTAAAATCACTTGAATCAAACCAGTAGGTAGTTTTTTTATTTATTAATGTTTTTGTAGTTCGATCGAGATTTTTTCACCAAAACCGAAAATGTTGAATATTTCAGAAACTACCTACGTACTTAGTCACTTTCGGAGCAGAGACCTCAGGGCTAATTTTGTTGGAAATTAGTTGTATTATCACCTCCCGAGAGGAATACGTCGAGTTACAAGTCACCCTGTATAAGTTAGAAACAACAATTGTAATACATAATATATGTTAATTAATTTACCGTCGAGATACATCTTAGTAATTCCATTTCCATTCCACATGATTCTTTTAAAGTCCATTTCACGAAAGAAGTCCCGCGGACAATTGTGGAACTAAATTTGACAAATGGGGAGTTCGGCCATGTTGTCGTTTGTCAATGTTGTCAAGGTGCGTTTGTTGTGGAAGATATTTTGTGAGTTTATTATTAAATTAGTGCGTTATAAGGTTTATTTACGATGTAAAAAGTGCAGGTCGAGAAATGATATTAAAAGTGAAAGAGTTCTGTGAAGCGGAACAGAAGAATCGCGGCGTTTATTACCATTAGACAATATTCGCAAAAGAATCGCCGCCATAACAGGTACATTTTGGGGCTGCCATATAAAACATATTTTTTACCAATTTGACTTAAGTTTTTTTAATGAGGAATTAACATAACACAACAAAAATTTGTAAAGTTATATTCAACAATAATGTAATTAAATGCGGAAGTAGTCACTGTTATATTTTTTTTGAATTGTTCATTTTATTGCAGGTGTGTCGGAGAGTTGTGTGTTATAAACAGACGGATAGCGGATTTTATCCGCTACCCGTCCCGTGGGCCAAGATCCAAAAGAAATTGTACGCCTAACAGAAGAGACTTTCGAGACTGTTACAGCGGAAGATTGGGCAGTTCAATGCAAACATGTAGGTACAGCATTTGGAGGAAGAATATTTAAAAAATGATGGTCTTATGGATGAAGAAATGGATCGATTTATTATATCTACGGCTAGTGATAGTGAAACAGAATCTGATTCTGTTTCTATTCACTCTTCTGACAGTGATCATAGTATGACCGATCATAATTATTCAATATAATTATAATAAATCTTTAAAATGTTATTTTATGTTTCTAATTATATGTTGGTTGAACATCTTTATTTCCATTTTATATTTTAGAAATTACAGGAAGATTAATTTTTCACTAATCTGACCTTAGCAGTATAAACATAAATACCTATATAAAAAAGACATTACTTTTAAAATATTCCTCGAACTGTTCGAGTACGTAGTTAATCAAATTAAACTAATGAACTATAAACAATTTCTCCTGATTTCCCCATACTATATAAATTTAACCGTGGCAACATTATGTCGCGCGAATACAGCGCTGCGTCTGCGGGACTTCTTTCGTGAAATGGACTCTATGTTCAATATTGGTTAGTTAGTAATGGAACGATCCGACTTCCTACACTACACTTGACAGTTCTGTTCTGACAGAACAGATGGCAATAATTGAAAGTTTTGAATAAAAACACAAAGTTTGTTTTTGCTCTATCATAAATTTCATGTATATTTTTATATACCTGATGTATATAGAACTCAATATGAGAACAAATTGATGAGCAGGAAAGGAATTTAATTTATGACGTACTTTTATTGTAGAGTCATTTTATATGCGTAAGTATGCGGTAGATTTAAGTGACCAAAATAAGGACAAAGTAAATACCTAGTTGCCGGTAAAACAGCTGAGAGCATGGAGAGTGACATAGTGATAAGAGACGCGACGCCTCAGGACCTCGCAGTACGCGCAGAGCTCGTGCGCTGCAGCATTACGGAATATGATCTCGCCGCGTTCTTCTTGTTATTCTTTCAAGAGGTATGTACCTACCTACTTACCGCCGTGCTCACTTCGCCTTCGCCCGGTCAGTGTAGTTATTATTATTATCCATATGTATCCGTTGTGACTGCAGTTTATTGTTTTAGTACAAAACTGCAGTTTTATTATGTCTGAAGTTTTCCATTTGAAAATAACATTTACCTAAATTAAATATTAATTACAGTCGACCAAACTATTTGGCGTGCAACGCCAAATAGTTAAAGGCCAAGCAAATAATTAAACCATTCAGCTCAACCAAATGGTTAGGTAATACACAGTCCAGGTACTAATTAAGAAATTGTTTTGTTCTGTGTATTGTGTATACCAAAGAAAATAATTTCTTAATATGTTATGGGACTTTTTATGTGGTAATTCTTCATCAGAAGCATATATATCACCTGATGGTAAGCCGTGTGTCGCCCTTGAACACCTGAAACATCAGAAGTGTTCTAAGTGCATTGTCGGCCTTTTGGAGGTTAGGAATTAAAGAATCATGGGGGATTAAGGGATTAATAAGATTGGGGAGGGGGCAAATTGGGCCTCCGGTAACCTCACTCACACAACGAAACATAACACAAGCGTTGTGTTTCACACCAAATAACTTGCTTTATAATAACATTGCTTCCTCATTCACCATTCACCCATTGGTAGTGTTGCTGTACATTCGGAATCTTTATTATTATAGCATATAAAAGTATAACACAAAAGGTGATTGAATATTAATTAAACATTCCCAAAGAGAATAATTTTTTGGCATATAACTGCTGCCCTTCCCCTTCAATGTGGGCTTGAATTACACTGTACTGTGTAAAGTCAGTTTAGAGACAATAGGTTCTGTAAAATATTTGATATTGTCTTCATGATAGGTACTGTTTTTATTTTACATTGACAATGCTACCAAGTAGACAAATATTGCAGAAGTGATCCATTACCCAACCCAAGTAAGCATAAAGCAAAAGCCTAAAGAAGTTACGTTTCATAAAATCAATACTAATCAATATCTACATGTATTGTATACTTAATGGAAGAAAGAGAATTAATGAATTTAAAGTTGATTCCACAATGTGCAACCTCTTTTTGTTTGTACTTGTTTATCTCCGAAACTACTGGGGTTTGACTTGAACAATATGTTTGTGTTGGATAATGCATTTATCAAGAAAGGCATAAGAAATAAGCCATAAAGTATCACACTACGATCAGCCGGAGTCGTGCTGCGAGTGAAACTATTCCGCCATAAGCATAGTGTGCTATTGTAAATTCAGACATGTAAATATTCTGCCAAAGAACATTTATTTTGCTGGTTATATACATAACATAACATAACATAACATCACGCCTTTTATCCCCGAAGGGGTAGGCAGAGGTGCACATTCTACCACAGTACAATGTAACACCCACTTTTCACTAGTTGTTATGAGTCCCATGTAATAGGGGGTGAGCCTATTGCCATATACCGGGCATATTTCCAGACTCCGTGCTACTACTGAGAATTTTAAAAACCCAGTAATACTTTGCCCGACCCGGGAATCGCTGGTTATATAATTTGTATTAAATTGCATAAAACTATGGAAAGTTTGTTAGCCAAGTTAAATTTGGTGTATCAAGATTCTGCCAAATAGAAGGTTTCAAACCAAAGTAGGTTGTGGGGCTGTTTTAGTTTATTGTTCCATTTTCTTAGTTTATAAATTATCTGGTATCTGGGCTGAGTAAATCTTTTAAGCGTGTCGTATTTATAAAATATATCTGTTGTTATATATTTATTCCATGAATATTGCAATAAAGTTTAAGGGCAACAATATATATAGGATATTTCAAATGAGTAGTTGCTCGGTTTGGTAGTGATTTATTTAATTACGAAAAATATTTGTAGAAGAAAGTTTACATAAGTATTATATTTTATAAGATTACATAAGTAGTTAATGATTATAATAATACCGATTGTTACTGCCTACTCTTACTTCACTCCATGTTAAACAAGTACTAGTACGAGCGATTCAGTCACTCGTTCTACGAGACAATGATACATTGACAAAATGGACGTGCATAGATAGCACAGATAATATATCGCGAGTCGCCGTGGCGGCCAGGTGACGCTGCAGGCGTGCGTGCTGGGCGGCGCCGTGGTGTTCATCTTCCTGGGCGGCGGCGCGGGCGCGGCGGCCGCGCTGCCGCTGGGCGTGGCGGGCGCGCTGGCGGCCGGCGCCGCGCTGCAGCACCGCGCCGCCGCCGCGCGCCTGGCCGGCCGCCTGCCGGCCGAGCTGTACGGCTGCGTGGCGGCGCGCGGCGGCCGCGTGCTGGGCACGGCCAGCGTGGCGGAGTGCTGGGGCCCGCGCCGCAGCGGCTGGCTGCAGGCGCTGAGCGTGGCGCCGGGCTGGCGGCGGCGCGGCGTGGCGCGGGCGCTGGTGGCGCACGTGCGCGCGCGGGCGCTGGCGGAGGGGCTGGAGTCGCTGGAGGCGGGCGCCAGCTCGCTGCAGGCGGCCGCCGCGGCCCTGCTGCACAGCGCGGGGTCAGTGTCGCTACGTACGTATGCCGGCTGGCCGGACGCGGTGACATGTCTAAATATGTTTTGTCGGCAGGTGGGAGATGCGTGGGTCGTACCACCGGCCCCTGCTGGGCGCGGCGCTGACGCTACCGATGACTCGCATGGGCCTCGAGCTGCCTCATGCGTGACGCCGTGAGCGTCTACTATATATACTCGTTGAATCTCCAATACACGTAATCAATGTTATCCAATAATAAATTACCTAGATACATAAAAACGAATGTACGAACTAGCAAAAGTAAACGTTATTGTTTTTTGTAAAAACCCTGTAATTTTATACTTACTTGTATAAAAAGGTAAATATTAATAGACGGCAAGCAGGGTAACGCCCACCATGCCTGCGCACCTCACAGCACTTCGTGGAACAGCAATCGTAACTTGGATGCCTCAACCAGCACCTAAACGAAAAGAATATGCTCATAAACATGGAGAGTCAAAGTCAAAGCATTTATTTCAATTAAACCATAGTTTGGTACTTTTGAAACGTCAACAAATACAAAATAAATAATAGTCTGTCAGTCAGTCCGTCAGTGAAATTAGGTGAAGCTAGGTGCTCATTCCAAAACGTAGATTCGAATGGAGAAGAACGAGAAAGAAACTCCATTCGTTACTCTTTTTAAAAAAAGTATGTTCTACAATGTCTCTGATACATATTTCAATACTGTACGCATATGTAAGAACAATGCATAGACACGCTTGACGCATACATAACATCACGCCTTTTATCCCGAAGGGGTAGGCAGAGGTGCACATTATGACAATGTAACACCCACTTTTCACTTATTTATACGCTTTATACGCTTGACGCATTATACTAATAACTTACTAAAATAAAAAAAAAATTAAATCTAAGTCTAACATGGTGCTCACATATGCATACTGACAATCCATAGAAATAGTGCTTCTATACAAGAAAAAGGAAACTAGATTGTCTACATTAGAGTTAAAGTATTAAAATTATGTATTATCGGCGGTGCGCCTGCCAAAACTGATATGTGCAAATATTTAGTTTTTTTTTCTTAGCTATATGTCCTTCGAATCGGATAGCGCATCGATTACAAAAACAAATATGTGTTATTTCCCTCTAGAATCCGATTAGACCAATCTTACATGTGCACTTTCTGGCCATGACAAATTGGTTATGTGTTCGATTGGTTACAGTTATGTGATATAAAACGCACATGTCAGAAGTTGCAGCATCACATAGATAGTTTGGCAGATTGAATATCAACAGTTTTTGTTTAAAATTTTTACCGTTTTCTAAGATAAATCTGATATGTGCACCAAAATCGAAAATAATCGAAAATTGGGAATGAACAGTACATGTTATCATTTTCACTTTTATCTCAGTTATTTTTATCATAATTTTTGCCATCATACTGCATTTTTAATTTATTGCTAAGTCCATCAACTTTTCAGTGCAAGTGTAAAAAATAGTTTATTGGCTCCTCCTGAAAACTTGACTAAATGCACATAACAGTTGGCAAGCGCACCGAGACGTTATATTACCTACTATTGGAATTTAACTACTGACTACATTTGAGTATTGTCCAGTGGAGCCGAACCAACATGCTGCCACGCATTCTTATCTTCAAGATAATCTGTCAGTGTGTAGTAAGCTTGATTACATAATTCGCGCTTAATATATGTTTCGGGACTTAAATTGGTTACAGATAACAACAATATTTAGAGAAACTTGTCAGTATTAATTTACAAAGAATGTATAAACGAGTGCAAGATCAGGACAGCCAACAATGCCTTTGTGCCATTATGAAAAATTGGGTACTTTCATCAAAAATAAATTATTTCGAGTGTTCAATACACTAACCTCACTCGCGTTTTACTTATCATCCCTCCCATCCCAATTCAATACCGTTTGTATCGGCAATAATGAGCATATGAGCATTCACGTTGGCCATTGAAGAGTTTTTTTTTAAGGGGGCGAAAATCATCGAATGTTGAGCCGGAGCCCCGGTGACCCGTTAGGTTCTCCGTGACGACCGTTGAAGAGTAGCCACCCACTTTGTTAAAATTATTGCAATAATTATCGCGATAATAGACATTCACGTTCAACATTAGTGTGGCCCCAGCATGATAAGAAAAATATAGTTGCATCAAATAGAAAAATTAACTATGAACGAGCATCATCGTCATCAACACAGCAAAATACCTCCAACCATGTGAACACAGATAACCTGGAAGTACTATTAACTACAGTTCAACTTTAGGTCCAATCAATAGATGGAACTTATGTGAAACTACGGGCACTGCTCGATCAAGGTTCTATTCTATCTAATGTAACTAATCACTGAAAACGCAGTTCAACTTCTACGACTTCCATGATTAAACGTTAACGCATGCATTGCCGGTATACGGTAACGGTGTCTGGGGATTGCAGGGGACAATTGAACCTCATCTGTAAATCGATTAACTCCGATTACTGTTTCACAACGCAACTGATTATAAAGAAACTTACACTAACTTACGATGTAGTAGACATGTTTGAGAAAGTCGAATGTCCACGCTTAGAGAATTTGAAACTTGCAGACCCTGATTACAACATATCTATCGCATCGTCGGTGGAAATCGAGCAATCAAAATGTTACTTCGAAAATGCGCGCGCTGTCATCGTTTTAGCAAATCAGATAGCCACCAACTGATGGCAGACTTGCCGAGACAACGGGTTACTCCGTGCCGACCCTTCACACATACGGGAGTAGATTTCTCTGGGCATGTTAACGTCAAATACAACAAGGCAGAGGCGTCAAAACATCGAAGGGCTACATAGCGATATTCATATGTATGGCAACACAGGCCGTTCATATTGAATTAGTGCCGGACCTTAGCACGGAGACCTTTATAGCGGACTTTCAAAGGCTGTGTGCAAGACGCGCCACACCGAAACACATGTATACACATAAGAGTACTCCGCGAAGAGTATGAATTATTCAAGCAAGTAAACACCAGAAGTCTTCAGCAAACTAGCAAACTTAGAGGTCGAGTGGCACTACTAGCCAAGATAGAAGCCTGCTTAAATTCTAGGCCACTGTGTCCTCTTACAGAAGATCCACAACTGCTTGACTCCTGAACATTTCCTCACAGGCAGCCCTATATTGTCACAGCCGCTGGCGGATTATAGCAATGCAAGCAATATTAACTTACGTCGCAGATGACAACTTTGCGAAGATATGTTTCATCAATACTGGAAGACATGGTCAAACGAGTACCTCACTACACTGCAAACTCGTAGTACGTGTAGTGAGAGCCAGGCGACACATTATCGTCGAGCAACAGCAGCAGCGAGGAACTTCGACCGGTCAGATTTCCTCGGAGCGTCGAATCCGGAACTAGGAACGTAGATTTCAATCTTGACTAACTTTTTGCGATTTATCTTACGATTATACTCTATGATTATTTTGCTTTGCACTGGCATTTCCTTCTCTCATTTGTTGTGACCTTTTGGGGTTGCCAAGATGTACAGTCTTCAACGGTACATAGATATTGTATACTCATCAATCATCATGAATGGTATCATCAAGGAGGGCGATTCACAGGTAGTGGCGCAGCAGACTCGCCTTGGCTGGATTCTAAGTGGGAACATTATATCATACCAATGCAGTGTTGTCCTACATAACATAGATGAGATCCAGAGATTTTGGGCAATCGAAGATGTTGCAGATGACAATCAAAACAAGTTGTCAGAAGAAGATTATCAGTGCATACAGCGTTATAAAGCAGACACATCAAGAAGAGAAGATGGTCGTTACGTTGTCAGATTACCTCTTAAAGCAAATATTGAGGAAAAATTAGGAGAGTCTAAACAGAAGGCTATCGGACAATTTTATCAACTAGAAAAGAAATCGAATTTTTATTTTTATTATTATTATTTACATATATTTATTTAAAATTCTCTATAAATTACATTTTTAAACACTACTTATAAAATAAAAATAATATTTAAAAATATAAAAAATAGGAGCCGACCAGTAGCGGGAGCATGGTCCAAGCTACCGGTGGTTAGGGCTCCAGAGACAGAAACCTCCTCACGATACGTGCCGTTTCTAGGAGAACTGCCTTCTGTATCAGGCCCTTGATCCATCCACCTAACGCCAGCCTCCTAAGATGGATGTCGAGGCTTTTAGGGATTAACCCATTGGCCGACACGACTATCGGCACAATGATAGCCGAATCCACACTCCACATGTCGACAACCTCGTGAGCTAAGTCTAGATATTTTATTTGTTTATCTTTCTCAGCTTTCACGAGGTTCTCGTCATGGGGAATGGTGACATCGATTATCATCGTGCGGCGTACTTGTCGGTCTATCACCACTATGTCAGGTTTATTGGCTACAATAGTCTTATTATTATTATTATTTTATTAAGGTGTAAATATTTTAGTTTTAATTTTTTTTTATATATATTTTAAGTTGTATATATTAATTTTTATCTTGTATTGAAAAGAAATTATCTAAAGACATTAATATTCAAACTATAAATCATTCATGCATGAATACATCGAATTAGGTCATATGCAGAAAAGTATTTCTAACAAAAATCAACTGAGTTACTATTTACCACATCATTGTGTAATGAAATCAGATTCCTTGACAACGGCGTTGCGAGTCGTTTTCAACGCGTCAGCGAAAACGTCGTCGGGGCTGAGTTTATACGATTTAATGTATAGTGGACCCAATTTACAAAAAAATTTGTTTTCATTGCTTTTAAAATGGAGGCAATACGAATTCGCATACACTGCCGATCTAGAAAAAATGTTTCGGAAGATATTATGCCACAAGGATGATGTGAAGTATCAAAAAATCATATGGCGTCTGGAGAGCCAGACCAAGTTCCTCGTGAATATGAACTTATGACCGTCACATACGGTACAAAAGCAGCGCCATTTTTAGCAATGATGACGCTAAAGCAGTTAGCAAATGATGAGTGCCACAAGTACCCAACAGCAGAAAGGGTTTTAGAAGAAGATTTTTACATGGACGATCTTTTAAGTGGTCATTATACACTGCAAGAAGCAAAACAGTTGCAGAAAGATTTAATGGATCTTCTGAAATCCGGCTCGAAGGACCAGGACTATAAAGTTGTACGGGACAACTATAAATGATACAATGATATCTTGATAATATAACTTTAATGATAGTTACATGATACAAATGAGTAACCGCGGCGAGAATCGAACGCGAACTCAAGTAAAGTGCGCTCGCGGTACAAAAGTGGTTATTCTACAATATTCCAATAATTGTACGGGTGGACCGTACAGATATTTTGCTGGCATTAAGATCGGTACGATTGCGCGATATTGCTTATAGTAGGAGATCCCGCCTTGAACGACCTTCACCGAGATGCTTATTTGATGAAACATATTTTATATTCAATTTAATATGTCAATAATTATATTCCGTATGGGTTGCCTAATAAATTTCAGTGCAAAACATGACTAATTAATAATTTAAAAAATATTTTTTTTCAAATGTTTCACCGGTTTGACTATTAAACAAATTCCATTTCAATCGAAAGTATGAAGCCCATAGAATATGGAAACGTTAGGTTGCCTATTGTATTCCAGTCATAACTCTCGGGTTGCCAGGTCTAAACAGGTAAATTTATAGTAGGATTTTGCAACGGTCTGATAATTTAATCAAATTTAATTCAAAATAAAGATTATTTAATTATGAACACGGTAAAATAGAGTTGCTTGCGAAAAATCAGTCCTGAATTAGGGTTGTCGCATTTTAAAAAGTGAAATATTGCCGCGAGTGAATAGGTAAGACTGAGAGGTCCCAAGCAACCGTTCCGTGCGTTAGAAGAGGACAGAGCATAACAGCTGCTTTTTAATGCTGCTGCTGCTATTTTTGTGTCATTAACAGAAGCTGCTGATATTTTTTTTTTTAGCTTGTGTGTATTTTAGCTTGTATGTATAGGATTAAGAATTGTACTAATGTGAATAATGCAAGATATCGCATTATTATAAAAATTACTCTGCTAAAGAAGACAGTGAGCAGTTTGAAACATTTGAAAAAGAATATTTTTTAAATTATTAATTAGTCATGTTCTGGACTGAAATTTATTAGGCAATCCATACGGAATATAATTATTGACATATTAAATTGAATATATATAAGACTAAATCGTATTATTTAGAATGAAATAAAACTAATGTGTTGGTTTGTAAAATTAAGAAACGACAACACAAAAGTCACATATTGACGTTTTTAAAAAAACAAAGACTATTTGACAAAGTAGTCAATTAAAAAATTAAGAAAACCTTTTTCTTTACATCTATCCTCCCGAGGAAGAAAATTCACCCGTGAATTTTCTCTCAGGGCCTAAGCTTACTTCTTCTTCCATCTCTTCTTCACTTGTTTCTTCCTTATCTTCATCCTTTTCTATACGTACTGGAATTAGTTTTGATATACCTCTATGAAATAGATTTGACTCTGTCTTCCTGTGTCCTGTATCTATCTTATAAATTGTATTTGATTTTTTTTCTATTATTTTATATGGTCCAATTCTTAGTTCATCCAGCTTTTTCCGATTTATTTTATTTCCATTTTCTACATACACCATATCTCCAACTATAAATTCTCTCTTTTTTCTTTTTCTATCATAACGCATTTTGTTATAGTAGTGTGATTTCAAAGCATTATTAAACGCTATTTCTTTATCTCTGATCCAGTGACTATGTATGCGTTCTTGGCGTAGCTCATTTGGTAAGACTGTAGCATCAGTTCCATATAACAAATAGCATGGTGCATAGCCAGTTATCGAATGATTAGTCTGATTATATTTCTCTACACATTCGTGCGCTATTGTAGTCCAAGCTTTTTTTTTCACCTCCATTTATCCGACATCTTATCTTATTTACTAGAGTTTGATTTAACCTTTCATTGAGTCCGTTTGAAAAAGGTGCATTCACTGCTGTAAATATCATTGTTATTTGCTTATCACTGAGAAATTTCTTGAATTCTTTTGAATTTATTCCTGGATACTGGTCGGTGAGAAGCATTTCAATCTCTCCTATTTCGGTGACTTTATTTATTAGCTTTATAAAATCATGTGCACTCTGGGTCTGTGATGTTATAATGAATGCGTATCTAGTGAAGTGGTCTACAAGAAGATGTAGGTATTTCTTGGTTGATCTCGAACCACCAAAACCACCAATTGTGTCTATTGATACTATTTCAAGAGGTCTTTTCGCCGGTCCTAGATGTGACATCAATCCGTATTTGTGCTGTCCTCTTGTTTTATTTTTTATGCAAATTTCACAGCTTCTACAAATTTTTTTTATATTCTTAGTTAAATTCTTTGTTACATACAGTGAACTAAGAGTTCTTAGCATTTGTCCAACTCCAATGTGGCACAGATCCTCGTGTATTTGTTTTATAAGTCCTATGCTAAAATCTTCTGTTATTATTATTTTTTCTTTGTTTCTTATTTTTTTGTAGTACACGTTATGTTTTTTAATGATTTTATTTTTATTTCTTTGTATTTTTCATTTTTATTCTGATCCATTATAATGTCTTCCAAAGTAATAAGGTTCACTACTTTTAATAAATCATCTAAATTTTCTTCTGGTTCCAGCACAGGATTTCGACATAAACAGTCTGCTTCTAAATTTTCTTTTCCTGGGGAATATTTAATTTTAAAGTCATATTGTGAAAGGTAGTAAGTGAGATCACCCAGCTCTTCATCCGTTCTTGCTTTTAGGTTCATATTCTCCAATGGTTTGTGGTCTGAGTAAACCGTAAATAATAAAAAAATAATAAAATATGTTTCATCAAATAAGCATCTCGGTGAAGGTCGTTCAAGGCGGGATCTTAGACTATTAGGTATATAATCACATGTCAAGTTATTGTCGACGACAGTTTGTTTTTACTAATAACGAAGTAATCACCTAATGAGAAAGGAATCGCCGACTGCGCTATACTGTACTAAACTTGGGTGCAATAAAGTTTATAGTTACATTATCCGAGTGATCTTTTCTCTGCACACTCCAACATCAACTACAAGTGTACGAATCGAGACGCGCGGCCGCGCGTCAGCCAAGTTCAGCAAACAGCGCGCGCCACAGTGTATCTTTACACGAACCACTTCGTGCCACTTTTGACCCCTCTACAACTTAAAAACTATTTAACGTAAACACATAAAACTTTTAATTTTATTTTAAAAGCTTTATAAAAATAATGACTGATGAAAACTGGCCAAGTCAAATCTAACCTACTTTAAGATCTCACATTTTTAGATAACAGCAATTATTATAGGTATCCAATAAAGCAAAGAAATATAGTTTGATTCTCGTTCATAACGTTATTTTGTTCCTATAGATACATATTTAAATTTTGCATAGAACTTGGCACTCATTTAGATCTTCATTCTTTTTTCGGCGAAGCCCACGTCAAAGCATAATATTTGGGCTGAACTTGGCTCCCCTTTTTTACATTTATGTTTTTGGTGGGTTGTACACTTACTCCCTACGTTATTTTTTCAATAAGATACGAAAAAATAGAAAGAACATTATTTTGATGATAGTATATTCTCAGGTGGACAAGGTTCCCAAAAACTGACCTTCAATCTATCCTTCTGCGGCGTATCGCTGTCCATGAGGGGATCCGGGCGCAGATGCTCGAGGAGCAGCGCGCGCTCCTCGGGCTCCGTGTCGGGCGTGCCGCCGCCCAGCGTCTCCATCAGCAGGCGGCCGGCCAGCTGGATGCAGCGCTGCTGCGCCGCCGCCTCGCAGTGGCGCCAGCTCGCCGCCGCGCGCGCCACCTGCATGAAGCTGGGCGCGCAGAACGTGGCCGGCGCGCCGTCCGCGCGGCCGCCCGCGCCCAGCAGGTCCAGCATGGCCGTGCTGTTGAGGATGTAGGCGATGCGGTCTCCGCCTGAGCACGAACCGCTGCACACCTGGTCGATGAGCTCCAGCCGCGCCGCGGAGTCCGCCGGGAACGCCGTCACCATCATGTACGCCACGGCCATCAACTAGCACAGACAAAGACGCTGAGTGTGGACGCCCGCGGCGTGCCATGTCACACGGTTGTGTCGGTCGCTCTGTACCTGTTCCCGGTTCGCGTACCGGTCCAGGAGCGCATGTAACGTGCGCACTGCTTTCCGACGGTTGGGCGAGTTCTCCATCAACACGGCGACCGTAAGAAGAGCGCAAGAGCCCAGCATGTCGGCGTCGGACCAGCGCGCCGCGGACTTGACCCCGGCCGCCAGCGCCTGCACGATCTGCGGCATCTGCGCTTCCAGCAGGCCGGCCTGCAACATGGGCGCCTCGTCGCCCGTGGGCGCGCCCGGCACGTGCGGCGCCAGCGCGGCCCACAGCTCGACGGCGGGGGGCGGTGGCGCGCCGGCGGCAGACACAGCAGCGTGGACAGCTCGGCGGCGAGAGTCTTGTGCGCCTCCTCGTCGCCCTCCTCGAGCTGGCGCAGGCGCTGCAGCTCTTCCTGGCACTCGAGTTCTTTAGCGCGCAGCTCCAGCAATTCCTCTGCCGACGGCATCTCGTACGTAATCTAGTCATAGTAATTATTCGTTCATGGTATGTATCTCTACAGGGATAATTGAATGTGGTTTAAATGTTGGAGTGCATCCTCAGAAGTAGGTAACTAGCTAGTATGGAAAGATAATTTTAGAACTTGGAATTTCTTTGACTTTTCTTTTTTGGGTTACATAACTTAAATACCTATACGAGGAGTAAATTATTACTATAGCTCTGCTGTCGGTCCTTGTCTGTCACCATGCTCAACCACATGAACTGTGATAGCTATACAGTTGAAATTGCAACGATGAATATA
Organism: Spodoptera picta; assembly: GCA_038387885.1. Taxonomy (NCBI): domain Eukaryota; kingdom Metazoa; phylum Arthropoda; class Insecta; order Lepidoptera; family Noctuidae; genus Spodoptera; species Spodoptera picta. The sequence continues at coordinate 50,206 of JAZHFQ010000149.1, forward strand.
ATTATTTCTATTGCCACTAGTTATAAACAGACAAAATATTAAATATGACGGCGCCGCCGTCATTATTTTGTAAACTGCGAATGTAATGGGCAAGCAGTGAACAAACAACTGACCGACGTCACTTCAATCCCACCACCGAGTGACATATAAAGCAGCGCAAGCGCAAGCTCGAGTCAGTCGTTCGTCGATCGTTGCCCAGTTCACACGTTACGCAATCGCTGAGTAATTTTATTGTTGTTTTTATTTGAGTGTTTCCTTTATATAATCAGTGCTGAATTATTCAATTATTATAATATTATAATTAAAAATTAATGTGAAAGTAAGTTCATTTAATCGAAATAAACTAAGTGATTGTGTGAAGCCCTTTGTTTTATTTTCAAATAATGTCGGACCCTGATCCTACATCAGAAGTGGGATGGACCAGGATTATTGAAAATGTTAAAATTATCGGAGCCGGTTCGTGAAGAACTACCTACATGCAAATGGGATGAAGAAGATAGTGCTGCAAGATTGGAAGTGCTTAGCTATACATAGCTAGCTATTCGGTAGTCAGGCATGGCATCCTTACACTTCCGTCTCTGTATATACTTGAGGTAGCAATGTTTGTGCATAGAAATCCTCACCTTTTCGAACGGCTGCGTGATATTGTGCCGCGAAATCGGCGGAACAATAATAAGCTGTGTCTTCACACAGAAGTAACGAGTCTTATGGGAAAGAGTCTTTTATGTATGGGCGCCAAAAATATACAATAAAATCCCAAACGACATAAAACAATTCAATATTAGTATATTCAAAAATAAATTAAAATCCGTATTATCCAAGAAATGTTATTATAATGTAAATGACTTTTTTAATGACGGTAATTTGTAGGACATTTATAAGTTTAACTTTTATTTATTTAAGCACTGACATTTTGATTTTATTTTTTTGTTATAATAACTTTATTGACTTAAGCTAACAATATTTCATACGCCTGTGAGGGCAGATTTTGGTGGTACTAACTTATAATACTGTCATCATAATTATTTACCCAAAATGTAATGAATAAATGATTTTGATTTGATTTGATTTGATTTGAAGATTCAACGTGGCTAACGTTCAGGCAGCTACTTCGAACTGAATCGCTATCTTGCAATGTGGAGCAATGTGGAGCAATGAGGGAGACGTGTTAGTGTTAGGAACAACTTTAATTGAGTGTCTAATAACTAACTTACACTACTTACTTATAGGGCGAGGTGTCACACACACTACAATCTGAAGCAGCAAATTAAGACATGACGTGGTCCCAAATCAAGCCGGATTACATTGGCGTACAATGACAGCGTAAGATACGCGGCGTTAACGCAGCGTTTGGTGAACGGCGTGTTGATGTCTGCAATTGGACACTGCTGCCATCGGGATTATACCTGATGACTTTGTTCCATTTATTATGATTCCGATACCAAGTACTTTATGGGTTAAAAACGAGTCAAAGACTTGAGTTTACAATTGTTAGTTTTCCAATTTGAAATTTTATTTTATTTTGTCGGGTAGTTATTTAAAGAAAATAGCCGTGATGTTTTAGATCCGAGATTATACATGGTCATTAGAATTACATCTGATAGTGTTATTTTGTGTTGTGTATTGTTAGGTAATATCTCAAGTAGTCTTAGGCTTTCATTTGGGGTGCGGTGCCAGAAGACCTCCCCGTGGTGCACCCTGGGTGCGGGCGACAGTCTCCCTAGCGGGGGTGATAGGGTTGGAGTGACTGTCGCCCGCAGCAGACTTCTGGACTGGGCGGGCGAACCCGATAGGGTTCTGGAGGCGGCGGGCTGTGTGCTCATGGCCCGCGCTTCCGTGGGGCGTTTCTCCGCCTGTCTCTCTGATTAGCAGAGAGCGTGGCGGAGAGGCAAGGGCGGTGCTCGTTGTGCACTCACCCTGCCAGCGAGCAGCATCGGGACACAAGCTGTCCCCGATTGCAGCCGTCGATATCGTAATCCGTAAGGAGGTCACGGTCACGTTTTGTGACTCTGAACGGGACGAGGGTCTTGGCTTGGTCGCCCGGACCGCGAGGAAGATAACCTCTATAAAAAATTCCTCCAATACTAAGTTCTGGTGCGCGGCGAGAGTATGCATGGCTGAGGAGTAGTGTCAGTCGCGAGCGCACCCCCAGCTAGGGGACCAGTGGACCCTCTAGTTGGGAGACAAATTTTCACTTACCCAGGTACAGGGGGCACTGCCTGGGTGGACCGATTATTTCCCCCATACTCGTGGGAACTTTATGGAGACCTATCAATATAAAAAACCACATACGGAGGAGGAGAGTGCGGGTGAGCTTGGCTCGCCTGCAGTAGCAGGAGAAGGGAGCCCAAGTGGCTCCGGGACTCGTGGTGAGGCGCTGGACTCGTCCAGCAGGCCCCACACACGGGAGTCCAGTCGGAGGGTGTCGGACTCAGAGTCCGACACAACATTAGCGGAGCGGCTGAGCGTGAGCTCGAAAGGCTCACGCCGCCGCGCGACGGGGACGTTCAAACGCCCCAGGCTGGAGGAGGACAGTTTGTCCCCGTCCTCCGGCGCTCAGGAGGCGCCTCCCCCAAGGTCCCCACGGCAGCGCGGGGTAGGGGCGGCAAGGGCAGCGGTCGCCGGAAACCGGCACCAGCTGCCTGCGCGGAGTCAGCCGAACAGTTGGCCGCGGAGGGCAGGGCTCTCTCAAGCGCTGTCCGTTCGGAGTCCTCTGCGGCCGAGATGTCCGGCGTGGAGGTGTCGGAGGGCGAGCGCGGCTCTGAGAGCGAGAGCTGCTCCGGGGGCCTCCAACAGGCCATTACGGCGGAGCTCTACAAGCTGGCGATGGGGAAATCCCAGCCGGTTAGGTTCCGCCTCCTCAAGGCGGCGGCGGCCACAATAACGGAGGCGGCCTTGGAGCAGTGTGCGGTGCCCACTGCGGGAAAGGTGCGCTCCGAGCTGGCCGAGATGCGGCGAGAGCTGGCGCGCTTGGCGGCCTCCAATGCGGCTTTGGAGGCCGAGCTGCGGACGGCCAGGGCCGAGCTCGCCGCTGCTCGCGGCAGTTGCCCCCAGCCCCCGGCGGAGGCCGACGTAGTCGGACTGCTGCGGGCGGAGTTGGCTGCCTTCCAGCGACGTTTCGACGTGCTGGAGGGCAGGCTCTTGCGCCCCCACTCGCGGCGAGTCAGGTCGCCCCCGCGGTCCCGCGGTCGTACGCGGCCGCTGCGGCCAAGCCTTCGACCTCGAGTCAGGCTAGCCGCAGCTCCCAACCGCCGGCAAGGGCGCGACCGGGTGCCCCAGCGAGGGCCTCGGCGCCCCCGCCGGCGCAGACCCCAGCTGCGCCGACGGCGCCTGCGCCTGCGCCCGCTGGGCGCAAAAAGAGGAGGGGCACTCCGGCCCAGCAGGCTGGGGTTGCGGCGGCGGCGGCGGAACCCGCCCCGCAAGCAGAGGACGGCGGCGGGTGGCAAATCGCCGGCGAGGCGAGGAGAGTCGCCAAGGAGGGCCGAAAGCGCCGAAAAAGGCGCAGCGGCAACGACGGCAGCAGCAGCGCAGGGAGAAACGCGCTGCTGCCTTGCTCCTCGCCCCTAAGACCGCGGCTGTAGTAATTACACTGCAGCCCGAGGCGGTCAACAGGGGCGTTACGTATGGCGACGTCCTCGCCAAATTAAAGGGGGCGGTGACTCCTGCGGAGTTCGGGGCCCCGGACGGGTTCGCGGTCAAGGTGACCGCTACCGGAGCCCGTCTTTTGGAGGTCCCCGGCGCGACCAGCGGCCCATCGGCCGACGCCCTGGCCGAGAGGCTTAGGGCGTGCCTCGGTGCGGACGAGGCCCGCGTGTCCAGGCCCACCAAATGCCTGGATGTCAGGATCTTGGGCCTGGACGACTCCGTAACGGAGACGGAGGTGGTGGCCGCTGTGGCCAGGACGGGAGGGTGCCCTGCTGACCAAATCAAGGCAGGCGCCATCCGCCCGGACAACTCGGGGCTGCGCACTGTTGTGGTCAGCTGCCCCGTCACAGCGGCCAAGAAGCTGAAGGAGGGCAAAAGGCTCTTGGTGGGATGGGTCTCGGCGCAGGTCAAGCTGCTCGAGACCCGGCCTCTGAGGTGCTACCGCTGTCACGTGGGGGAGCACGTGAGCGTCAAATGCACCTCGGAGGTGGACCGCAGCGACTGTTGCTTCCGCTGCGGTCGGCCCGGTCACAAGGCCGGCTCGTGCTCCACCCCGCTGCACTGCAATGCATGTGCGGCGGCTGGCAAGCCGGCCAATCACCGGGTCGGGAGCAAAGGCTGCTCCCCTCCCGCCAAACCCAAGGGCAAAGGTAGGCCCTCCGCCGCCCCTGCCGTTTCCGCCGCCGCCGCCGCCACTGCCACCGCAGTCGCCGCTGCCGCCACTGAGGAGGTCGGAATGGACTGCCAATAATGGCCCCATTCCGCCTCCTCCAGGCGAACATCAACCACTGCGCCGCTGCTCAGGATCTCCTGCTCCAGAGCATGGCGCAGTGGTCGATCAATGTCGCCGTGGTCTCCGAGCCGTACTTTGTCCTGCCCAGGGATCACTGGGTGGCGGACCTGGACGGCTCGGTGACCATCATCTCGTCGGCCGCCGCCGGTACCCCGACTCTTGAGGCTGCTCAAAGAGGCCGGGGTTGTGTCGCAGCACGGTTCGGAGAGCTCGCTGTGGTGGGCGTGTACTTCTCTCCGAACCGAACTCTCGCCGAGTTCCACAACTCCTTGAGGGAGTTGGTCACCGTCGTCGTCGGGTTCCGTTCCCTCCCCGTGCTCGTCCTCGGGGACTTCAACGCCAAAAACTTGGCTTGGGGTTCCCGGTTCACCGACGTCCGGGGTAGGATGGTGGAAGACTGGGCCCTTGAGACGGGCCTAGTCGTCCTGAACCGGGGTTCTGTCCCCACGTGCGTGCGGATGCAGGGCGAGTCGGTGGTGGACATCTCGTTCGCCAGCCCTGCTCTGTCACCGCGTATTGTTGACTGGCGCGTCATGGAGGAGGTGGAGACGTACTCCGACCACCGGTATATCCGGTTCGACGTCTCCGCCGAGTCCTCAGACCCGCCGGTCAGACAGGCCCCATGTGGCCCGCGTTGGGCGCTGAAACAGCTGGACCGGGAGCTGCTCCTGGAAGCCGCCATCGTGCAGGCCTGGGTGATACCACCGGTCAGGCCTGCCGACATAGACGATGAGGCCAAGTGGCTCCAGGACGCCATGTCCAGGATCTGTGACGTGGCGATGCCCCGGATCCGGTCGAGGCAACAAAAGCGCCAGGTGTACTGGTGGTCGCAAGAGCTAGCAGCTCTACGCAAGGCGTGCACTGCTGCGCGACGCCAGTACACTAGGCACCGCAGGCGCCGCATCCGTCCTCCTAATGCGGAGGCGAGAGAGGCGGAGTTGTACGAGGGATACAGGGCGGCCAAGGCCCTCCTCAAGGTGGAGATATTGCGGGCCAAGGAGGAGGCCCGCCGAGAGATGCTGGGGACTCTGGACAGAGATCCGTGGGGACGCCCGTACCGGATGGTACGCGACAAGCTCCGCGCTTGGGCTCCGCTCACCCAGAGTCTCCGGCAAGAAGTCTTGGAGGAGGTGATTGGCACCCTGTTCCCTCGACTGTGGAGGGGGTTCACCCCTCCGTATATGACTCCGCCCCCTGCGGTGCCCGACGCGGGCTACAGCGACGACGACGACGACATCGTCCCAGAGGTGACCGAGGCAGAATTGAGAGTGGCGGTGCGCCGGATGGGCGCCAAGAACACCGCCCCAGGACCCGACGGCCTGCATGGCAAGGCATGGGTCCTGGCCTCAGAGGCTCTCGGGCCTCGATTGATTGGTCTCTACAGCGCATGTCTGGAGAGAGGCCAGTTCCCGCTTCTCTGGAAAGCGGGAAAACTGGTCCTCGTGCGGAAGACGGGGCGCCCTGCGGACTCTCCGTCCGCGTACCGGCCCATAGTGTTGCTCGACGAGGTGGGGAAAGTCTTCGAAAGAATCATTTCGAACCGCCTCGTCGCGCACCTGACGGACATTGGGCCGGACTTGTCGGACGGCCAGTTCGGCTTCCGCAGAGGGCGCTCCACGGTGGACGCCATCATGCGCGTTAGAGACCTCACGACGGGGACTGCAGTGTCCAGGGGTAAGGTCGTAGTGGCGGTGTCTCTGGACATCGCCAACGCCTTCAACTCCCTGCCCTGGAGCTGCATCTTGGAGGCACTCCGATATCATCGGGTGCCTACCTACCTCCGTCGTGTAATCGAGGCTTACCTGACGGACAGGTCCGTCAGCTACCCCGGTCACCGGGGCGAATGGAACCGGCGAGAGATGTCACGCGGTGTTCCACAGGGTTCGGTTCTGGGGCCGCTCCTGTGGAACATCGGCTATGACTGGGTGCTGCGCACCGACCTCCCGAACGGCGTTAGCACAATATGCTACGCCGACGATACGCTGGTGCTAGCGCACGGGAGGTCACACCAGGCGGCGGCCGACTTAATGGCGACAGCGGTTGCGACAGTCGTTGAGAGAATCCGGCAGTTGGGACTCGAGGTGGCGCTCCACAAGTCCGAGGCCATGTGTTTTCATGGCCGCGGGAACGCGCCACCTCCGGGTGGGTCCCAAATAACGGCGGGAGGAGTTACCATCGACGTCGAGACGACGATGAAGTACCTAGGACTCGTCCTCGACAGTCGGTGGAACTTCATAGAACACTTCCGACGTTTGGCCCCAAAGTTGGAGAGGACGGGGGCTGCGTTTAAACGCATCCTCCCCAACCTCGGGGGCCAAACGCCTCCTGCCGGAGGTTATACGCCGGGGTCGTGCGGTCCATGGCCCTCTACGGCGCCCCTGTTTGGGCGCCAAACCTGTTGCGGCGTCCCGCTCGGACGCTGCTCATGGCACAGAGGGTCATGGCGATCCGAATGATCCGCGGATACCGCACGATCTCTGGGGAGTCGGCGAACCTCCTTGCCGGATTACCGCCGTGGGATCTGGAGGCGAAGGTGCTCGCGCGCGTGTACGGCATGCGCGCGGAGGCACGTCGCCGGGGCGAAACCCCGCTGCCGCGCCAAATAGGTGCGTGGCGGGATGAGCTCCGGCGCGATCTCATGGCGGAATGGCAGCAACGACTGTCGCAACCGAGGGCTGGGCTCGCTGCCATCGCAGCGGTAAGTCCCCTCTTTGAGGAGTGGCTTGAGAGACGCTACGGCGTCCTCACCTACCGCCTGACGCAGGTCCTCACCGGACATGGAAGTTTCGGGAGGTACCTGTGTCTGATGGGGCGGGAGGAAACGCCCGGGTGTCATCACTGCGAGGACCGCCCTGAGGACACGGTGGAACACACGGTGGGAGAATGCCCTTCGTGGGCTGAGCACCGCCGTGTCCTCAGGGAAGTGATCGGCGATGGCGACCTCTCGCGTCCGGGCCTAGTGCAGGCCATGATGCGGAGCGAGGGGGACTGGGATGCCGTCTCCTCCTTTTGCGAAGCAGTGATGCTAGCTAAGGAGGAGGCGGGACGCGTGAGGCAGCGAAGCGCTGCCTCCTCGCAACCCAGCCATCGCGAAGGACACACCGGGCGTCGGGGATCGCGAGACGATCTCCGGCCACCGTAAGCGCGGGCCTGCGGACGGCGAGCATGGGTGGCTCCCCGTCCGACCAGAAACAGACCCGAGCGTACGGCGCGTCGCGTTCCGCGCGCGCCTCAAAGAGCCATCAGACCACCACAGATGGGGCCCAATACGGCCGATGCCGATTCGGAGTCGCGGAGAACCTAACGGGTAACCGGGGCTCCGGCTCGACGTGCAGGAGAAGGAACGGGGTGGTTTTTAGTCAGTAAGAGTCTGACACTCCCTCCCGCCTCACCCAGGCGGGAGAAGTCATTCGATGATTTTCCCCCCTTAAAAAAAAAAAAAAAAAAAAAGGCTTTCATTTGGTTAGAAATTGGAGGTATGGTTTCCGCGAGATAGATGCAGAATTAAGTGGTGCTTGCTGTCTAACGCGGTACAGAGTACTAAAAAAAAATAGCTCATAACAAATAAAGGTCAAAAGCTGCTAATAATAATTGGTAGTTAAAATCAGAATTGAAGAGTCCTCTAAAGTCCTACATTCATTTAGGATTATTATTGGGTTGGAAAATAGCGCTAAGAATACTCTGATGAGAAACATGCTTCCCTTGATCTTGCCATTAGGGTTTGTTATAATTAGGGCCTTTCAGTACTTAGTGAGTTAGTAATTGTAAGGGTAAAACTTCTCATTTATTCTACTGTATCGTGTGTGCTAGTCATAGTCGTTACTGGGGCAGGGACTCGAGTCCATATAATGAAACTACAGTCGTGGCTGACTTGTGACTCTGGAATACTGGAGTGACTATCCACACTTGTGTAGTGTATAAATTGTGGTTACCTTGAAAATTTTGATGGCTGTTGATCATTTATTTTGATTTAAAGGACCTTGAGATATGTTTTCGCTAAGGTTCGGTGGTTATTCCAGATGTAGTGAAGTCGGGTTTTGTCTAATAGAGAAAACGCGGAGTAACGAGACTCTGCATTTCATTATTATATTGCGTCTTACAAAAAATGTCTATCGCAGCGCCTATAAGTTACGTAAAATGTCGAGTAATTTAATTGTGACAGATGAAATTGAAATACAGTAGATCTGAGGACTAAGGATAAGGAGAATATCTGATCACCAGGTTCTTTGAGAATTTTATAAAGTGTCAATGTCATGAGTTGCACTCAACACCTATAACTCACATACCCACACTTCATTTTTCATTTTTTTTGGGTGGATCGAACACATATACAAAGATAAAGTGTTTAAAGAGACATCCGGTGTCAAGGATTTAAGACCAGCTCCTTGATCACTGGTTTCCTGCCTAGATAACTACACCCAGTTGTACGGTCTCTTCTTTGTGCCTTCAGGCTTAATTCATTCTGTCTCCTGCAGTAATATTCACCGAGGGAAGTGGAAACTATAGTTTTTTCTTCTTCTCCTCTTATAATATCTTCTGAGGTACCCCGCGAGGTACCCCGCGGTCCATTAGGTTTTATAGAAATAGCCGAAAGTTATGATGATGACGTGACTGCGGATGATAGCCAGAGTGATTTTGTCCATGAAACTGATCGCGGTAATAATATACTGTGTGACATAGCTGTGATTGGTGATGCTGAGGATGAACTTTCCGATAGCGACACTATATCTGTTAATAGCGACACTATATCTGTAAATGGCGACACTATATCTGTTAATAGCAGCACTGTATCGGCTAGTTCACGTACCTTGAGCGCTATTAGTAATAATATGGAAAGTCCATCACCAGATTTACCAGAGTGAATGAGTGTTGTAACTGATTACTAATTTATAAAAGTAAAAAAAAAGAAAAAAAAGTAAAAAAAAAAAGAAAGTAACAAAAATGTAGGAAAGAGTCATTGAAGGGAAAATCCGGTCCAATGACTCAGCTAAAGGGACTGATGTCCAGTCTAGCATACGCTTAAGGGACTGATGTCCAGTCTAGCGTGCGCTAAAGGGATATTTATCCGGCCTAGCACAATCGTCTCCAGTTCTAATACTGATGAGTGATGATAACGTAGTAGTTGTGGTAAGCTGAAGGGTTAACCGAACCCGCACAATATTGAAAGCTTTTGTTAAAGGTTATACTAGATAGAGATTAGAAATGCCAGGATGAACGAACGGGTTGTTATCTTATTCCCAGATGCTCGGAAAACGCTCGAGGACGAGCGTACGTCAGTATGGCCGTGACGGCGCCGCCGTCATTATTTTGTAAACTGCGAATGTAATGGGCAAGCAGTAAACAAACAACTGACCGACGTCACTTCAACCCCACCACCGAGTGACATATAAAGCAGCGCAAGCGCAAGCTCGAGTCAGTCGTTCGTCGATCGTTGCCCAGTTCACACGTTACGCAATCGCTGAGTAATTTTATTGTTGGTTTTATTTGAGTGTTTCCTTTATATAATCAGTGCTGAATTATTCAATTATTATAATATTATTCTTCCATTAAATCCAAAGCTGTTGGCTGTGACTCCATCTCCCGTGACATGATCATGTCCATCCTGGTTTATCTCCTTCCAGCAATTACCCATATTGTCAACTATTCCTTGTATTCCGGAGTGTTCCCGTCCTTGTGGCGTAAAGCTTTTGTTCGTCCACTACCTAAGGTTAGTAATCCATCTCTTCCCACTCACTTCCGTCCAATCTCAATCCTTCCCTTCCTGTCTAAGGTGCTTGAAGCTTGTGTCCATAAGCAGCTGTCACGGTTTGTTTATGGAAACAGTTTAATAAGCCCTCTCCAATCAGGTTTTCGACCTGGACACAGCACTGTCTCCTCCCTCCTTAAAGTGACTGGCGACATTAGGGCAGGGATTGAGGACACCAAAGTAACTGTTTTAGTATTGGTTGACTTTTCAAACGCTTTCAATATGGTCAGTCACGATCTCCTTTTGGCCATCCTGTCCCATCTTGCAATCTCTGACAAAACACTGGACTGGTTCTCTTCCTATCTTCGGGGGCGTCAGCAGTCGATCCGGCTTGACGATAATTCTTCAAGTTGGTGTGATCTGCTGGCTGGTGTCCCTCAAGGCGGCATTCTCTCTCCTCTCTTATTTTCAATCTTTATTAATTTCATTACTTCTGAACTTCGGTGTGCGTATCATCTGTATGCGGACGACTTGCAGTTGTACTGTCAGGCTGCAGTGGATGACTTACCTAGTGCTATCACGGCAGTAAATGGTGATTTGGCTGCTATCTACAACTGGTCACAAAGGTTCGGCATAGAAGTAAATCCAAATAAATGTCAAGCCATAATCATTGGAAGCACACGTACCTGGAAAACAGTCAGTGTCGCGTCGCTGCAGCCTGTCTCGTACAATAATGTGGCAATCCCGTTTAGTGACGATGTGAAGGATCTTGGCTTACATATTGATAACACATTGAGCTGGCGTGCACAGGTCACTAGGGTATGCCAGAAGGTAACTGGGTCGTTGCGAGGCTTGTACCGCCTTAGAAACTTCCTTCCGTCTACTACCAAGGCACGGCTCGTGCAGGCCCTGATTTTTCCTATCATCGATTATGCTGATGTGTGTTACTACGACCTGAATGCAGATCTACTCAACAAAATTGACCGTCTTCTAAATAACTGCATTCGATTCGTTTTCAATTTACGTAAATATGATCATGTTTCTGCACATCGGTTGCAATTAAAATGGCTGCCCATACGCCTGCGCAGGCAACAAAGGGCGTTAACTACTTTATTTTCTTTTCTCGACTCTCCGTCTTCACCTGTTTATCTAGCTTCCTACTTCCAATATACATGCGCAAACCATTCTAAATACCTTCGCTCATCTAATAACCGTCAACTTCAATGTCCCACTCACCGCACTGACTATCTTCACTCCTCCTTTTTCGTTCAATCTGTCTCTCTGTGGAACGCGCTGCCCAAGGAAATCAGAATGGCAAATAATCGCTGTTCATTTAAATTCAAGGTTCGGGAACACATTTATAGAAAGTGGCAAACTCAAAACAGTGGTAATATGTAGTCTATGTATTTCATCCTACTACTATTATAAAGGCGAAAGTTTGTAAGTATGGATGTATGGATGTTTGTTACTCTTTCACGTAAAAACTACTGAATGGATTTGAATGAAACTTTACCACAATATAGCTTATACATCAGAATAACATATAGGCTATAGCTTATATACATCAGAATAACACATAGGCTACAATTTTTGAGGTTTCTAATGTGAGGTCGTAAAAAAACACATTTTTTGCGCTTACATTGCAAACGCTGACTGAATCCTACAAGATAGATCAAAACAATGTACTACAGTATTGTACAACTTAAAAAGGTCTACAAAAAAGTCCGTGATGGTATATATCTCTTAGGAATAACCCACAATAACCATTTTTTATCCTTTACTTTGTACGAGAAATAATGGCTTATTTATGAAGCGATTTTAAGCAATACAGTATTAATCCTTATCCAATTAAGTATCTTAAATACATTGTGCATTTAATAAAGATCAATATGGCTTTTTACAGCATGTAAATTAAATAAATATTTTCGAAGATATCACAGATTTAAAATGCAGAGTCATAGCAATTTCGGAAAAAGATCGTTAAATGTAGTTTATAGGAGCATACTGCAGTAGCTACCTATAGACCTATGATTAGGGCTCTGCAGTGCTTAGTTACCGTATTTCTTACTTATTACTAGACTAGACTAGACGGGACGAACCTGAAGTCCACGCGAACGAAGTCGCGGGCAAAAGCTAGTTTATTTATATATGTATGTATTATATTATATGTATGCATATTTGGGATATATTATATTTATTATATAATTCATTTTAAGACCCTATACCCTTAGTTATGTATTATCGACTATAACAATCATGTCTTCCCTCTTCAATATTTTATTACCTTAACTTCGTTATCTACTTCATACTTTCTTTTTACAATTTTGCACCTACCGCTTTAACATTCTGCACCACCCAATGGTCGACTGTCAGAAAATGCCTACGGCATTAAGTCCGCCAATTTCACTATATGTGCAATAAAGTTTTAATAAATAAATAAATAAATAAATATTATAATTAAAAATTAATGTGAAAGTAAGTTCATTTAATCGAAATAAACTAAGTGATTGTGTGAAGCCCTTTGTTTTATTTTCAAATAATGTCGGACCCTGATCCTACACATACAAAATAAATATTTAGTGGGGCTCTCATACAACAAAGTTGTTTTTATGAAATTAAATGAAATATATTTATTCGGCATAAGACATGCACGCCAGGAACAAAAATAAAATATATACACATAAGACTAAATCGTATTATTTAGAATGAAATAAAACTAATGTGTTGCTTTGTAAAATTAAGAAATTTTATTCTTCTAACACAAAAGTCACATATTGACGTTTTTAAAAAAACAAAGACTATTTGACAAAGTAGTCAATTAAAAAATTAAGAAAACCTTTTTCTTTACATCTACCCTCCCGAGGAAGAAAATTCACCCGTGAATTTTCTCTCAGGGCCTCAGCTTACTTCTTCTTCCATCTCTTCTTCACTTGTTTCTTCCTTATCTTCATCCTTTTCTATACGTACTGGAATTAGTTTTGATATATGAAATAGATTTGACTCTGTCTTCCTGTGTCCTGTATCTATCTTATAAATTGTATTTGATTTTTTTTTCTATTATTTTATATGGTCCAATTCTTAGTTCATCCAGCTTTTTCCGATTTATTTTATTTCCATTTTCTACATACACCATATCTCCAACTATAAATTCTCTCTTTTTTCTTTTTCTATCATAACGCATTTTGTTATAGTAGTGTGATTTCAAAGCATTATTAAACGCATAGCATGGTGCATAGCCAGTTATCGAATGATTAGTCTGATTATATTTCTCTACACATTCGTGCGCTATTGTAGTCCAAGCTTTTTTTTGTTCACCTCCATTTATCCGACATCTTATCTTATTTACTAGAGTTTGATTTAACCTTTCATTGAGTCCGTTTGAAAAAGGTGCATTCACTACTGTAAATATCATTGTTATTTGCTTATCACTGAGAAATTTCTTGGATTCTTTTGAATTTATTCCTGGATACTGGTCGGTGAGAAGCATTTCAATCTCTCCTATTTCGGTGACTTTATTTATTAGCTTTATAAAATCATGTGCACTCTGGGTCTGTGATGTTATAATGAATGCGTATCTAGTGAAGTGGTCTACAAGAAGATGTAGGTATTTCTTGGTTGATCTCGAACCACCAAAACCACCAATTGTGTCTATTGATACTATTTCAAGAGGTTTTTTCGCCGGTCCTAGATGTGACATCAATCCGTATTGGTGCTGTCCTCTTGTTTTATTTTTTATGCAAACACAGCTTCTACAATTTTTTTTATATTCTTAGTTAAATTCTTTGTTACATACAGTGAACTAAGAGTTCTTAGCATTTGTCCAACTCCAATGTGGCACAGATCCTCGTGTATTTGTTTTATAAGTCCTATGCTGAAATCTTCTGTTATCCAAACTTTTCTTGTCTGATGTCTTTTCCTCATACTATTTTTTACTTTATTATACGCAGCTGTTTTTATCAACTCTTTATGAAAACCAGCAGACTGTAGTTCTTCTGGTATAGCAAATACTTTTTCATCTTTTGTTGTTATTGAGGTTACACAATAGACATTAGATTTCCCATCACTCGCTGGCAATATTGCAAATTCAAATCGTAGCTGATCCATAGTTTTTTTTATTTATGTATTTCAATAAACGAAAATGTCGTTTTATAAGACTAAATCGTATTATTTAGAATGAAATAAAACTAATGTGTTGCTTTGTAAAATTAAGAAACGACATTTAATGTTTTATTCTTTTATAAATTCTTTAACACAAAAGTCACATATTGACGTTTTTAAAAAAACAAAGACTATTTGACAAAGTAGTCAATTAAAAAATTAAGAAAACCTTTTTCTTTACATACATTATAACAAATAACAATAAAAAGGTATTTTAAAAACAAAGGGAGAGACAGAAAGGTATAAAAAAGATAATAAGCTACATTATAAAAACGAAAACAAGCTAACAATAACGGATACTACGCGGTGTTGGCGCACATGACCAATCCGAAGGGGTCGCCAACTCAGTAAAAAGCTGGGCACAATGAGCACCCAACACTGATTTTCCCCTGCAGTGAAGCACGGGCGAGAGCAACACATACTTGTAATTCGCATATTGTACTTTTATTTTCGCGCACTGGGGGTAAGTGAGAGAAACACTGAGAGTCCATGTAGGTACTAGTAAATTTATTGCTGATCAATGCCAAACTCAAACTAACACAAAAATTTCGAATGGGGTAGGTGTATCGACGGAGAATCTTAACACCGCGATGTACATTGTGACGTACATCGCGGTGTTTACTAAGACCTTTACTAAGACTACATCTCCTATGTTTGGTTCTGGACTAATTTTTGTCCATTTATAACGTTGCAACAAATGTACTAGATATTCATCTGCCCATCGCTTCCAAAAGTCTTGCAACATGCGTTGTGTGACTTGCCAACGTCTCAAATTACTAATGTTAGATTGGTCATAACTACGCTCAGGCACCGTTATCAGAGGCTCCCCTATCAAGAAATGACCGGGAGTTAATGCAGTAGGATCTGAGGAACTATCAGGTAACATGGATAACGGTCTAGAATTTAGGCAAGCTTCTACTTGAGCTAAAAGTGTTGTCATCTCTTCGAATGTGAGCGTGGAATTACCTATTACACGTTTCAAATGGAATTTGGTCGATTTCACACCAGCCTCCCATAAGCCCCCGAAATTTGGGGAGTGAGGCGGAATGAAATGCCAAGATGTGGAATTATTACCCAACCACTCTCTAATTTCTACAGCTACCGAAGATTTTTCAGCAGCGACTAAATGCCGAAGCTCCTTGGACGCGCCAACAAAATTGGTTCCATTGTCGCTCCAGATGTTACTGACAAAACCTCGCCGAGCTACAAATCTCTTAAATCCAGCGATAAACCCTTGTGACGTTAAATCACTGATGACTTCTAAATGAATAGCTTTGGTCACCATGCATACAAAGACACATATGTAACCCTTATATGATTGATGGCCTCGACCCTTCGAGGTTCGGATGTTGATGGGACCAGCAAAGTCCACACCACTGTTAAGGAACGGTCTTGCAGGAGTGACTCGACTAGATGGTAGTTGGCCCATAAGTGGGGTTTGAACAGACGCTGAGTACCGCTTGCAACGTACGCATTTGTGCACGTAAGCCCTGACCTTTGCCTTGGCAGAAGGAATCCAATATTTAGTACGCAGGTGGCTCAACATTAGTGTTGGTCCTCCATGCAAGGTTCTTTTGTGGGTTTCATCGATTACGAGATCGGTGAAGTGACTGTTAGGCGGTAGTATGACAGGGTGTTTGACAGCTTCATCTAAATCGGCGTTATTAATGCGTCCGTTTACTCGAAGGATGCCTTCTTCATCGATAATTGGACAAAGACTCTTGAGCTTGCTTTTCGCCTTCACACTTCCTGTCTTTCTTATGTCTTTCATTTCTTCGAAAAACTCTTTATTCTGAACCATTTTTATACATGTTTTTGTAGCTTCTAGTATTTCCTCCTTGGTTAGATACTTTTCCAATCTCCTTTCACCATTGAACTGTTTCCTCCAACTCAAAACTCTTCTACAGTATCCCATAACCCGAATTAACCTTTGAAACGATGAATACCTCGTCCAAATGAGATCTTCCTGGGGTGGTTCGGTTGCGACGTGAACCTTAATTGACCTTTGTTCTGCCTTAGTGCTGATTGACGTTGGTCTTGTGTATTCGATGATTTCATTACGCAGCCATGAGGGTCCTTGACTCCACAGCGAGCTGCCAACAAGTTCTTGTGGTGTCACGCCTCTGGATGCTAAATCTGCAGGATTATGCGTAGATTGGACATGAGCCCAATGTGAGTTGTCAATTTGAGCCAGTATGGTGGACACTCTGTTTCCAACAAACGTTGTCCAGGTGCTGGGATGCTTACTAAGCCATGCTAGAACCACTGAAGAATCAGTCCAAGCGTGTATTTGATGGGATGCGATTCTCATTACTTGAGCAACTTCAGTAATGAGCTCGGAAAGTAATACTGCTCCCATCAGCTCTAAACGCGGAATTGACTGTTGCTTCACCGGTGCAACTTTAGTTCGAGATGTGATCAAACCAACATGGATAGATTTGTGAGCATCGATGACTCTAATATACACCACGGCTGCATAGGCCGCAATCGATGCATCGCAAAATCCATGCAGCTCGACATTGAAATCATCGGAACGCGTGTGAACCCATCTAGGAATGCTTAACTTCTTTGTTTCCACAAGACTCGAGCGGTAAGTTTCCCATTCTGATGAAAGTTCCGGAGTCAATTCTTCATCCCATTCCAGGCCCGCAAGCCAAAGCTTTTGAATGAAGATCTTTGCGGTGATGATACAAGGTGCGACCCAGCCGAGTGGATCGAACAAACGAGCAATATCGGATATTACCCGTCTCTTGGTAATTGGAGTCTGTTGAGGATCAAGTTGTATTGAATATTTAAATTCATCATTCTCTCGATCCCATGAAATACCTAAGATTTTCATGACTGAGTCCAGCTTAATATCCTTTTTCTCTTCTGGTGGTATGTTAGTTCCAGAACACGCTTGAATCCTCTTGTTCAATTTGTCGCAGCTGCTTACCCACTTCTGTAGTTGGAATTGACCTTTGGAGAGCAACTCCGTTAATTTCTCAAAAATGTGAAATCCTTCTTCAACAGTCTGACTCCCTGTCATTAAATCATCCACATAAAACTCCCTTTTAATTCTGTTAACTATTTCAGGATAATTTTGACCTTCATCGACCGCAACCTGCTGCAAGCATTTAACTGCAAGGTAAGGAGCTGATGCTGTACCAAACGTAACCCGTACTAATTTGTATTCTTTTATTTCAGCTGCTGGATCGTCGCGCCACACTACCCGCTGAAAATCCGTGTGCATTGGAGAAATCTTTATTTGCCTATACATTTTTACAATATCAGCGCAAAGACTTATGGGGTGCATTCTCCATGCCATGATGAGGTGACGTAGAGGAGGTTGCAAAGGGGGACCCACCATAAGATCGTCATTGAGCGATACCCCATTTGCCCCTTTCATTGACGCATCAAAAACTACTCTGACTTTGGTCGTGGTCTTATCTTCACGGACCACGGCATGATGCGGTAGATAGACAGCTGTAGCTTTATCATCGTGTACTGGTACCATGTGACCAAGGCTAATATACTCCTTTATGACTTCGGAATATCGGACCCTAAGCAATGGCTCTCTATGGAACTTGGTTTCAAGAATTTTAAACCTTTTTATCGCTAGGTCTCTTGACCTTCCATATTGACACTGAGGATCTAGATCGCGAAAGGGAAGATTAACAACATAACGACCCTCCTCATCACGGTTAGTAGTTTGTGAAAAAATATCCTCGCATCGCTGCTCTTCCACTGAAAGGATTTTCTTTTCAGGGATAACAGATTCTATTTCCCAAAACCGTCGCAAAAGTGCGTTGTCATCAGCCTGATCTGAGCTGCTTTGAATGACATGATGACAATGAATGGAACTACTGTTGGACGCGACTTGTCCAGAAAGGATCCATCCTAACGCAGTATTCTGGGCTACTGGTAGGTTGGGTGATCCTTGAATTAAACCATCTCTTAGAACTTTACTATATATTTCCGCACCAAGTAAGATATCTATCTTACTTGGAATATGGAATTCGGGATCAGCTAAGGTTATCCCCTGTAGCTCGGGCCAATAAGATTGCTCTAATTTCTCTGAGGGTAAATGCGAAGTAATGGTACCTAGTACGAACGCTTCTACTTGGACACTAAAACTGGGATCTAAGCGTGAGTGAATAGTCATTGTGACTGTGAACTTTGAAGCAAAAGAGCTTCTCTCACCGCCTAAACCAGATATTACCGATTTCGTCGGTTTCTTCCTAAGTCCAAGTAGCTGCACTGCTGATTCTGCTATGAATGAAGCCTGAGATCCTTGATCTAATAGCACTCTCAGCAGTTGTGTAGAACCACTTCTTGTCTGTGCTTCGACAAGAGCGGTAGCCAACAAAACTTGAGTAGGTACTGACCCTTTAGAAAAATGCGAAACTATGTTAGAAGTCGATGGATCGCCTTCTAATAACGATGTCTTAACATTTGACACGGCTGATTTAACTAATTCAACTGTATTTGAGCCCTTACTAGCTTCGGTGGAGTTTGACATCGAAGGATGAAGCAGTGAATGATGCCTACGTTTGCAAATACGACACGACGACGATTGTCTACAAAACTTAATGGAGTGGTTTGAATTTAAACAATTATAACACAAGCGCCTGGTTTGTGCAAAGCTATGACGAGTTTCGTAACTTTCTTGTGCAAACTTTTTACAATTTGCTATTTTGTGACTTTCATTACAAAATAGACAACTGTCACTAGATTTGTTGTTACTAATTACATGGTGAACTTTAGGTTTTGGTTTAATTACCTTGGTGTCTAAAAATTCGAGAGCACGGAATCTGGATTCTAAAAAATCTCTGAACTCTGAAAGCACTGGTAACTCGTCACTTGAGCAAATTTTAGTCTCCCATTGCTTTCGAGATTCAGGATCGAGTTTCGAGCTAACAATGTAAATAACAATAGTATCCCAAGTACTGATGTCAACACCGAGATTTTTTAAACCATTTATGCATTCCATTGTGGTATCCAATAAGTTTTTAACACTAGTTGCACATTCTACTATATTGTTTTGACTTAGTAATCGTTTTAACAAACTGTTAGACAAAAATCGCTTATTATTGTATCTACTATGTAACAAAGACCAACATTCCTCATAATTGTCGGAGGAGACCGCAACATGCCTGACCAGCTGCTCGGCCTCTCCAGACAACAAACCTTTTAAATAGTGCATTTTTTGTACGTTTTCTAAATTTGAATTATTGTGTATCAACGTTGTAAATAAATCTCTGAATGTTGTCCATTCCGTGTAACTACCCGAAAACTTAGGAATATTGATTTTTGGTAATCTAACATTTGTGGTTGCGTGATCAAAATTTGTCTTTGTACCCTTTTCGTCACTATAATTAATGCTAAATTTATTCAAACTTTCCTTTAATTGACATTTATGATATATGTATGTTTCTTCAGTGGTATCATAAATATCATCTAAAAAATATTTATCACATTTTTCTTGAGTGTCCGTAGCACTCTGAATTATATTTCTATGTGTGGCTACAAAGTCTTTCCACAGATTTTCTAGAGATTCAAGTCTGGTTTCTACATAATTTTTACTGATTCTATCCTTAGGGGCCTTTTTGAAGTTAATCTGTGCTTTTTCTATGAGATTTTTAGTGTTATTTTGTAATTTATATAAAGCCTCCATGTTTCTTTAAATTCTACTAAAAATTTCTACCAAACTACTAATTTTTCTACCAAAGACAATTATTGATCGCAAACCGTTAAAGTAAAATTTTATAACGATTACAATTCTATTGACACACGATATCACAAACAATTAATGAATAAGTAATTAGAAATGATGAGTAATTAATAATGAAAGTTCAAATGATATACACAATAAATTTTATAAGTTCAGATAGATTCTTCTCAGATGTGACTTTCTGTTATGTTCAGAAACCCGACGTGCCAGTATAAAATAACAATAATGTACTCACGATTTTTTTTCGACAAACCGCACTATGCACTATCACTTCACTGACGTACTGCTTCTCCTGGGTGTGGGATGCCCAGGTGAAAAAACTCCACTCTCGCGCAGACGGACTCGTTCCGCCCTGCGCCTCACACAGCTGATGCCGTATGATGATTCCTCCGCCCTGCGCCGTACTCCTGGTGCTGGTGCTCGCCAACTCTGCTGCTGCAGCACTGCTCACCACTCACTGTGCACACCAGCTTGGGTATGCGGCGCTTCAGGGCAATCCACCCTGGTTTCCACGCCAAGATTCACTTCACTACTGGAACTCACTAGCACTCAACACTTATAATCCGGCTCGATAGGACCATGTACTTTTATTTTCGCGCACTGGGGGTAAGTGAGAGAAACACTGTGAGTCCATGTAGGTACTAGTAAATTTATTGCTGATCAATGCCAAACTCAAACTAACACAAAAATTTCGAATGGGGTAGGTGTATCGACGGAGAATCTTAACACCGCGATGTACATTGTGACGTATTTTAACAACGCCATCTAGTTTCGTGCGGCAGAACTATTTAACTACAAACACATATGCTAAAATTTTATTTTAATCTTGTGGGTTCTAGGCAAAGTGTTTAGTCCAGATGAAGAAGAGATAGATAGTAAAAATATTATCGAAATATAATTAAAATAGTGAATTGTTAAATAAATAATTGTGTGTCTATCATTACATTAAAATCACAAGATTACATTATAATATGTACAAAGAAACTGCTAAAAATAAGTATGTTATTTATGTTTTCTGCCTCTGCAGAAAAAGTCAAGCGGTGCAAGTATAACAACCTTGCTGGTAGTTATATCCTTGAGCCGTTTGGGGTTGAGACGCTAGGTCCGTGGGGTCCGAGTGCGCTTAAATTGTTCAGACATTTCGAAACGCCTGGACGACACATCTCGTGACCAGAGGGCTGGGCTTTTTCTTGGTCAGAGGTCAAGCATTGCCATACAACGTGGCAATGCTGCCAGCCTTCCGGGTAGTTTCCCCACTGACGATGATGCGGACGAATTTTTCGATGCTTTATGTAAATAGTTGTTTTTGTTTTTCCTATAATTAATTTTAATCTTAAGTTGCATATATATATTTAATTTAGTAATTTTTAGAGTTTTAATTTATTTAAGTAATAGTTTTCATTTAAGTTTTTTATTTGAATAAAATAAGTACATTATTATCATGAACATTACAAATTATATAATAATTATTAAATGTGTGATATAAAATTGTTGAGTATAGATAGTTCATATCAATGTGTGATTTGAGATATTGGTAAATTAGTGACAGTTGTAATAATTAATACAAGACTAATTCTTGGATAAATCAAATAAAAGACAGTTCCGCATTTATTTCAGCGCTGTTGACTTGGGAAGTAAGCACAAACTCCTTGAGCTTTCTCCTGAAAGTACTTTTACTTTTATTGATTTCTACATTTTACTAATAATAATTAAACTACAGGCAATCCATAATGATGCATAAATTACTCCAAACATTGAGGACCATATGCATACACACTATAAATTCAAGGTTCAGCTGCCTGTGCGCCTCAGTGAGCTTTGTATCATATTGGTCAAAAGAAAAATCTTTACCGAGTTTATTGAAATCATTACTCACTCACAAGATACATGAATAACTATATTGGTACACTGAATCTAATTGAAATATGGGGCACATTAAAATGAAGTCTGCAAAATTTTAGGGCAGTCAATGTCATTAGAACATTTTAACATAAATGAAAAGTCCGCCAATCTACGCCTGGCATTTAATAATCAACTTTCAGGCACTAATAAAAAGTTTTCAAAACGTTTCTGGATGTTTTCAATTCGATCGATAGTCATAATATTATATTTATTATAATGTGGGTTCCTTATTCTGAGGAGCATACTCGACGCTACCAAAGTGCAGTATAAAATTTGTTTTACTGTACCGAGTCATCAACGGAAGAGTCGCCCAACACCACGGGTAGTTCCCAGTCTTCTTCTTCTTCGTAGTACAATGACATTTTTACTTTTTGCTATTTCACAACACTGAAAATAATAGAAATACAAACAAGAGATACGTCCACCAGCAGGGTATTTTAAACACAACTTCTTTTTCAATGTTACCCAAAAGATACACTTTATTGAATATATTTGTGCAATAATTCACTAGACACGGTGGGCTGGGCACCGCGTCGGCGTCACTCGACTCGTAGAATCGGTCAATCAATAATAAATTACAAATGATAGGTGTGTACTGATATTTATCTATTTCATTTGAAATTTCTCTAGAGTTACGGTAGTGATAATGTCGTGTTAAAAATATCGATAAAATTATTCAATCGATAAAATCTACATACAAGAGCAAATCGATTGGAACAAAATGAATCAATTAAAAATATTTAAAATTAAAATATACAGTCATTTCGGTACATCTCGCTCAAAGTAAAAAGGCCCTTGGTCATAATTTGGTATGCACTACTTTATTTAACATATTATTATTATATTATAATACGTTATAATTATATTAAAAATACATGGTAAACTATTGCTAAACTATAGTACTTAAAAAAATAATGGTCCACTATATTAGCCAGTAAAGTCGTAAGTTCTAAAATGATTCTAAAATGTCGTTTACCGATTTCAAATAAATCGTATATTCTAAATAGATTTTTTAAATAAAATGCAATACTTTTATTCATTTACTCAAGGACGTTGAAAATAGGGTTTTTTTTAAGGGGGGAAAATCATCGAATGACTTGAATGAAAGGCGGGAGCCCGCCTGCGTGAGATGGGAGGGAGTGTCAGACTCTTACTGACTAAAAACCACACCGTTCCATCTCCTGCACGTCGAGCCGGAGCCCCGGTTACCCGTTAGGTTCTTCACGAGTCCGAATCGGCATCGGCCCTGTTGGGCCTCATCTGTAGTGGTCTGATGGCTCTTTGAGGCGCGCGCGGAACGCGACGCGCCGTACGCTCGGGTCTGTTTCTGGTCGGACGGGAAGCCACACATGCTCGCCGTCCGCAGGCCCGCGCTTACGGTGGCCGGAGATCGTCCCGCGATCCCCGACGCCCGGTGTGTCCTTCGCGATGGCTGGGTTGCGAGGAGGCGACGCTCCGCTGTCTCACGCGTCCCGCCTCCTCCTTAGCTAGCAGGACTGCTTCGCAAAAGAAGGAGACGGAATCCCAGTCCCTCTCGGTCCGCATTATGGCCTGCACTAGGCCCGGACGCGAGAGCTCGCCATCGCCGATCACTTCCCTGAGGGCACGGCGGTGGTCAGCCCACGCAGGGTATTCCGCTACTGAGAATAGGGTTACCGTCTAGATACAAGATACAACTACAGATATTCCAAATCCTAAACGTGGTTACTTGTTATTAGCTCATTGTTACCTACACCGATTGTTATTTTTATCCATTTTTATAAGCTGTAAGTCCTCCATGAATTATAAATAAATATAAATATAAAATATACAGATTTCAAATGGTTGTATTCTATCGATATACAACCATTTGAAATCTGTATAATTACATACATCGCCGGTTTTGACCACTACGAGCCATAGATTTATCCAATAGAGTCTGTCAATGTCAAAAGGCATTTGTCATGGTAATGTCATTTTATGTCAAAATACGAAAATTTGTGTGAATGTCATGTCAAATCAAATGGAAAAAAGCAAAGGAACAGCGCTATGGACAGTACGACGCAGAAAAACAAAACAAACCGCACAATAAGTAACGATAATATTGAATTTAGTTGAATCGAACGTGTCTTTGTTCGTTATTTTCATCGCGACCGAGTGAAGATAGCCGAAAGCTGTGTCATCGAGTCGGGCGCGGCTGGCGCGCACGGCTGCGATGTGGGAGGGTGGCGGGCCGTCGACCAGCAAGCAGGCGGACGCGGCGCGCCAGCACGATGCGCTGTTCCACGAGCTCATGCAGGAGTGCCGCCACAGCGCGCCCGGCGCCAGGCTCTCCGCCAAGATGCGTACGGCGCTCGAGCGGTACGTCACCTGAGCCTGACTCGCTCACACTGCACGCCCTTTCCTTCTAACATCTGCTTCCGAAGTAGTAAAGCTTATAAACTTAGAAATATTTCATACTAAAGAGTAGATATATTCCATACTGTTATCATTGAAGCACTTCATCATACTTGAAGCGGGAGTAGTAGAACTATTATAGTTGCAGGGTGGATACTCCACAACTTCGAACTTGTGGGTGGTGTTAAGAAAAAAAGTTTACATCCATCACTCTTAGGTGTCTTGAGGCCCTGTAACCGTACTATTACCATAAAACTAAAAATTACTTGTAGTTTATTTCACCTGTCCTGATGTTAGTAACAATGTCACATTTACTCATACCTACATCCAATTTTTTATTTTTGTTATAATTTTTACTCATACTGCATTTACATATTTGGGTAGATGCCTAATTTTTATTTTAATGTCCGTCGGGTAGATTATTTTAAATCACTAGACACATATTTTTATTTTCTGTAAGAAAATAATATTTTTAACGATATATTGATTTGAAATGTTGAGTGATGTCACTTTTATGTACATTTTATAATTATGTGGAAATGACGTTTTAGCCCCATTTTGATTCGTTCTATCTAAGTACTAGCTACTTCCGCTCGGTTTCACATGCTCGGCTCAGCTCCTATTGGTCGTAGCGCAATGTTTTATTACCTACAGCCATCCTCGATAAATGCGCTATCCAACACAAAAATAATTATTCAAATCAGACTTATAGTTACAGACATTAGACCGTTCAAACAAACAAACTCTTCCGCTTTATATAATAGTATAAGATTGTTTTATTATACGACAAAATTAAAATATATGTGTCTAATATTTTCATTACCTAACTTACGGACTTATTATATTTTTAATATTCATACTCTGTCATCATCCCAATTGTGTGTAATGAAATGACTTGAAGTTTTCATGCGAGTACCATGTACTCAATGGAATGGAATAATGAAAATACTACATACTTTGTAAAGCATATATTGTGTTAAAACTAAGTATGGGAGATACCAAAGTTCTGCAACATGCAATTACAACAACACATTCACTTATAGGTTTCGGAATCAAATAGATTTCCGTTAACTTGTTATGCAGCAGTTGGTCTGGCAGTCATTGCGTGTGTGCCAAGTGCGAGTTGTGGCAGGATGAGCCCGCAGTCATTGCGTGTGTGCCAAGTGCGACTTGTCGCAGGATGAGCCCGCAGTCATTGCGTGTGTGCTAAGTGCGAGTTGTCGCAGGATGAGCCCGCAGTCATTGCGTGTGTGCTAAGTGCGAGTTGTCGCAGGATGAGCCCGCAGTCATTGCGTGTGTGCTAAGTGCGAGTTGTCGCAGGATGAGCCCGCAGTCATTGCGTGTGTGCTAAGTGTAAGTTGTCGCAGGATGAGCCCGCAGTCATTGCGTGTGTGCTAAGTGTAAGTTGTCGCAGGATGAGCCCGCAGTCATTGCGTGTGTGCTAAGTGCGAGTTGTCGCAAGATGAGCCCGCAGTCATTGCGTGTGTGCTAAGTGCGAGTTGTCGCAGGATGAGCCCGCAGTCATTGCGTGTGTGCTAAGTGCGAGTTGTCGCAGGATGAGCCCGCAGTCATTGCGTGTGTGCTAAGTGTAAGTTGTCGCAAGATGAGCCCGCAGTCATTGCGTGTGTGCTAAGTGTAAGTTGTCGCAGGATGAGCCCGCAGTCATTGCGTGTGTGCTAAGTGTAAGTTGTCGCAGGATGAGCCCGCAGTCATTGCGTGTGTGCTAAGTGTAAGTTGTCGCAGGATGAGCCCGCAGTCATTGCGTGTGTGCTAAGTGTAAGTTGTCGCAGGATGAGCCCGCAGTCATTGCGTGTGTGCTAAGTGTAAGTTGTCGCAGGATGAGCCCGCAGTCATTGCGTGTGTGCTAAGTGTAAGTTGTCGCAGGATGAGCCCGCAGTCATTGCGTGTGTGCTAAGTGTAAGTTGTCGCAGGATGAGCCCGCAGTCATTGCGTGTGTGCTAAGTGTAAGTTGTCGCAGGATGAGCCCGCAGTCATTGCGTGTGTGCTAAGTGTAAGTTGTCGCAGGATGAGCCCGCAGTCATTGCGTGTGTGCTAAGTGTAAGTTGTCGCAGGATGAGCCCGCAGTCATTGCGTGTGTGCTAAGTGTAAGTTGTCGCAGGATGAGCCCGCAGTCATTGCGTGTGTGCTAAGTGTAAGTTGTCGCAGGATGAGCCCGCAGTCATTGCGTGTGTGCTAAGTGTAAGTTGTCGCAGGATGAGCCCGCAGTCATTGCGTGTGTGCTAAGTGTAAGTTGTCGCAGGATGAGCCCGCAGTCATTGCGTGTGTGCTAAGTGTAAGTTGTCGCAGGATGAGCCCGCAGTCATTGCGTGTGTGCTAAGTGTAAGTTGTCGCAGGATGAGCCCGCAGTCATTGCGTGTGTGCTAAGTGTAAGTTGTCGCAGGATGAGCCCGCAGTCATTGCGTGTGTGCTAAGTGTAAGTTGTCGCAGGATGAGCCCGCAGTCATTGCGTGTGTGCTAAGTGTAAGTTGTCGCAGGATGAGCCCGCAGTCATTGCGTGTGTGCTAAGTGTAAGTTGTCGCAGGATGAGCCCGCAGTCATTGCGTGTGTGCTAAGTGTAAGTTGTCGCAGGATGAGCCCGCAGTCATTGCGTGTGTGCTAAGTGTAAGTTGTCGCAGGATGAGCCCGCAGTCATTGCGTGTGTGCTAAGTGTAAGTTGTCGCAGGATGAGCCCGCAGTCATTGCGTGTGTGCTAAGTGTAAGTTGTCGCAGGATGAGCCCGCAGTCATTGCGTGTGTGCTAAGTGTAAGTTGTCGCAGGATGAGCCCGCAGTCATTGCGTGTGTGCTAAGTGTAAGTTGTCGCAGGATGAGCCCGCAGTCATTGCGTGTGTGCTAAGTGTAAGTTGTCGCAGGATGAGCCCGCAGTCATTGCGTGTGTGCTAAGTGTAAGTTGTCGCAGGATGAGCCCGCAGTCATTGCGTGTGTGCTAAGTGTAAGTTGTCGCAGGATGAGCCCGCAGTCATTGCGTGTGTGCTAAGTGTAAGTTGTCGCAGGATGAGCCCGCAGTCATTGCGTGTGTGCTAAGTGTAAGTTGTCGCAGGATGAGCCCGCAGTCATTGCGTGTGTGCTAAGTGTAAGTTGTCGCAGGATGAGCCCGCAGTCATTGCGTGTGTGCTAAGTGTAAGTTGTCGCAGGATGAGCCCGCAGTCATTGCGTGTGTGCTAAGTATAAGTTGTCGCAGGATGAGCCCGCAGTCATTGCGTGTGTGCTAAGTGTAAGTTGTCGCAGGATGAGCCCGCAGTCATTGCGTGTGTGCTAAGTGTAAGTTGTCGCAGGATGAGCCCGCAGTCATTGCGTGTGTGCTAAGTGTAAGTTGTCGTAGGATGAGCCCGCAGTCATTGCGTGTGTGCTAAGTGTAAGTTGTCGCAGGATGAGCCCGCAGTCATTGCGTGTGTGCTAAGTGTAAGTTGTCGTAGGATGAGCCCGCAGTCATTGCGTGTGTGCTAAGTGTAAGTTGTCGCAGGATGAGCCCGCAGTCATTGCGTGTGTGCTAAGTGTAAGTTGTCGCAGGATGAGCCCGCAGTCATTGCGTGTGTGCTAAGTGTAAGTTGTCGCAGGATGAGCCCGCAGTCATTGCGTGTGTGCTAAGTGTAAGTTGTCGCAGGATGAGCCCGCAGTCATTGCGTGTGTGCTAAGTGTAAGTTGTCGCAGGATGAGCCCGCAGTCATTGCGTGTGTGCTAAGTGTAAGTTGTCGCAGGATGAGCCCGCAGTCATTGCGTATGTGCTAAGTGTAAGTTGTCGCAGGATGAGCCCGCAGTCATTGCGTGTGTGCTAAGTGTAAGTTGTCGCAGGATGAGCCCGCAGTCATTGCGTGTGTGCTAAGTGTAAGTTGTCGCAGGATGAGCCCGCAGTCATTGCGTGTGTGCTAAGTGTAAGTTGTCGCAGGATGAGCCCGGGCGCGCGGCGCGCGCTGTGTGACCGCCAGCTGGACGGCTGCGCGCCGCTGTTCGTGGCGTGCCGGCGCGGCAACGTGGAGATCGTGGAGTACCTGGTGCACGTCTGCGCTGCCGACCTGGAGCAGCGCGGCGTGTACGAGGTGCCCGACGACCGCTCCGTGCACTGCGTCACGCCGCTGTGGTGCGCCGCCGTGGCCGGGCGCCTGGAGGTGCTGCGCGTGCTGGCCGACGCGGGCGCCGACGTGGACGCGGGCTCCGACAGCGGCTCCACGCCCGTGCGCTCGGCCTGCTTCATGACGCACCTGGACGTGGTGCGCTTCCTGGTGTCGCGCGGCGCCGACATCCACCGGTCCAACCACAACGGCGGCACGTGCCTCATCAACAGCGTGCAGTCCGTGCGCCTGTGCGCCTACCTGCTGGAGCACGGCGCCGACGTCAACGCGCGCGACACGCAGCTCAAGACCGTGCTGCACTACGCCATCCAGGAGCACCGCCTGGAGACGGCGCGCCTGCTGCTGGACCACGGCGCCGACCCGCTGCTGGCGTCGCGCGCGGGCGACGACGCGCTGCGCACGGCGTGCCTGAAGGGCGCGGCGCAGATCGTGAGCCTGCTGGCGGGGCGCGTGCGCTACTCGGCGGCGCGCATGGCGGACGCCTACGAGCTGCTGGGCAGCACGCAGCTGGACGAGTTCAACGACGTCACGGCGGCGCTGGGCGCGTGGCGCCGCGCCACGGCCATCCGCCACGGCGGCGGCGCCTACATCCCCAAGCGGCCGGTGCGCGCGCCGGCGCCGGCGCTGGGCGGCGCGCGCGAGTGGCGCTCGCTGGCCGAGCTGGAGGCGGCGGCCACGGACATGGACGCGCTGCGCACGCAGTCCTTGCTGGTGGTGGCGCGCGTGCTGGGCCCCGACCACAAGGACACGGTGTTCCGCCTCATGTACCGCGGCGCCTCGTACGCCGACGCCTTCCGCTACCAGCGCTGCATCGACCTGTGGACCTGGGCGCTGCAGCTGCGCATCGAGAAGGACTCGCTGCTGTCGTCGGGTGAGTACTGCGAGTGCCTCCGAGTAGATTTGATTGTATAATGTCTAGATGGAGTGTCAATTCACGAAAAGCGGCCCAAAAATTTGCAGTAAACTTCACTGCAATGCACTTTCCCGTCAAGTAGTACCAATCGTGTCGTTTGTAAACAAAAAAATCCACAGCAATAATGGCCACATGCTCCATAAAGTTGTGCTAAAATAGGCATGGCGACTATTTTTTAATTTTTTGTCCGTCTTATAGATTTTTTAAAAATCTTCGATACGTATTTTTTCTTTTTTCTCGTATCCAAAAAAACATGTAGATATTTTGAGTTAAAATGACGCGTGACGTCACAATTAGGTACGATTTCTCCGTAAGTGTGACGTCAACACTCCCCACTCCCTAACTTTAATGCGGAATAACTACGTATTCTTCTGTTAATTTGATAAAACAAAAAATACGTGTCTGATATTTTCGTGCGATCTTAATGACGGACTAATTACTTTTTGATGTTTTAACCCTGTCGACACTGGGCTCGCTGCCATCGCAGCGGTAAGTCCCCTCTTTGAGGAGTGGCTTGAGAGACGCTACGGCGTCCTCACCTACCGCCTGGCGCAGGTCCTCACCGGACATGGAAGTTTCGGGAGGTACCTGTGTCTGATGGGGCGGGAGGAAACGCCCGGGTGTCATCACTGCGAGGACCGCCCTGAGGACACGGTGGAACACACGGTGGGAGAATGCCCTTCGTGGGCTGAGCACCGCCGTGTCCTCAGGGAAGTGATCGGCGATGGCGACCTCTCGCGTCCGGGCCTAGTGCAGGCCATGATGCGGAGCGAGGGGGACTGGGATGCCGTCTCCTCCTTTTGCGAAGCAGTCATGCTAGCTAAGGAGGAGGCGGGACGCGTGAGGCAGCGAAGCGCTGCCTCCTCGCAACCCAGCCATCGCGAAGGACACACCGGGCGTCGGGGATCGCGAGACGATCTCTGGCCACCGTAAGCGCGGGCCTGCGGACGGCGAGCATGGGTGGCTCCCCGTCCGACCAGAAACAGACCCGAGCGTACGGCGCCGAGCGTTCCGCGCGCGCCTCAAAGAGCCATCAGACCACCACAGATGGGGCCCAATACGGCCGATGCCGATTCGGAGTCGCGGAGAACCTAATGGGTAACCGGGGCTCCGGCTCGACGTGCAGGAGAAGGAACGGGGTGGTTTTTAGTCAGTAAGAGTCTGACACTCCCTCCCGCCTCACCCAGGCGGGAGAAGTCATTCGATGATTTTCCCCCCTTAAAAAAAAAAAAAAAAAAACCCTGTCGACACGCCTATTATAGTAGGCAGAGGTGTACATTACGGCACTTATTGCCACTAAACAATGTAACACCCACTTTTCACTATTTATATTATGAGGCCCATGGATAGATAGGGATTATATATTCCAGATACCATGCTACTACTGAGAATTAAAAAAAACTGCAATACAGTACGCGACCGTGGTGTCACCTCGTGCCACATGTTCTTTAGTGCGATGTGATCCACTACAAGTGTTGCTCCAGCAACAATATGGCCGACGAATGCTGCGAGTGAATCATGAGTAGACAGACGGTGTGGTTTAACAAGAGATCCTCGCTGATTCCCAACATGTTTAGGAACGTGATGATGTCATGTCGCGTGCAAAGTGTTATTTATTAGATACGAGGTTTTTAGATGCGCTTTTGGTGCTCTACAAAAAATTTTAGTAAGTCCTAATAAATTGTTTGAAATGGAGTTTCATTGAAAAATAATTTTGTGTGTTCTCCCTACAGTATTTCTTAAATTCCTTTTTATTCCAATTAAATTCTTATCACTTTATACTATTTTTGAATCCTTACTAAGTGCCGCCAACTTTGATGGAAAAGGACATTGACTAAAATTGGTGCCTTTCTTTTTTCTAGCGTTAACCAATGATTTTTGAAAAATATTATCTACATAGAATGACATTACCAACGATGGCCTCATATATCAAAATCTCAGTCCAAACTGAGTTATGAGCATTGAAAGGAGTTGGAGTCGAACATTTTATATTGTTATTTTTATTCAAATTATTCATATTTTTATCATAATTCCTGACTTTACATTACGCGCCACTGTACGCCTGGCACAGGTACACCATATCACACCACAATATGGATGATATGCCAGGAACTAATTTTTGTCAGCTATTTTCTCTCAGTTGATAACTTGTGGGATACTCTATGCCTAATCGTATGAGAGCTGTGGTAGATGCCCGTGGAGACAACACTCGTTATTAAATTAAATCTTTATTTGATAAAATAAGTTTTTTGTTCAAAAATCAATTGCCTTTAACAAGGCGCATATCCGATTTGTTAGGCGTAGCTCCATATCGTATGGTATTCTGAATTCAAATTTAAAACAAAGATCGAAAAAGATGGTAAAATGTATCAGGTTTAAAAATGCATCAACAGTTTTTGTACAATCTTGCAACATGGGCGTAGCCAGCTTTGGGCTCAGGGTGGGGCAGCAGCCAACCTCTCTCCCGGGGGAGCCGATTCGGAGTCGCGGAGAACCTAACGGGTAACCGGGGCTCCGGCTCGACGTGCAGGAGAAGGAACGGGGTGGTTTTTAGTCAGTAAGAGTCTGACACTCCCTCCCGTCTCACCCAGGCGGGAGCAGTCATTCGATGATTTTCCCCCTTAAAAAAAAATCGCCCGGGGGAGGGCGATGGCCCTCCGATTTTTTGTACCTTGAGCCGTTAATCTCAAACTTGTTAATCTCTTAAATTTGGCTAAATACTGTCTCAGTAGGATCTCGCGATGGGGAACGAACGAAATCGCTTGACTTTTACACCCCATAAAACTTACCAGCTATTGCTTAAAGGAAATCTAAAGTCGTGGCCGACTATTAAATTTAACAACGTTTCCGTAAAACGAAAGGAGTCGGTTTGCTATCTCGGTCTAGTTTTGGAATACAACTATTCTTTCATTGAACATATCAAGGGTATTAGTGAGAAAGCCAAAAAGAAAAAATTCGCTGACGCGATTTTCAAAAGCCACCAGGGGTCTCTCTTTTCTTACGTGCAGGATCATATACGGAGCAACCTACTTGGGATGCGTGTGCTACGGGGCATCTGTCTGGGCTGATAGGGCCACAACAGGCGCGGTACGGCGAAAACTTCTTCAAGGCCAGCGTCTAGCCTTGATTTTCCTGTGTAAGGCTTATAGGACGGTTAGCACTGAAGCCCTACCTGTGCTCGCGGGTGTACTTTCGGTAGATCTTGAGGTGCAGCGACGTGCTGCTATGTACTACAGTGCGTGACCTAATTTGTCAGTAAGCTTTCTAACACAACGTGATCGAAATAAAATTGCTATATTGTTTAAGCCAATAACGGACGTTTGGGATGAGCTTATAACTGAATGGCAGTGTAGATGGGCATCTTCTATTAAGGGCCGCCACCCATATCAGTTCTTCCCATCCGTGCATGAGCGGCTTGAAAGGACATGGTTGGAGGTGGATCACTGTGTTGCCCAATTTCTTCCTGGCCACGGCAACTTTAAAAGCAAATTGTTCTCATTTAAACTTATTGATTCACCATGGTGCCAATGTTCGACAGTGGAGTTGCAATACGAGCAGTCAGCCCATCACATAATCTGGGAGTGTGATCTCTGGCAATATGCACGTAACACTATGTTAAATAATTTAATTGTTTCGTCAGGTGTAGCTTATTATACGGACCTTGTGGAATCTAGAACAAATTTCCGAGCTCACACATAGGACCCACTTAGTTATTAGTCAAATTTTCGTGGTGCTTGGCGACTGGGCTTAATTCAATCTGTCTCCTACAGTAATTCACCGAGGGAAGTAGAAACTATAGTTTTTTTCTTCTTCTCCTCTTATAAGATATGCTCAGAAGATATTCTTCTGATTCACTTTGTTGCCGGAACCAAGACAGTTACTGATGTCCCTGAGACGCGCCGGACTTCAGTGTTCCGGTGTTTTCATGGTTGTATCTACTGTAGATCCTGGTGCACTGCAGTTGCAGCGCAGCGGTTTTGGAAGATTATGGCGGGCTTGTCCCATTAAAAAAAATCTCTTAATTTGGGAGGTTTATATTTTCAGGTACAGAAAATAAACAATCACTCACAGGACAGAATTCATAGTTTTATTTATGAATACTGGGTGTTTATAAATTAAAGTTTTAACTAAGTAGGTATATTATGTATGAATAATATTACTTCAAAAGAAGACGGCGTTTGTTCTGGCAGAACCTGTTAAGCACTTCTACTAAAAATTTATTTTTCGATTCTGAGACCCTTGTTCTGTGCACACTTAGCATGTACACAGGCTACTTTAACGATTTTCGCTCATGGTTAAGCGAAGCCACATTTTGACTCGCCGTTATGTGCTAAACGATCGTTCTATTGTACAGGTCGTACATGGCTGGGCAAGCAAAATAGCGAACACTAGGATAAAATTGCATTTTCGAAATTTTGATCACATCTACCAGTTCCATCTCCTTCAATGCATTAATGTCCGTATTTTTTTCTTACAACAAATTATACCACATCTCAGCCTCGCTTGGGAAAGTATCACTTAATTTACAAAAATTAAAATTAAGATCAACTAGAAAATTAAAATTAAACAAAACAAGCAAACAATACAAATCGCGCCACGAGCCATAGAATATTTTAGTCTGCGCTTCGCGGGGCGCGGGAATGAGTGACCGCGCGGTGATGGACGGCTCGGCTCACTACGCCACATAGTACCTTTTCTTTTAGGGAATACGGCTCTCTTTCAAATAACGCGCGCACCGCGCACTTTCGGGAACTCGAGCGTGCATTTTGTTTTGATCGCGCTCTTTTCACAGTCGACAATTTTTTTGTGCAATTACTTACGGATAGTATGATTGTTGATGTTGTTAGTTAGAGTTAGTAAAAAAAACATTGTTTAATCAGACACCTTATGGGTCAGAGCCAGGGCCCAGGGTGGGGCAAGTGCCCCAGCTTGCCCCAGTGTGGCTACGCCCATGTCTTGCAATTATATTTCGGTAGGGGCCATCGAAACCTAAACTCTAAGGTGGGCCAATAGATGTGTTCAGAAATGTAGTTACTAGTCGGGAGAAGTTGATATAAAACTTTGGCTTTTATGGTTATACGGCTTATGGCCTATGACAGATTTTCATGATCAATTTCCTCTCAGTCGGTAATCCGCAAAATACTTTACTGAGCCCTATCATGAAGTGCAATGTTTGTCAGCTGCGGCGTCGGTAGCGGATTGACTAGCGGCAGTCGTCAAAACACGAAAAAACATTTTTCCGTCTACTTATCCCGACTTACTCCCAATTAGTAATTAATCTACAGCTAGCATAAGATTCTGTACAAAAATATCGTCATTCGGTCACAAAGTAAAGATTATATTTCGACTGATCACATTATATGACAAAAGTATGCGCTCGTCTAACGTATAGTCTATCAATTTACAAAGTCAACGGTTTCTTTTCTTCAAAAGATTATGCTAATTATAAAGTAGATGAGTCTCCCACCAGGAGTCAACGGCAAAAAAATACTTTATTAGATGTTTGGACGGCGGACCACTACTCGACCCACCACTGGTACACACGGCTACACATCGATCTTTACATAACCAGTATAAACTGAACGTTAGATGTGCGGAAAGATGATGCGACGCGAAACCAGGATAAACTGGTTTTGTATAGATTGATGTGTGGCCGTGTGTACCACAGCTAACACTCATGAAGCTTCATGACCCAACTTCTAGAAGCGTCCCACAAGTTATCAACTGAGAGAAAATAGCTAATAAAAATTAGTGCCTGGCAATATGGGTATAATGTGGTGTGATATGATGTTCCTATGCCCGGTGTACAGTGGCGCGCAATTTGTAGTTAAGAATTTTGACAAAAATATGAAAAATTTTAATAAAAAAAAACAGTAAAACGTTTGACTCCAGTCCCTTTCAACACTCATAACTCAGTCCAGACTGAGAGTTCCTTATATGAGTCCATAGACAATTTCGTTGGTAATGTCATTCTAGATAATATTTTTCATAAATCATCGACTGCCGCCAGAAAAAAGAAAGGCACCAATTTTAGTCAATGTCCTTTGGTCATTGTCATTAGCCACTACTAGTACAGCAAAATTGTTTTTCAGTACAGTCACGTAAAGTAAGATAGAAAGTTTATTAATTAATTTGTAATTCATGGAGAACTTACAGCTTATAAAAATGGATAAAAATAACAATAGGCGTAGGTAACTGGTAGGTCAATGTCCTTTTCAATCACAGGTCCTCACCTTTAGGAAAATCATTGTGTACTTTTATTTTCGCGCACTGGGGGTAAGTGAGAGAAACACTGAGAGTCCATGTAGGTACTAGTAAATTTATTGCTAATCAATGCCAAACTCAAACTAACACAAAAATTTCGAATGGGGTAGGTGTATCGACGGAGAATCTTAACACCGCGATGTACATTGTGACGTATTTTAACAACGCCATCTAGTTTCGTGCGGCAGAACTATTTAACTACAAACATACCGCCCACCAAGGACATTATGATAACTATGTCCTTCATTACAAATAACCGCCCACCATGAGGTCAGGGGCCAAAAGAAAACTGAAACAAACTAGACTGATGGCGTGAAAACTAATTAAATTTTTAACCTTAAATCTCTAAACAATTATAGAATGTGGACTGTATTTAACATCTTGTACATAGTTTAATCAAACTTGACTGATCTAATAGTGTTTAACTTTGAACCATACCCATTCAATAACATCTACCTATACTATAATAAACAAATGCGTTAAACAAACAAAGTTGCGTACTTATCAACACTCCTTCAAATTAAATTTACTTATAAACAAACACAAAAAAAAAACACTCTTTAAAATTAAACTTACTTATAAAGCACACACATTAGCCTGCAATAGGCAAAATACACAATTTTGAAGTAGGTCGCTTTATCAAAGAACCATTACATTTTAAAGTCACTACTCGTGTAACTTTATCCAAACCAGGATGCTTGTCTTCAATCCTTCCCAAAAGCCAACGGGCAGGAGGCAAGTTATCCTCCTTTACTAAGACTACATCTCCTATGTTTGGTTCTGGACTAATTTTTGTCCATTTATAACGTTGCAACAAATGTACTAGATATTCATCTGCCCATCGCTTCCAAAAGTCTTGCAACATGCGTTGTGTGACTTGCCAACGTCTCAAATTACTAATGTTAGATTGGTCATAACTACGCTCAGGCACCGTTATCAGAGGCTCCCCTATCAAGAAATGACCGGGAGTTAATGGAGTAGGATCTGAGGAACTATCAGGTAACATGGATAACGGTCTAGAATTTAGGCAAGCTTCTACTTGAGCTAAAAGTGTTGTCATCTCTTCGAATGTGAGCGTGGAATTACCTATTACACGTTTCAAATGGAATTTGGTCGATTTCACACCAGCCTCCCATAAGCCCCCGAAATTTGGGGAGTGAGGCGGAATGAAATGCCAAGATGTGGAATTATTACCCAACCACTCTCTAATTTCTACAGCTACCGAAGATTTTTCAGCAGCGACTAAATGCCGAAGCTCCTTGGACGCGCCAACAAAATTGGTTCCATTGTCGCTCCAGATGTTACTGACAAAACCTCGCCGAGCTACAAATCTCTTAAATCCAGCGATAAACCCTTGTGACGTTAAATCACTGATGACTTCTAAATGAATAGCTTTGGTCACCATGCATACAAAGACACATATGTAACCCTTGTATGATTGATGGCCTCGACCCTTCGAGGTTCGGATGTTGATGGGACCAGCAAAGTCCACACCACTGTTAAGGAACGGTCTTGCAGGAGTGACTCGACTAGATGGTAGTTGGCCCATAAGTGGGGTTTGAACAGACGCTGAGTACCGCTTGCAACGTACGCATTTGTGCACGTAAGCCCTGACCTTTGCCTTGGCAGAAGGAATCCAATATTTAGTACGCAGGTGGCTCAACATTAGTGTTGGTCCTCCATGCAAGGTTCTTTTGTGGGTTTCATCGATTACGAGATCGGTGAAGTGACTGTTAGGCGGTAGTATGACAGGGTGTTTGACAGCTTCATCTAAATCGGCGTTATTAATGCGTCCGTTTACTCGAAGGATGCCTTCTTCATCGATAATTGGACAAAGACTCTTGACCTTGCTTTTCGCCTTCACACTTCCTGTCTTTCTTATGTCTTTCATTTCTTCGAAAAACTCTTTATTCTGAACCATTTTTATACATGTTTTTGTAGCTTCTAGTATTTCCTCCTTGGTTAGATACTTTTCCAATCTCCTTTCACCATTGAACTGTTTCCTCCAACTCAAAACTCTTCTACAGTATCCCATAACCCGAATTAACCTTTGAAACGATGAATACCTCGTCCAAATGAGATCTTCCTGGGGTGGTTCGGTTGCGACGTGAACCTTAATTGACCTTTGTTCTGCCTTAGTGCTGATTGACGTTGGTCTTGTGTATTCGATGATTTCATTACGCAGCCATGAGGGTCCTTGACTCCACAGCGAGCTGCCAACAAGTTCTTGTGGTGTCACGCCTCTGGATGCTAAATCTGCAGGATTATGCGTAGATTGGACATGAGCCCAATGTGAGTTGTCAATTTGAGCCAGTATGGTGGACACTCTGTTTCCAACAAACGTTGTCCAGGTGCTGGGATGCTTACTAAGCCATGCTAGAACCACTGAAGAATCAGTCCAAGCGTGTATTTGATGGGATGCGATTCTCATTA
Source organism: Spodoptera picta (assembly GCA_038387885.1). NCBI lineage: Eukaryota > Metazoa > Arthropoda > Insecta > Lepidoptera > Noctuidae > Spodoptera > Spodoptera picta. The sequence continues at coordinate 88,178 of JAZHFQ010000149.1, forward strand.
CTTGAGCAACTTCAGTAATGAGCTCGGAAAGTAATACTGCTCCCATCAGCTCTAAACGCGGAATTGACTGTTGCTTCACCGGTGCAACTTTAGTTCGAGATGTGATCAAACCAACATGGATAGATTTGTGAGCATCGATGACTCTAATATACACCACGGCTGCATAGGCCGCAATCGATGCATCGCAAAATCCATGCAGCTCGACATTGAAATCATCGGAACGCGTGTGAACCCATCTAGGAATGCTTAACTTCTTTGTTTCCACAAGACTCGAGCGGTAAGTTTCCCATTCTGATGAAAGTTCCGGAGTCAATTCTTCATCCCATTCCAGGCCCGCAAGCCAAAGCTTTTGAATGAAGATCTTTGCGGTGATGATACAAGGTGCGACCCAGCCGAGTGGATCGAACAAACGAGCAATATCGGATATTACCCGTCTCTTGGTAATTGGAGTCTGTTGAGGATCAAGTTGTATTGAATATTTAAATTCATCATTCTCTCGATCCCATGAAATACCTAAGATTTTCATGACTGAGTCCAGCTTAATATCCTTTTTCTCTTCTGGTGGTATGTTAGTTCCAGAACACGCTTGAATCCTCTTGTTCAATTTGTCGCAGCTGCTTACCCACTTCTGTAGTTGGAATTGACCTTTGGAGAGCAACTCCGTTAATTTCTCAAAAATGTGAAATCCTTCTTCAACAGTCTGACTCCCTGTCATTAAATCATCCACATAAAACTCCCTTTTAATTCTGTTAACTATTTCAGGATAATTTTGACCTTCATCGACCGCAACCTGCTGCAAGCATTTAACTGCAAGGTAAGGAGCTGATGCTGTACCAAACGTAACCCGTACTAATTTGTATTCTTTTATTTCAGCTGCTGGATCGTCGCGCCACACTACCCGCTGAAAATCCGTGTGCATTGGAGAAATCTTTATTTGCCTATACATTTTTACAATATCAGCGCAAAGACTTATGGGGTGCATTCTCCATGCCATGATGAGGTGACGTAAAGGAGGTTGCAAAGGGGGACCCACCATAAGATCGTCATTGAGCGATACCCCATTTGCCCCTTTCATTGACGCATCGAAAACTACTCTGACTTTGGTCGTGGTCTTATCTTCACGGACCACGGCATGATGCGGTAGATAGACAGCTGTAGCTTTATCATCGTGTACTGGTACCATGTGACCAAGGCTAATATACTCCTTTATGACTTCGGAATATCGGACCCTAAGCAATGGCTCTCTATGGAACTTGGTTTCAAGAATTTTAAACCTTTTTATCGCTAGGTCTCTTGACCTTCCATATTGACACTGAGGATCTAGATCGCGAAAGGGAAGATTAACAACATAACGACCCTCCTCATCACGGTTAGTAGTTTGTGAAAAAATATCCTCGCATCGCTGCTCTTCCACTGAAAGGATTTTCTTTTCAGGGATAACAGATTCTATTTCCCAAAACCGTCGCAAAAGTGCGTTGTCATCAGCCTGATCTGAGCTGCTTTGAATGACATGATGACAATGAATGGAACTACTGTTGGACGCGACTTGTCCAGAAAGGATCCATCCTAACGCAGTATTCTGGGCTACTGGTAGGTTGGGTGATCCTTGAATTAAACCATCTCTTAGAACTTTACTATATATTTCCGCACCAAGTAAGATATCTATCTTACTTGGAATATGGAATTCGGGATCAGCTAAGGTTATCCCCTGTAGCTCGGGCCAATAAGATTGCTCTAATTTCTCTGAGGGTAAATGCGAAGTAATGGTACCTAGTACGAACGCTTCTACTTGGACACTAAAACTGGGATCTAAGCGTGAGTGAATAGTCATTGTGACTGTGAACTTTGAAGCAAAAGAGCTTCTCTCACCGCCTAAACCAGATATTACCGATTTCGTCGGTTTCTTCCTAAGTCCAAGTAGCTGCACTGCTGATTCTGCTATGAATGAAGCCTGAGATCCTTGATCTAATAGCACTCTCAGCAGTTGTGTAGAACCACTTCTTGTCTGTGCTTCGACAAGAGCGGTAGCCAACAAAACTTGAGTAGGTACTGACCCTTTAGAAAAATGCGAAACTATGTTAGAAGTCGATGGATCGCCTTCTAATAACGATGTCTTAACATTTGACACGGCTGATTTAACTAATTCAACTGTATTTGAGCCCTTACTAGCTTCGGTGGAGTTTGACATCGAAGGATGAAGCAGTGAATGATGCCTACGTTTGCAAATACGACACGACGACGATTGTCTACAAAACTTAATGGAGTGGTTTGAATTTAAACAATTATAACACAAGCGCCTGGTTTGTGCAAAGCTATGACGAGTTTCGTAACTTTCTTGTGCAAACTTTTTACAATTTGCTATTTTGTGACTTTCATTACAAAATAGACAACTGTCACTAGATTTGTTGTTACTAATTACATGGTGAACTTTAGGTTTTGGTTTAATTACCTTGGTGTCTAAAAATTCGAGAGCACGGAATCTGGATTCTAAAAAATCTCTGAACTCTGAAAGCACTGGTAACTCGTCACTTGAGCAAATTTTAGTCTCCCATTGCTTTCGAGATTCAGGATCGAGTTTCGAGCTAACAATGTAAATAACAATAGTATCCCAAGTACTGATGTCAACACCGAGATTTTTTAAACCATTTATGCATTCCATTGTGGTATCCAATAAGTTTTTAACACTAGTTGCACATTCTACTATATTGTTTTGACTTAGTAATCGTTTTAACAAACTGTTAGACAAAAATCGCTTATTATTGTATCTACTATGTAACAAAGACCAACATTCCTCATAATTGTCGGAGGAGACCGCAACATGCCTGACCAGCTGCTCGGCCTCTCCAGACAACAAACCTTTTAAATAGTGCATTTTTTGTACGTTTTCTAAATTTGAATTATTGTGTATCAACGTTGTAAATAAATCTCTGAATGTTGTCCATTCCGTGTAACTACCCGAAAACTTAGGAATATTGATTTTTGGTAATCTAACATTTGTGGTTGCGTGATCAAAATTTGTCTTTGTACCCTTTTCGTCACTATAATTAATGCTAAATTTATTCAAACTTTCCTTTAATTGACATTTATGATATATGTATGTTTCTTCAGTGGTATCATAAATATCATCTAAAAAATATTTATCACATTTTTCTTGAGTGTCCGTAGCACTCTGAATTATATTTCTATGTGTGGCTACAAAGTCTTTCCACAGATTTTCTAGAGATTCAAGTCTGGTTTCTACATAATTTTTACTGATTCTATCCTTAGGGGCCTTTTTGAAGTTAATCTGTGCTTTTTCTATGAGATTTTTAGTGTTATTTTGTAATTTATATAAAGCCTCCATGTTTCTTTAAATTCTACTAAAAATTTCTACCAAACTACTAATTTTTCTACCAAAGACAATTATTGATCGCAAACCGTTAAAGTAAAATTTTATAACGATTACAATTCTATTGACACACGATATCACAAACAATTAATGAATAAGTAATTAGAAATGATGAGTAATTAATAATGAAAGTTCAAATGATATACACAATAAATTTTATAAGTTCAGATAGATTCTTCTCAGATGTGACTTTCTGTTATGTTCAGAAACCCGACGTGCCAGTATAAAATAACAATAATGTACTCACGATTTTTCTTCGACAAACCGCACTATGCACTATCACTTCACTGACGTACTGCTTCTCCTGGGTGTGGGATGCCCAGGTGAAAAAACTCCACTCTCGCGCAGACGGACTCGTTCCGCCCTGCGCCTCACACAGCTGATGCCGTATGATGATTCCTCCGCCCTGCGCCGTACTCCTGGTGCTGGTGCTCGCCAACTCTGCTGCTGCAGCACTGCTCACCACTCACTGTGCACACCAGCTTGGGTATGCGGCGCTTCAGGGCAATCCACCCTGGTTTCCACGCCAAGATTCACTTCACTACTGGAACTCACTAGCACTCAACACTTATAATCCGGCTCGATAGGACCATGTACTTTTATTTTCGCGCACTGGGGGTAAGTGAGAGAAACACTGAGAGTCCATGTAGGTACTAGTAAATTTATTGCTGATCAATGCCAAACTCAAACTAACACAAAAATTTCGAATGGGGTAGGTGTATCGACGGAGAATCTTAACACCGCGATGTACATTGTGACGTATTTTAACAACGCCATCTAGTTTCGTGCGGCAGAACTATTTAACTACAAACACATTGATTCATCAAAAAATTATATTATTTTCCAAACCATAGCAGTTCGCCCAGAATTTATGATTCCTTTAATACTGAAGCACTATTCAGGATAACGTAAGCAAAAATACAGACGGCAAAATAAAGAATTGTAGCAACAAGAGTCAAAAGACTAGCACATGGTGTACT
>JAZHFQ010000150.1:0-15871 GCA_038387885.1 Spodoptera picta
CCATTATTACACTTTTTTTTTTTTTTTTTTTTTTTATGTTTGATGGGGCGACGTTTGACCACTATCTCGCCTGGTGGTAAGCGATGATGCGGTCTACGATGTAGCACGTCGTCCCATAAGCAACCTATTCACTCGGGCCTTGAAGACTCCCAGGTTGTACCCTTCAGGAAATACAGACTCTGGCAAAGAATTCCACTCTTTAGCAGTACGCACAAGGAAGCTTGAAGCGAAGCGCTTCGTGCGTGTGGGCGGAACATCTACCATGAAACGGTGACGCTTCGCCGATTGTCTTGTGGTACGATGATGGAAAGGACTAGGGGAATCAAGTTGTGCAATTCCCCTGCACACTCACCGAAATGTATCCGGTAGAAAACCGAAAGGCTTGCAACCTTACGCCTGTGCTCGAGGCTTTGAAGCCGAGCCTTCACAAGCGCATCATCGTCGATGAGCCTCTTGGCACGCCTCTCAATGTGCTCTAACGCGTCCAGCTGATATTTTGCCGAGCCGTCCCAAAGATGAGAGCAGTACTCCATACAGGACCGAACCTGTGCCTGGTACAGGCTCAGCAATTGTTTCGGCGTGAAGTACCGTCTCACCCTCCATAGGATACCCAACTTCCTACCAGCCAGTTGCGCTTTTGACTCTATATAGGAGCCAAAGTTGAGTGTGGGCGTCAGAGTTACACCAAGAAGCTCAAGATGATCGGTCATCGGTACGGACACATTCCGGAAAGTAGGAGTCAGCGGAAATTGACTCCGTTTGGCGGAGAATAGACACGCCTGGGTTTTGCTAGCGTTGAACCTAACCAAGTTGGCGTCACCCCAGTCGGAGACCGCCTTCAAGGTCGAGTTCAAACGATCGACCATGGATTCTCTTAAAGACTGGATCTGTGTTCCGCTAGTCCGCGCACTGGACACATACCTTTCAACAACTGTGCTGTCATCTGCATACCCAAAGATACCGGGCTTAAGCAGGTCGTTTATGTGGAGCAAAAAGAGCGTCGCTGAAAGTACTGACCCCTGAGGGACGCCGGCATTAATACCGAATTGGTCAGACGAGCAGCCATCGATGACTACTCGTATTGACCGATCCCTCAGAAAGTCTGCTATCCATCTGCACAGTCCAGTAGGAAGTCCATATGCAGGAAGCTTGCCGATTAGACTGTCGTGCCAAACCCTGTCAAAGGCCTTCGAGACATCGAGGGAGACTGCTAATGCCTCCCCGTGCCCCTCTATGGCCTCGCTCCATATGTGAGTGGCATACGCAAGAAGGTCCCCAGTCGATCGGTTACGTCGAAACCCGTATTGCCGATCGCTGAGGAGATCGTTACCTTCAAGGTATGCCAGGAGTCTATTGTTGAGTACACGTTCCATGCTCTTGCAGAGTATGGACGTGACCGAAATAGGACGGTAATTATTAGGGTCGGCACGACTACCTTTTTTAGGCATAGGCTGTACGTTGGCCAGCTTCCATGCAACCGGTACTAGACCCGTCTCCAAGGAAAGGCGAAACAGACGTGTCAAGATTGGAGACAACTCAGGCGCACAGGTTTTTAAAACCAGGGCTGGGATTCCGTCGGGACCACTGGCCTTGTTCACGTCCAGATCGCGTAGCGTCCTATATACCTCCCTCTGTCGAATGCGAATTTGCGACAAATTCGTCTTGCATACGCTATTAAGAGAAGGAGGCAAGGCGCCACCAGTGTCAAGACGCGAAGATTCCGCAAATAGAGAAGCAAATAGATTCGCTTTCTCTACCGCAGTGTGAGCCAGCGTCCCGTCAGACCTCAGGAGCGGAGGAAGTGAGGAGCGACAGAAGTTCGATTCAACCGCCTTGGCCAGGGACCAAAAAGCTTTACTTCCCGCTGGGTAGGAAGCTAGTTTGTTCCCTATACGGCCAATATGGTTAAATCGAGCCATCCGTAATGCCTTTTTGCATGACTTGGCAGCCCGATTAAAGGCTCTCTTCTTTTGATGAAGAGAGCTGACATTGACCGGAGATGGTCGTCCAGGACGTCACAGCTGACCGTCGCGGAGATTCCGCGTAGGACGCCCAGGTCAATGACGTCGGGCGTGAGTTGCCGGTCGTGCGGGTAGTGCGTCGGGGCTTCCGGCCCGAGCACGACGTAGTTGTGGAGCTCCGCATCGTCGAGCAGGCGGCTGCCTTCACGTGTGTTGGCGTTCGCGTTCCACGCCGTGTGCTTCAGGTTGAAGTCACCGGCGATGATGGTTGGCAGTGGCGAGTCCAGCAGGGTGTGGACGTCAGCCACTGCGAGGCGGTAGTGCGGCGGTCTGTAGAACGCGAACACCCGGGTCGGCTGATGGTCGATGCAGATCTCCACGCCCAGCGCGTAGGACGCGCGCAGCGTCGGTACTGGCAGTAGCTGGTGGACGACTTTTCTCCTGACCAGGATTGCCAGTCCCCTGTAGGCAATCCCTGACGGCGAGATGTGATCCTCCCGGTAGATGTGGAAGCCAGCCATCTTCAGCTTGTCTACCGGTCTAAGGTGTGTCTCGTTGATCAGGGCTATATCAGCTTGCCGCTGGTCTAGCAGCAGCTTCAATAGCCTGGTCTTCTCGGGGGACATCCCATTGGCGTTCCAGTGAACGATCTTAAGGTGCCGGTGGTCCATCGCAGATCAGGGACTTGATCGCGTCTAGGAGCAGCGGCACTGGATCGCTCTGCTCTTGAATGAGCGCCGTCACAATCCCCTGCAGGATGCGGACGACGGTGTTGATGGTGATCGGCGGGGGTGAAGATGCTTTCGGTGCGGTTGGCGCGGTCGGTCGGTTCGTCTTAGTCGCGGCGATGACGGGCGCCTTGGTCGCGGGGGCAGGGGGCGCCTTTGCTTTAGCAGCGGCGCGGGCGACGGCGGGGGCGGTAGTGGGGGCGGGGGCAGAGGCGGCATTGGCGGGCTTCTTCGTCTTCCTGCGCCTTCGCCTTGCACGGCGTTTAGCGCCCGGCTCATTTGCCGCGGCCATTAAGTGCCAGGGGCGTTTGGTTCGCCCTTTGGCTGTGTTGCAGCTGGTTTGTTTGCTGTGGTGGTGGTGGTGATGGTGGTGCGCGCCACCGTGCCCGCCCTGGGGTTGCGCGTTTCGCGGCGGAACACCGGGCACGACGTGTTGTTCGCCGTGTGCGCTCCGCCGCAGTTCGCGCACGTCGGCGGCTCCTCCCTCGGGTGGGGGCACTCGCTGGCCGGGTGTGACTCGCCGCACCGCACGCATGCCATAGGCCGGTGGCAGTTGTGCGACGAGTGCCGGAATTGTTGGCAGCGGTGGCATTGCGCGGGGCCCTTCTTGCCCCGCCATGCCTCGATTTTGATCCCGGGCATGCAGAGCAACTCCGTCACTGCGTAGATGCCCGGGGTGGTGTTTTCCGCGCGCGCGATCTGGGCGTAATACAGGCACCCAGGTCGTCCCTGGCGCGCACGGATTGGGCGGACGTATTCGGCCTTATAGCCGGCATCCCGCAAGGCCTTTTGTATCGCCTCCGGTGGGGTGTCCACAGGCAACCCTCTGATGGCCACCTTTAGGCTCCGCTCCGCCGGGATAGTATGAGAACCAGGCGACTCCCTGGGTCCTCTCCAGGTCGGCTAGGTACGCCTGGATCGCTCTGTACTCTTCGTCGGAGCGGGGTGTGAAGCGCACGCCTTGGCCAAAAGGGCGGGCGTTGGGCGCGTGGCCCATCCGCCTCCTCAGCGCCGCGAAGTGCTCAACCCAGTTGGGGAGCTTCTCCACGATGAGGGGCGGGTATCTTGTCTTCGGGGCGGGGGCGCTCTGTGGTCCCGGCGCGGGGGCGCTGGTGTTGTTGGCGGCGGCGTTCGTTGTAGTTGGTGTGGCGGTGCGGCCCGCCGCTGAGGCTGGGGCGCGTGTGCCAACGGGGTTAGGCGCAGCGGCGGCCGCGTAGGTTGTCGGGGGCGCAGCGTCGTGCTGGGGCGGCGCGGTGAATGGTGGCAGAATGGGGGGCGGGCGGAAGACGGCTTGCCGCTTGTCCGCCGGCTCCCTTGTAGGGGAGGGGAAGTGTCCCGGCGTGGTGTTGTGCGGGGGCGCGGGGGCCCTAGTCGCGGTGCGCGGGGGCGCAGCATCTGGGGCCGCGGCGCGTGCGGGTGCGGCGCTTAAGGGCGCGGTGCGTGCAGTCGTTGGTCCCTGCTGGGGCATCTTGGGTCGTTGCGGGCGTGGTGGGGCCGAGGCGTGTTGAGCGCCCGCCGGTGGCCTGGTTTCGGGTGTCACAGGGGTGGTGGCGTGGTCGCGGGGGGCGGCGGTCGCGGTAGTGGCCGGCTGCGACTGCGCCGTGTTCTTCTGCGGCTGTGGGGTCGGTCGCGGGATCGCGGACGGTGGGTGTATAGTGCCTGCGTCCGGTATGGTGGTGGTCGGGTGTGAGCTACCCGCGTCCTGGTCGGTGGTGTTTGGATGTGGGGCCACCACGTCCATTGGCTCCGGCGTGGTGACTGCCAGCGGCGCGGGCCAGTTTGGACGGGTTGCGCGTGGCGGCGGTGACGGTGAAGCCGGGGTGTTGGGTATCGAGGGGGGCGGGGGGAAAAATTCCTCCCCTGCTCCAATGGTGCCTCCGGTCGGGGTTGGGGTTGGTGAGGCCGCTGCGTTGTACTGGCGCGCGACGGCCTGCAGCGCCCTGATCTCCGAGGGCTGCAGCTTGGGATTCTTGAAGACGCGCCCCTTGCCCTTGCTGGGCTTGGAGGTGCGCGGCGATGCTGGCAGCTCACGGCCACCGTGAGGCATGGTGGGTGCGGGGTGGTGCGCACGAGCGCCAAAGGCGCGTTAGAGGTTGTTGCAGGGGGGGGCGGTGGCGGCGTTTTGGCGACGCACCGGTCGGCCCCCCGCGCGGGGGACCCGCCGAGCCGGTACCTGGGGCTAGCCGCTGGTGGCTGACCGGGCACCGGGCACGACGGAGGGCCACGCGTTATCGGGGCGACGGCCGAGCGTGCACTATTGTGGGCGAGCCGTCCGCGTCCGAGCTTGTCGGGTAGTCTTCTTTTTTTTTTTTTTCTGTATCAGTGCGGTCCGAGCGGTGAGGGTATTTGTTCTTTGACCTTCGGCTGCGCGGCGAATCCGTTCATGAAACCCCACCCGACCGACACATGTCTTTTATACTAATGGGTAGACTAGTCAATCACTTACCTACATGATTTTTATTTTAAAAGAGAGTAGTTTAAATTTATGATATTATTATGATATGTTATGATATACTAATAACGTTATTAAATTACAACGTAATTAATCCTATATTTAAACATAAATAAGCACAGAAAGTACCTACATTATTCATTACCTAAATTGATGCAAAAGTAGTAGTTTACAAAAATTTCAATAATCGTACAGTAGGTAGGTATTTCCAAAATTATTAAGTACTTAAAATTATTATGTAATTACACACGAATGGTTATTTCTTTTGTATATTTTGATAAAATACTTGAATAATCTATCAATTGCATATTACTTGTACCGACAACGCAAAAAGAAAGAAAAAAAGAAATGTAGAAAATTTTGGATTCATCCTATTTTAGCACGGCGAGAAGAGTTTGGTGAATTTAATACGCTATACAACCAATTGCGAGAAGATGAAAAAGAATTCGCAGATTATTTCCGAATAACAATGTTTAACATTAACATAATATCATGTATGAAGTTGAGTACAACTTCATACATGATAAATTGAAGCACCAGAACACTAACATGCGGGATAGTATTACCCCCACAAAAAGATTAGTTGCGACATTGCGATAAGTAAATAAATAATAACAATTACTTGGTCAAGTGGTATTTATTAATCATTATGTATTTATATAAATTTGTAAGGCAGACTATGAATTTGTAATATCTAATTCGTCGATACTTGAATTCGATGGACTGGCAAAATTGTATTGCTCTCGACCTACGATAGATTCAGAGTCTTCAGAATAAGATGATTGTTGTGTTGCCGGACGTCCAGGGGGCCTACCACAACCTTTTATGAAACAATCTTATAATAAGAAAGTTTTGTTTCATGCTTAAAACAATCTTACTCTATTTCGTACCATGACCTTAATTACTCAATAATGTTTTATTCCTGCTAAGTGATGCGAAAGAACGAATGATTTAAACATATTGTCTATTCCTTACTAGGAAACAAAACGGAACAGCGCTATAAATGTTGTATAGCACTATCTCTTTCACACATGTGTTCCGAATCACATCTTAGCAACTGTAGCGTTTTGGTAGTTTGGCGAAAAAATAACTTTAAAATAGTAGTATTACATTTACAAATTATTAATATATGGAATAGAAATTAAAATATATGTATTATTGAACTTTTTTTACTTCTAAAGGTGAACTAAATAATAATATTGTAAGTTATCAATATTAGGACTACTACTCATTATAGTGAATCGGACCTATAAATAGATCCACATATAGGTATAGGTTTGGTTGAAAAAATACCGGCGCGATAGCGGCGATAGACGAAATTCAAAACTTCTACTTGGAATTTCAAGTGTTTTGTCAATCAACAAATAAACAATTTGGTAAGTAACTGTAAGGACCTTAGCAATCTTAGCATGCTGTTCTTAGCACAGCAGTCGACATGGAAACAAGGTAGATATTTTTAATTAAAATTGACTTGTACAAAACATATATTAAAATTTCTGTTTTTATCATGTACTCACAAACACTTTAGGTGGTATAATGTAGTTATTTATTTTGCAGCAGAAGAGTTACGCGTGTATCTGGGCAGCAGATAGAGATACTTTGGGAGTTGTTAAATTCTAACAAAGACGTCGCATCCTCATTCAACCGCTCTCTACAGGCGAAAGAATATTCCAGGAGAAAGTGGAGTGAGTTTGCGGATATCCTCAACTCTCAAGGAGATGGAGCCCATAAAGATTGGAAAGGATGGTCTAAGGTAACTACAATTTTTGCTACGTAATTTTATAATCTGCTGCCTCGTTAGCCGGGTGGTCGCAAGTGCGACTGCCGGGCAAGGGAATCGAACCCGAGAGGTTCAATTCCCGGGTCGGGCAAAGTATTACTGGATTTTTAAAAACACATTCTCAGTAGTACGGACCACGAAGTCAGGAATCGTGCCCGGTATATGGCAGTAGGCTCACCCCCTATTACATGGGACTCATAACATAAATAGTGAAAAGTGATTGTTACATTGTAGTGGCAAGTGCCGTAATGTCCACTTCTGTTTACCCCGTCAGAAATAAAAGGCGTGATGGTATGTTATTGCCTCGTTGGCCAAGTGGTCACAAGTGCGAATGCTGGGCAAGGGGTCTCGGGTTCGATTCCCGGGTCGGGCAAATAATTACTGGGTTTTTAAAAAAATAGTAAAAGTAGTAGCACGGAGTCTGGAAATGTGCCCGGTATATATGGGAATAGGCCCAACCTCTATTACATGAGACGCATAATAAAATAGTAAAAAGTGGGTGTCACTTCTGAGTGCACCTCTGCCTACCCCCTCGGGGATAAAAGGCGTGATGTTATGTTATGTTATTATTATAATTACGTACGCAATCTCTAAAAATTTTAATTTCGGTACATAATAAATTTGAATATTTTGCTTTAGTATTGGGTGGACTACAAAGCCAAACTAAAATCAAGACTGGCGTCTCTTAGGACTTCTCATGCTCGGACTGTGGAGGGCCATCGACCGAAAAACCATTAACTGAAATCGAAGAAAAATTTCTCCAGATACTGGGAAATGATTTTGGTCAAGGCTTGCCCGGTATTCGAGTAGAACCATTTCCTCAAGTAAGAATAATAATAAACATTAAGTAATTAATTTTATCTCTCTACTTATCATAACACACATTTATGTGGTATTTTCTTCTCCTTTCAGCCTTTAGAAATACCTGTAGTTTTGGATGACGTTGTGCAGGAAGAGTCTCCAGCTTCAGTATCCATTCTAACCATGGAACCCATCCTAGATTTACCCTCAACTCCTTTACAAAATGTGGAGCACGTTTTCACGCAGTCAACCCAAGAACCATTGCGTGGAAATCCACCAGAAACCGTTCCACCAGCCCAAACTCTTAGATCTCCTCCCCCATCCCCGCACCCCGTTACTCCTACTGCAACTAGCTCCCCACGGCGCCGGCGCAGGCGACGCCAAACGCGCGAGCCGCTTATGTCCCAGGAGGCTGCGAGGCGTGCCCTCGTTCAATCCGCACAACAACGCGCTGAGGCTACAGTCGTTTGAGGGAATAGTTCAACAATTAGCCGAATTCAATAACACTGCAAGGAGGATTGAAAGGTAAAAACTGTTTAGTAATAATATTCTTTTATTAGATATTGCATATTAACAATTTTAGGAATATCCACAATATTTAAAACAACTTAATGTATTGATGATGATTATTATGTATTAATACGTTAAATTACGAGACAAGCCAGCTGGTAGTTTGACCACTATTGTTTAGCCATTATGTCAGGCTTCAAAGATATCTAATTATTTCCAGATGTTTAGGAAAACTGGATATACAGTAACCTAGAATTCTTTTGTTTTAGGATCATAAACGCCGCCTTTCCCACAGACGCTGCACAAGACAATTCTTCGTAGCTAGACCTTGCTGATACGCAACGTTAGATGTACTAGGCAGAACAACTGTTGTGTTCATGTGTTGCTGGAGTTGGGCTTCTTGAATCACGTCTTCATTGCTTAATGGTTCTACAGGGACATAAGCCCTATTGCAAATATTGTGTAATAAGACACAAGCATTTACAATAGAGCCAGCTACCTCTGGCGAGTAATGTAATACCCTATGAATAAGTAAGCAACGAAAACGTGCTTTAAGAAGTCCAATAGTGCTCTCTATGACATTCCGCGCCCTGACATGCAAGTTGGTGTAGTGTGCCTCAGGAGAGTCAGGTGCGGCATCAAGTATTGGTGTCATCATGGTCTTTCTTAAGGGGTATCCAGAATCACCTATTAACAAAGAATTAGTTTTAATTGTTGTTCACTTTAAAAAATGTTATCACAAAAGTTAATTAGATTTGTATTCTATTGTTTTTTGTATAGAATTACCTACTCATATTAATTTTAAATGAATAAAAAAAGATTGGTAGTTAAGTTAGGTAAGTAAAAAATAAAATTTATACAAATTTACTTTGTTTTTGTCAACTGAAGGAGTGTATCTAAGTAGAATTATATATAGTAGGTAATACATACCTAGAAACCAAATGTTCTCATTGTTGCTTAGTGCTTCTATGTGAGCCTTTAGAGGGTGAACAGCCCATATAAATGAGTCATGTGTTGCACCTCCATCACTAGCATCAACACTTATAATATCAGAGTCACAAATCTGAAAACAAAATTCTACTTAAACATTTTGAATTGATATAAGCTTGATTTTCATCAAGTTGTAAAATTGTAGAGTTTGTACTACACAAAGTACCTACAAGATTTATTTACTTTGTTTATAAACTATAAAGTTCTAATAAAGTACACTTACTAATTGAACATTCAAAGAATGATAGTTCTTGCGGCAATAATAACGCTCTTCATGTTGTGCAGGCCGTACTATTGCTATATGTGAGCCATCAATACAACCTAAACATCCCGGTATGCCAAATTTATTGTAAAATCTGTAATCAATGGTTTACCTCTACAATTATATTACACGGAAAACAAATTGATGGCATACAAAAATACAACTTGTTTTATACTGTTAAATACTCCATGCTACTATTTTGAATTTTACATTTAAAAATACTAATATTAATGTTATAAAGATAATGATAGTGAAAGATACATATTTAGTTTTGATCATGTTGCATTCTTGGCTGCTCACTGGAAATTTTATATACTTATTTCTCATTTCCAATGAGTTAAGGCAGGTAGTAACTTGTGAGATGGCAGATGGTACTGTTTGCTGAGCCACAAAATGTCCTTCATTATTGCCTGTAGGACGTTGGTATGACCCAGTTGCATAAAAAGACAATGCCATTAACACCTAGAAATGAAAGATTATATTTTAAATTCAATTAAACATAAAAGGTGTATCTCGGCACATTACATACTTTTTTTGATACTAGTAGCGTTATTTTCGTCTCGACAGATTAGTCTGTGGATTTTTGTGGATTTCTCATTAATGGCCTTATTTCGTCACATAAATTACGTACAAGTTCTTTTGTTAGCCTATATCGCTTAACAAATTCCGTGTCGTCTAAATGGAAAGGCGAACATTCTTCACGCATTTGCATGCGCCGCCGCTTCCTGTTATTATGAATATTCGAGGTTTCAGCGTGATCAGCCTCCAAAAATTCAAAGCTTTCGTGTTCATTTGCCATTTTAGAAGTCAACAACAAAATTATGTATCCGTACACCAAAATCACTACAATAACTTTACACAATTTTGATAAACGTAATTTTACTTATTTTGTGCCGTTTTACTCACTTTATATGTGTAAGCAATACTTATTTTTCAATAAATTCCGCAAATCAATGTTGTTAAAGTAGCACCGGAGCAACTTATTTATGATTACTAAATTTGACATAAAAACAATATTGCTAAGCGTCACAAAACACCTCATGGTACGGTTTGAACGAACGATACGTAGGTGACGTCACCAAAACTGCTAAAAAAGTAAGATTGTTTTTGAACTGTTTTTATGGTTATTTTAAGACGTTGTGGTACAAAAATACAAAGTAAGATTATAATAAGACTGCTATAAGACGTTGTGGTAGGCCCCCTGAACTCGTCGAGTACCGGTTTTGTAGACACAATTATAGAACAATAGGTTGCGGTCACCGGTGACCGCTTGGTGTTTCAGCCATGAGTCAGTCCAGCTGCAGTAGTGTACCCATACTGATAAGTGCTTTCGTATGATACATTTTCACCTTCTCGACGATACATAGTCTCAGGTGGTGGAGTAAAGTAAGGCCTTTTCGAACCAGCATTCTGGAGCTGTTGGTTTTTAGCTTTTATATTTCTCACAATAGACATCACCTGGTACTGAAACTCAACAGTATCTTCGTCATTGAATAGTTCAACAGTTGGTAAAATTCCTTTAAAAAACGACATCATATGACTGTTATCTTCTTTTTCAACAGAGTCCATAAACTTCATGAATTTTGCATCCACATCACTCAATTCTTCATTTTTCGTATTTGGTTAACTTTTTCCTGGCTCAGAACTCTTAAAATTTGAATTAGTTTCGCGGGGGTTGTATATTATATTTAAAAATAACATATTATCATAGTATGGGTACTCATGAACTATTTTTGTTGCAGATCCAGATTTGTTTTCCCTCATCTTCTTTTCGCATTTCATCCACCCATCTCGCATATTTTTCCATTTCTGAATAACTTTTTTACCTGGAATTTATAAATAATATTCACATTAAAAAATATAGTTTAGATTTTTAATTCGCCTGATTCCTCTTTATGTTTAATTATCAGGAAACATGTTAATTAATATAAATAATAATAATAATAATAATAATAATAAGCCTATATTTATTTCCTTGACCTAATCATATTACATATTTAGTGTTTCAAAATATAAAAAAGTTTGACTCATTCCAGATATAAAGTTTAATAAGTAATAATGTTTAATTTAATATCTTAATATTAAGTCATGGTCCCTCTCGGGTATAGGCCTCCTCCAACCGTTTCCAATGTACTCTATCTCTTGCTGTATCCATCCAGTTGTCTCCTGCTACCTTTCGAAGGTCATCGGTCCAACGGTCTGTGGGTCTGCCTCTAGCTCTCTTGCCTGTTGGACCTTTCCATATTGTGACGAGTTTCGTCCATCGTTCACCCTTCGTTCGTATCATGTGGCCAGCCCATTTCCACTTCAACCGCAGTGCATGCGATATGGCATTTATAATTTTGGTTTTGTGTCTAATAACAGTGCTTCTCTGTTTATCTTTGATCTTTAGGCCTAAGATGCTTCTCTCCATAGAGCGCTGGCATGTACGTATCTTTGTTTTCGTGTATTTATTGTAGATCCAGGTCTGTGCTCAGTATGTCAGGCATTGTAGTATACATGAGTCCATGACTTTTTTCTTAAGATGTAATGGAAGTTTTGATTTTAATGTTTCTTTCAGGCTCCAGAACTTTTTCCAAGACATGTTAATTCTTCTGCTTAGTTCATCTTTATGCCGTGTGTTTTTAAATGAAATGAGCTTACCTAAATAAATGTAGCTGTCGACATATTCTATTGGTGTTTGGTTTACTATAATGGGGGTTTGTATACTGTTTGTAGCTACTTTAGTCTTAGAGGTGTTTAGTTGTAGACCAATGGTATTGCTAGAGTCACTCAAATCTGTAAGCATTTCTTCAAGTTGTTTTGATGACGTCGAGAAAAGGACTATATCGTCGGCAAATCTTAAGTTGCTGAGAAACTTGCCGTTTACATTTATTCCTTTTCCTTCCCACTGTAAACCCCTCATTATATTTTGTAGTACAGCAATGAACAGTTTAGGTGAGAGTGGATCTCCCTGTTTCACACCTCTGCGTATATAAATTGTTGGTCCCAGTCTATCAAGCTTCACACGACTTGTGCTTTTTGCATATATGTTTTTAATTATATTTATGTATATATTCGGAATGTTTTGGTGTTTCAGTGCCTGCCAAATGCTCTCGTGTGATATGGAGTCAAATGCTTTCGCATAATCTACATACGCTAGATAGAGCGGGGTCTTAAATTCTTGATATTTTTCTATTATTTGCTCTAGCGTATGGATATGGTCAATAGTTGAGAACCCTGGTCTGAATCCCGCCTGTTCTTTCGGTTGGTGTTTCTCTATTTCTGTTTCTATCCTTTTTTCTAGACACATTGCGAATAATTTATACATTGTTGGGAGTAGACTTATTGGGCGGTAGTTGCCGATATCTGTTGGATCTCCTTTCTTGTACAATAAAGTTATTCTTGATTCCGCCCATTTTTGGGGAATCTTTTGTGTTTCCAATATTTTATTGAACAATATGATAATGTGTGGAGTTAATATATGTTTTCCAATTTTTAGGGCTTCGTTAGGGATATTCTCGAGTCCTGGGCTCTTCTCGCTCTTTAATTTGTCAATAGTTTTTATTATTTCAGTAGCGTTGAAAAGTTGGGCAGGACTATTTATTTTCCAGTTATAACTGTGATTCTCCTCTTGCAACAATGCTTGTTCGTGGTTGTAGTTTTCATTATTGTACAAGTTTTTGTAGAAGTCGGAGGCTATTTTAACTAGATCCTCACGCGTTTGTAACGGTTTTGTAGTTTTATTTGACTGTAGGCTTGATATCCACTTTTTATCTCGGTTTAATTGTTTGTGTGCTTTCTTTTGACTTCCTGTTTTAAGTAGATTTTTCTCTATTATTTTTAGTCTATAATCTTGGTAATCTTGTTTCAATTGTTTATTTGTAGTTTTAAAGAGTGTAGATAGTTCCTTCCTTTGTTTCTGTGTTTTTCGTGGTACTTGTAGTAGTTCTGAGCGTTTTTTGATAAGTTCTTTCGTTTCATTTGATATTATATGTTGTTTAGGTTTTTCTGTAGTAACTTCGTTGTAACTTTGGTGTATACAAGTTTCTAATTTTGAGTAGAATGTCTCTATATTGTCTACATCTTCCCAATATGCATTTCCTATTTTTTTCGTTAGATTAGATAAGTACTGTGTTTGGTTTTGTAGGTTTGATAAGTAAGATGTGGATCTACCAAAACTTGTTCTGCATTTCTTTTGCTTTTTATTAATTTGTATCGTGGCTCTTACCAGTCGATGATCACTAGCAAAAGTGTTGTTGTTTAGGATTTCTATATTTTGGAAAATCTTAGGGTAGGTACTCATAATATAATCTATTTGGTTTCTTGTTTGTTTGTCTGGTGTGATCCACGTCCATAGGTTATTAATCTGCTTTTTGAATATAGAGTTGATTATAGTAAAGTTATTTTCAATTGCATATTGCACCAATCTGTCGCCTTTTTGGTTTCTAATGCCGTAGCAAAAGAGGCCGATGATATAGTTTTCTTCATTTTTTCTTTGACCTATTTTGGCATTAAGATCACCCATAATTATTTCTTTTCCATTTGTAAGGCTTCTAGCATGATTTATTTGGTCATAGAAGGTATTTATCTCCTCTTCTGTCGCGTCTTGAGTGGGAGCGTAAACTTGTATGATGGCGGCGCTACTGTGTCATAATAAACATCAACTCCGTAAAATTAATTGTTTTAAAAATAGTTAAAAGTGAATTTTTGCTGTGGAAACGCATAAAATATATAAATAACTGTGAGACAATCTGTGGAAATAACAAATGAACAGTGTAACTTGAAGTGCCTGGAAAAAAATAGTGAAAAAGACCACAACAAAAAAAAAAATATTCCATGAACTGGTGAAGTGTGTTCCATGTTACGGACAATTTAGAACAACCCTGAACAATTCATTACTAAAAAGCTGTTAAATCACCGTGATAGCACAAATTTCAGTAGAATCTTATTAGAACTTAAGAAAAATAACCTCAAAATATATGCACAATCATCATACGTATTTGTCATCGACCAATTTGCATAACAACGCCATCTAGTTTAATATCCGGCACTCTTAACTACTCATGCCATCTATCAGACTAACGAAAAACTAAATAGTAAGCTACCGGCCTAACAGGCCGAAGTGTGATAGCAAACCATACTAGCAATCGATAACTCTCCGCAGCCCACCCAAAGAGGGCGCTGTTACCGTTATTACTATTATTGCTGGGAAATATGGAGGATATCAAGAACATACTTATCAGTCTACAAGAAGAACTCAGACAGCAGAAAGTAGACATGCAAAATATGAAAGAAGAATTAAAAAATACAATAATTAACACTGTCAATGACAAAATCACACAATTGGAAATAAAAAATGAACAAATAGAACAAAATATAGAAAACCAAAAGGCTGCCACAGACAATTTGGAAAGATTCAATAGAAGGAGAAACTTAATATTTTTTGGAGTTGAAGAAAACGAAAAAAGTTACCATAACTTAGAGAAAACCATCCTAGATATCATAAGAAATTCATTAAAAATACAGTGTGATAACAACTGTATAGAACATGTGAGAAGGCTAGGAAAAAAAGGGGATAAGGTAAGACCAATTATTGTAACTTTACAAACGATGGGATTAAAAATAAAAATACAGCAAAATAAGAAAATACTAGAATCAACACCATACTATATTAAAGAAGATTACCCCGTGGACGTCCTAAAAAAACGGAAAGAATTACAATTAGAAGTCGAGAAGGAGAGAAAAAACGGGAGAAAAGCGTTCCTCAAATACGACAAACTTATTATAATAGATAATGATAAAAAACAACATGAACACAAAGTACCACAAGAATATCAAAATAAAAAGAGAAACTTATCTGAATCACCGGAACCTACAACGAAGACTCTAAAACACAAAGAACAAAGCACAAATCAACCAACAAAAATTAATAAAACCAACAATATGAGTAACTATCTTGTAAAAGCTCCTGTTCTCCCCTACCAAAAGAAAAACCCATCTACAATGCAAGGCGACAATCAAAATCACGAGAAGTAGCAACTAACGCCTTCCTCTGTCAGCCTCCCAACACGGTTTGTCACCGCGGGAGACAAAGACTACAATCCTCCAACAAACCAAAAAATATATATATGTACCTACAACGTTAGATCTCTACTTAAACCTATACAAATGGAACTATTAAAATACTCCCTTACTAATATCAAGCATGATATCATTGGACTCTCTGAAGTAAGAAGAAGCGGAAACGATATCATAGAAGATGAAAATTATATATTTTGCTACACAGGCAAACCAAAAGGGCAACACGGAGTAGGATTCTTAATTAAAAAAAAATACAAAACGAATATAGACAATTACATAGGAATATCCGAGAGAGTTTGCCTCCTAAATCTTAAATTCGAAAAC
>JAZHFQ010000151.1:0-91265 GCA_038387885.1 Spodoptera picta
CACCGGTTCTGGCTCACGCGTTTGACAAGTCAAATCCGGGAGAATCAGTCGCACCAATCCTAAAAAAAAAAAAAAAAAAAAAGGTTTTGGCATGCTCTGATCACGTTTCTGCAGTCCTTTTTTGCGTAGGATGCGTGGTTCTGGAGTTATGCAAATCAATTGCAAATCCATTTATTGTTATCTCATTCATTTCCGGTGCTCCTGACCCTCATCAACGCTCCATTGTTATTATCTATACTTCGAACACCCTTTTGGCGTTCTTATCTATTACTCACTGGTAACCCTCATTATCTTTCATTTCCTATGTCATCAATAAAACACAATCATTCATTTTAATTTTCTAATTAATTTATTACTTTTTTCTACAAAATATGAGTGGAACATCTCATCCACAAAAATATCATTGTACAGTGTGTTCCCTGTAAATATGTTCGTAAAACTATGCATTGAACATCCCTGAAACTTAAATAGCAAATACATTAAGCAATATTCACCACAAACTGAAGTCCAATCATTCTGAATCCTATCAACATTCCAGTCCCATCTCTTACAATTCCTTTTCAAAAACTGAAGATGATATCGCTCAGGTGTTCGTCCATATGAATCAAAATATTGACCGATGCCATTCGCATCGATATGTACAGCTATCCAGTGTGACCCTGGTTTATCATCCGCATCCAAATTGCATATTATATACGTTGGTACATGTGTATACATAGGTAGTCTATTAGCAGCATAAACATTATTTTCTAGACTGACATGAATCTTTTTCATATGCTTTTGTAATTCTAGTGTGTCCATGATATTACTGTTATTAACAAATTATTACAGTACTAATCTATTCAATGGTTGTCATACGAATGTTCAATTATAGTGATTTGTAAATATTAAATATCGCATTCTTTTGGGAATCACAAAACAAGTTCATGCCTGTTGCGATGTGCGATAAATTTGTTGACTCATAGAGTTCAGATAAGAATGGTGCTATATAAGATCGAACAGTTGCAGTCATGCAGTCAGTCTATGGTCGTTTGACCACAGTGGATTGTGTACGTCTACCAATACTACGTTTGTGTTACTTACTTCAACGCATCAATGGTCATGGAGGTAAGTGTTTATTCTATTGACAAACTTACTTGTATTTCTGTTGTTGTTTCCTAACGTGTGTGTGTCAGATTAAGTGTAAACAAATTGATATTAACGTGATAACTCTGTTGTTGCAGAGATCATTCAACTTCGCAGACGATAATGAAAATACCTATAAACAGTATTACTACTCGCCACTCTCTCCCCAACACGAAGAAGAGAGTGATGACATCGTCGTTATTAACACAGACGATGGAGGAAAAAGGAAATCGCAACCGATTGACCAATTTTTTGAAGTGACACCAAAAATAAAAAGGAAGAAGCTGCTATCGTCGACTGTGGCACGAGCTGCTAGAGATGGCGTATCATACATCTCTACAAATTCTGACGACGGAGACCAAGCGACGCATCTCATAAAAATTGAAATGTATGATATGAAGAAACTATCCAAGATTCCAATTAGTGATCACTGGAAGCACGCTACCACGAGGATTAAATATTACGTAAAGAATAATAAGGATAGCATCTACGACAACACAAACGGTCTCGTATACAATATTACAAAGACAATAGCAGAAAGTGAAAAAGTTAAAAAATACTTTTTTAACAATGACACTCATTAGTGGATTAGTGAATGTGATTCTGTTTACTTAAAGTACTTCTGTGTACTCATTAGATCCAAGGAGCTGTCGCCTTGTGATGCTGAGAGAAAAACAATAGCAGAAGGAAGAGATGAGTGCGGTATACGTGTACAGAACACTTCATGGAAAAACAAAACTACAAAATTGATTGGAGAAGAAAAAGTGAAGAATATGCAGTACCTAAGAGCTGAATATCCATTTTTCAGTTCAAAATCTAGACGATTGATGAGTTTCGAAAACTGGCCTCTCGTTATGCAGCAGAAGCCTGAAGATCTTGCAGAAGCCGGTTTCTTTTATACTGGCTATGGAGACAGGACCAAGTGTTTCCATTGTGGTGGTGGTTTAAAAGATTGGGAAGATGACGATGATCCTTGGCAGCAGCATGTTCAGTGGTTTAGTCAATGTGCTTATGTAAAGTTTAAACTCGAACAGTGTTTTGTTTAAGATTAAATAGGGGAGGTATATAAAGAAATAAAAAATAATATATTGCATATAATTTGTTTTATTAATTTTATAATGTTACATTTAGTTACACACACACAAAAATGCATTAAGCATTACACATATATCTAAAACACAACACACATTATAATCCTAACTACTATAGTCTACAGTAACATTTCGATTTTTATCTATTTCAATAATATTATCAAACTCAGCATAAACAATACAGTTAATTGTTTGTATTAGTGAGGATTCAAATCGTACTTCTAATCTTACACTACCATGCTTTATGAGATTCCAATGGGCTGATGAGTTAGCTGATAAATCAGGAGTTAAATCAAATGCTAAAAGACAGTAACCTTTGGCATACTGTTCACGAGAGATTGCATTTCCTTCATTAAGAAAGTGAATACCAGTCCCCGAGAATAGAGTATGATATGCTGATGTAAACATATTATTATTAAAAGATGGTTGCAAAGCTTTGGAAGGTATTTGTTGACCATCAATATATAAGCTGAAAGAGTTAATACCATAGTTTTCAAAGTTAAATGGATTTTTAGTAAGTGAACCATTAAATGCGGAATTATTCACAAAACCAATAATACATCTTTTGGGTACCTGTCCTAAGAATATATTATCAAGAGTTTTCCCTTGAACACCCGATGGAATAGTTAAAACTTTAACTTCAGCACGAGTTATAGGATATTTAGCAGTGGTAGAAGCTAAAACTTTCTGATGTGCGAGTAATACACTTGGATTAATTCGTGCTCTTCGAACAATAAGAGTTGCATCCGTAATGCAAACTTTAAACTTTACATCATTTGATCCAGCAATTAAATTAAAACTCTCTCTTGACCGAACTAATTTTACACTCATTTCAACGCCATTAATTAAAAATTTATCTTGATTGAAAATATCACCATGAAGATGACCAATCATTTCTACTTCCCTGCTTTCATTAACTAATTCCTGTCTTTTAACAAATCCAATGTTTTTACCATCTGTGGAATCCATTTTTCCTGCTGTATCATCATACCAAAGACTACAAGTAAGATGAGATTGTTTAGCAGCAGGTGCATAGTTTAAAAGGGTTTCCATGTATGCTCGATAAGCATAGGTATTATTAGGTGGTGACACAAGTTTTTGGTTTAAATAGATATCGAGTTGACTAAAAAGTGAATGCAACCAATTATTTACAGGTGCTACTGCTGTAGCTGATATCAAGTTTGTTGAATCTTGATTTAATACTTTTGCCTTTATGTGGAGTAATGTATGAGACAAATCTATGTAGTCATCGCCTGTTCCAGGAACTTGAAACTCGATAGGTCCATCATCAGCAAGAGATGAAATTGGTTTATAATGAATCCACAATCCATTTTCAATGCTTGTTTGTGTAGACGGTAATGCAAACAAATCTAATTCTGACTTAACGCACTCACAAGAATGATTATGAAGGAAAGACATACTTAATTTGAAAATATATCTTTGATGTTTTTTGGTTTTCGACCAAGTTTTTTCGTAGCTTTCACTTTCGCTGTTAGTGGTGGAATGAACGAGGCCAATCATTTTCTTTTAGTTATATACCCAGATCCTGTCATGTTAAATCGATCAATTTTGTCATCAGCCTTTCGTTTTAAGTTCGTACTAACTTGCTTTAGACGATTTTTTATTGAGGCTTCCATAGGACGGGCTTGAACCATATCTGATAAAAGTCCTACTCCAGCATTTAATGCCTCCTTACCAACCACTCGAACACCACTTGAAAGTAAAGGTAAAACTGATCTAAATAACCCTCCTAAGAAGCTCCCAATACC
Organism: Spodoptera picta; assembly: GCA_038387885.1. Taxonomy (NCBI): domain Eukaryota; kingdom Metazoa; phylum Arthropoda; class Insecta; order Lepidoptera; family Noctuidae; genus Spodoptera; species Spodoptera picta. The sequence goes on from JAZHFQ010000151.1 coordinate 3,986, forward strand.
ATGACCACGTTGGTATGGTGAACCCTTATAAATTACTCCAACTCCTGATCCAGCTTGATGAGAATAATAATTTTCGTATGGACATTTATGATGATCCTGATGAGAATACATTATTATAATTTGTGGAAATGTAGTTTAATACACACGGTTCCAAACTGGAATGGGATTTTTTGTCCTGTGCTCGATCTTATATCTATTTCTAACGTATCGAACTCTCTTCGCATAACAGGTAAGTAGTGAGGTGGAGAGAAAATGTGCATTTTATTCGCACCATAAATGTATTTTGAAGGATCTAATGAAATGACTCTTAATAGCGGAGTCATAACATCACCCACAATCTGAGGATCGATAATATCGCAATATAGAAATAGTTGTGATGGTAACCCTAAGTGTAAATTAGCAGGACACTTCCCAAAATTTCTGTCTAGGAGATTTGTATTTGGTTCATAACCTAGTTGTAAACTTAATTTGGGTGATAATGTTATGGAAGTTATATTTTTATCCAAAACAGAAACAGACACAAATTTTGTTATTTCATCATAACGAAATTTCAAGTTCTCTCTGATACTATTTAACGTTTTTAAAATATGTTCAACGTTATCGTAGTTGGTAGCGGGAATATGTTTTTTGTAGTACACTGTTGATGGTTTATCTTCATTAGGCATTATCATGGTTTTTGTGATGTATACAACATTTTCATGATCTTGAACAGTAAACATGGTGCATGGATATTGAAACTCGACAACTCCAACCGACCATTCACCTTCTAATTTCATAGCTTTTGGTAATTTTGTTGAAAAATTTGTGGTCTTGTTATCAGGAAAGTATTCCATTGAACTATTGCTGAGCAAAGTTAAATAAAAACTTTCTTTATTCATATTTCTTGTAAACTAGAAGCTAAAATCCAACTGTTAAATTTATCTGGATAACCTCTCCACTTCACTAATACTTCTTTTCTGTTACCCGAATAACGAGTGCCAATTATTTTATCTATTTTATATTGTGAGGTGGGGTTGTAAGTGACCTTCTGTAATTCTCTTTCATAAAAAGTACCAACTATTGGTTCATTTTGTAAATCAGTTATTGTATAAACAATCCATGGAGATCTATCAATTATTGAAGATATAATAAATATTTCATCACTCCAATTGGATTCATATCCTTTTTGAAAAACATGTTTATATTTAGTTATTCGAACATAATCACCCACGTTGAAATTTGGTTTAGAATTTTCTAAAGAAAGTTTGTTTGATCCTCTATCATAAAGATTAGTCCAAACTGTCATAATATTGTTGGAACTTACATCACATGGGCACATCTTAATACTCGAGTGAATGCTGTGATTATAAGAGTATATTAAATCTTGTAAAACATCGACATATCTATAAGTATTATTATGAATGAAATAACGCCACATTTTCATTTTTAGAGTTCTTTGAAATCGTTCAACAATACTAGCCTTAATATCAGGATTGTTAGTGGTATAGTAATTTATCTTTTTGGATTTAAAGTATTTTTGTACATCTTTTGAAATAAATTCTGTACCTTTATCAGATTGTATGTGAGTAGGTGTTGAATTACTTTCAGTAAATATACTTTCAAAACATTCTTTAGTTGTTTCTGAATTTTTCTTTTTCATTGGTCTTGCAAAAGCATATTTACTAAATACATCAATAACACAAAGTATGTAGTTGAAACCATCATTATATTGAGCATAAGTTCGCATATCACTTAAATCAGCTTGCCACAACTCATTAATGTTTGATAGAATGTACCTATTACGCGGGAATTTTTTCCGAATGGGTTTATGTAGTGTATATGTTTCTTGTGATTGTAACCATTCCTTTACTTGCTTTTTATCCATTTTCTCCTTCATAGCTTTTGATAATTTATCAATACTACCAAAACCAGCGGGGTTAGATGGATCATAATAAATCCTGTTAATTTCTTCTAGTACGGGGTCCATTTTTCCCAATCGATCTTTTTACGTATTTTAGTTATAGATCTTTTATCTCCACTGCTCGGTGTAGAAAACTCTTGAACTTCAATCTCAGAGGTTTTGTTCAGATCTTTTGCTTGAAGTTGGTTAATAAACTCACATCTCTTTGGATTTCCAATATAAGTAAGTGGTACTTTAATATCTTTTAATGCTTTAGCAAATCTATCCCACCCTATCGGATCACTTTTTTTAAGGGTCTAAGTGAATCATTTATTAAATCAACAATATTACTTCCTGGAATTTTTTCATTATCAATTATGACTGTGCCTTCATTGTCCCAACGTATTTTACTTTTACTTATTCCAATTAAGTTTAATAATGACTCACCTTTTTTATTATAAGTTTTTGGAATTAAACTGAGTATTTGTGTTGGTGAATACAGTGGATTTGCTTCACTTTCTATACTTTTAATAGATCCTTTCTCCTCTAACAAAGATTCAGCAACAACTGAACTTTTTAGATCTCTATCTTTATTTTTAAAACCAATTTTAGATCCATTTGAATCTTCATTAGATGTATCAGAATAAATTGGTAATCTGAGTGGTTGACGATCCTCTTCGGTAAAGTGAAGGTATCTTTGTAGTGTTTGTAAATATAACATCCACTTCTTTCGGTCTTCCGTCTTACTATTCATAATATTTTGCATTTCAATATCTAGTCGAGACAAATTACTAGTAACCTTATTTTCTTGTTTTAATTTTTCAATCAATCCAGGTTCAATAAGTATCATTTTCTTAGCATTTTCCATGTTAACTGGCTAGTCCACTTACTAATCCACTCAATATTGCACCTAATATTATTGGTAAGAAAGCCCCTCCTTTTTGTATAATAATATTTTTTCTTAGTTTATGTGTACACTTATGCACCAGTTTACGGAGTATATTTTTGTGTTTATTCAATTTTTGTTTATCTTGATCTTTGAGAGGTATCTTTCCTTGTAAAACGTTATGAATACATTCACAAATACAATTTATTTCTTCTTCATCACACGTTTTAAGTAACGCTCTTTGATATTTTGGTTTAAGCGTATGCAAAGCGTTTAGCAAATGTTTATGCGTGGTGAGTCGACGATGCATCATTTAGAAATGATTTGAATTGTTTGATTCTTGGTGTATTTAAACTCTTTCGTGGGGACGTAGACTGTGCAGTAACCATTAAATGGGAATACATTTGTCTTGATACGACAAAAATCATTTGTATTCTGTTTTAAATCTATCATTAAATATCCATGCGCTTCGAAAGTTGCATCCCTGTAGGCGTCTTCAATGAATTTTGGGTTATCTGGTGACACTTGACGTGCTAAATATCTTATTTGAGTTTTATCTCGAGGGTTTTTAAAATAAATTATATAACTTGAGTTTAAAGAAATGTCTCTTTGACCTTTACCTTGATGAAATAAATTTTGTGTTAAATAAAATACACTAAGATTCCTGTGATGACTACCTTTTGTAAATATATCCACAATTCTTCCATCAGACTCTCTCATTAGATCATCAATAATAATAAGGTGTGGGTTTTCACCAATTAGATAGTTAACATTTGGTAAATTATATAAAGGCTGCATTTCATCAAAGCACCATGTGATCTGATTAAAATCACAATTACATATTTCTTTAACTGATTTTATGAAATTTGTTACAAAATTTGACTTCCCACATCCACTTGGTCCTGCCACAATAACAGTAAACGGATGGATAAAGTGATACATTTCACACGTCTAGAGTTTTAAAGGGATGAAATAAAAATGAAAATGTCGGTGTAAAATTACTATATATTAACAAAATTATATACCTAAAACATATAATTTGCGAAAAACAGAATGTTTTGTATACTATTTCTAATACATTTAGTACTTATCAGAAATAAAAACTACAATTATTTTTTGCACTATTTACAATCAAACAATAAATTTTAAATAAACTATTATATAATATTATAGTAATATCATAATTTTGCAATCAAAACAAATTTTGTATATACACACAGAAATAAAAGTAAAAAGTATTACACTTAACGTAATTTATAATGTCCCCAAGCCAATGTATCAATGTTGTTGTCCATAATACATCGTTTGGTATCATTATATGACAAAGATGTTTTATTTATTTTTTGTGTAAAAATAGTGTGTTTGATTGACTTAAATCGAAGCATACTACAATATAATACATTTTTATTAAACAAACACGATTTGTAATTTTCCATATTCATTTTTTTGGTAACACTTTTGTTAACTCCTTTTGCTTTTGCTATAAATTTATCTTCTATTTCTAAGGCATACATTTTTGATCGCAACCCTACAAATTCCTTCAATACTTTACCATTATTCTCATCTTTAAAAAAACCTAACTTTTTTTTATTTATTTTTGGATATCCGTAAATATTATTTTCCGGGTAATCTGATGTATCGAAATAGTGAAGTAGATCTGGTTTTATATCCTCATAAAAATTATCTGTAAAAATTTGATATATCAAACTATCGGTATCGGTGTACAATAACTTAATTTTATTATGAAACTTTTTAATCATGTAGTTATAATGAAATTCATACATAAGGGTCTTAGATATATCTAAAATACAAAATCCTAAATAAATCGGTTTATCATAAATTAACTTTGTTTTCCGTAATTGTATTGCGACTAAATGTTCTGAAAATATTGATAAACTATGGAATTCTGGTTTTGCAATCCAATCCTGAGCACCTAAAACTTTACCACGATTATCCCAGTGAGTTAGTAGTTTAACGTTTACTCTTTTTTCAATATTTTCCATAGTCTTACCGAAGACAGAATTATTCATTAATTTAAAAAAGTCTTTTTCAAAGTTTGATGTAGCTAACGTTCTCAAACTAGTATTTAAGTCTATGTATTTCTTTAACCAAGAACTCTGTTTAAATTTTAAAATTCTATGTACTTTTATTAATTTAATCCCCATTTCAACGCATTGTTTTAAATTCCTGTAATGAATGATGTATTTATTTTTATTATTTAAATTAGGAACTAATTTAGATTCTTTAGTATTACCCACACATATGTTTTCAGGACATAACGGAAAGTCAGAATGCAAATCATGAAGTTCATCAGGATATTCCAAATCAACTTCTAAAACATAACCGAAATCAGAGTTATCCGAAACATTATAATCTGTATTAGAATCTACCCATTCAAAACCACCAACAGGAAGAGATTGAGACATTGCCCAACCATATAAATTATTCGCATCAAAATATGTGAGATATGAATTAGGTTTTTCGCTATCATAATCTTCCATGAATTTATTATTTGCTCTAGCAAAACGATTGCTACACTGAGATATACCCCCTCTAATACCAGCTTTAAAAAAAGCAACTTTGTCATAGTCTGTTAATAATTCTAATTCTATTTTTGTAAATTTTAACATTGCATCCCAACTTAAACCTGGGGCAGTATAGTAATGAGCAGGATCTAGTCCATAAGTTTTTATACAAAGCTTTCTAAAGTTTTCGAATACATCAGTCAAAAGTAAAACATCAGTTTTTAAATATAAATTGGAATAATCAGACATACTACTACACTTAAAATGTTGCCAAATATCTTTTGCGTGATTATAATCATCATTTGAAATATTTGAATCTGTGAGTGAACTATAAAATTGGTGTTGATCAGGAAGTGATGGATGTTTCAAGCAATCACTATTACACATAAATTCATAAGGATAAATACCTTTCCGTCTTAAACGTGAAAAATCTTCATTATTAGGATAGTTCCTTTTTAATTCTGTAAACTGATCATCATTAAGATTTTTAGCTAGTTGATCTAAACTACACGATAAAAATTTCAGTGAATCTACGAATCTTAAACTTACTGGTTGATTATTTATTGTTAACTGTTTTGAAAATGATATGTATCGTTCTTTGTTTTGTGGAATAACTTCAACTTTGTTATCATCGAGGTTTAATGCATGGACAATGAAATGAGCATCGTAGTGACTGAGGTTATGTAAAAATATTGGGATATGACGAGGGGTTCTGTACTTAGAACTACACACTTGATGTGCAACACCCCTAAAACTACCAGTGTGCCAATCAAAATCGTAAAAAAGATCTTCATTTAACTCAGTTTCACAAATATGACATATGTTTGAATTTGAAATTTTAATTTTCTCTTCATCTGATAATGGAACGGGACATTTTTGGAAACTATTTTTTTTAACTATTGCTTTCACATCTTCACAAAGGCGATTCATAAACACTTGTGCACAGTTTGACCCACTATATGTCTCATATTTTGATAATCTGTTATCATATGAACATTTAATGTAATATCCAAAACTATACACTTCATGTTTTTGAATATTAATTGTACTAGGCTTGGATGGATCGTTACTACATGATTCTATCGGATTCAAAAATGCCTCAAAGTCTGCATAAATCACAAACGGCATTTCCAACTTTTTCGCGAATTTATCAAATTTTAATTTATTATTTGAGGTTGCTTTACCAAACCAATCCTTTTTGGAATCCACACCGTTTGGTAATTCTGTACAAATGTGCGCGCAATCATATTGTTGATGGTTATTAAGTCTTTCCTTTGATGGGAAATGAAGTAAACATGAATCACATATACAAACTGCATGATGTTGTCTTGATATTTGTGAACTTACTAATCGCGATAAGTTTTTAATATAACAGTAATGATTGTTAGTACCATTCGATATATATAGTAGGTTAATATGATTAGGTGTACGACATTTTGATAAATATAAAGGACCTACAACAGAATTACACTTTTTTTCTTTATTATACTCTAAACCAAAAACATTAATACTAATATTGTTTAATTTCTCTACTTTTGATATATCTGCAATTTTAACCGGAAAAGAAATACCAGTAAATTTTAATTTATTTCCATGAATTGCGTAAGATGCTACCCGATCTACATTTTTACATACAGGATATAAACCGGAGAGTAATGCCCATTTGAAACACATATTATCATTATTTTTAACATTGATTACAGCTTTTTTTGATTTAATATCTTGAGGAAGGTTGATGTATGAACTACCACGTAGGGGGTTGAATTTGTTAACATTCATATCTATGTATTTAATTTGATTAAGACTCCAACCACTATCTTTTTTTTCAAATTGACAAATTTTACCGACTACTGTGTCTATTAATGATGAATAAAAAATATTTAAGTCATCTCCTTGACATATTATGTAATTAAACGTTTGAAAATCAAACGTATTTTTAATATCTTTAGTTTGTTGTATGAAATCAGCATGCAATATGAAGTTTATTTTACAAATTGTGTGTTGTTGAATACATTCATTTATCAAAAATAAGATATCGATTTTTAATGAATTTAAAAACGATTCCGGCGTTTCAAAATATTGCCCTGATTGATGTGTTTTACTATTAATTCTATATGTTAAAATTCGATTGCCAAAAGCGGTTTCAACAACTGTAACATTCGTTAATGAATTATGTGATTTTAAAAGATTATTTTTATGTGTATTGCTTTTTAAATGGTTGTTTAAATACCTTTTATTAATATAAACATGACATTTATCACATTCCACCTTATTGTTGTCAACGTCATTGGTTTCAATTGATGATGTAGAAGCTCCTTCGTCAAATTTTGCTTTCTTGGTAACCTTATTTTCATCGGCAGTGATACCTTGTTTGATACCTCTTCCAACTTGTTGTTGGCTGTAACAAAAAAGAAAATTGTTAGACAAATCTTAAAATAAAACATTAATACAATAATATTTCTTATTGAGTTTGTACTTCTAATACTTACATCAACGTTGTTTCAACCATCAAACATTGATTATACAACTCATCATCATACGATGAATTGAACAGTTCACGCTTCTCCATTTCATCACAAACTTTAGACAGCTCCTGATTGAATTCACTGTTGGATTGTTCTATATTCTCCTCAATGGGTGCGGAAAAGAAAGAACTGATGCATATTTCACTGAAGTTTTCCATTTTTATAATAAAGAAAAAAGTATGTAGCACAATAAGTAACAGTTAAGTGTTTTGCTAGGAAAGTCATCTAAAAATCTAATGAGTACACAGAAGTACTTTAAGTAAACAGAATCACATTCACTAATCCACTAATGAGTGTCATTGTTAAAAAAGTATTTTTTAACTTTTTCACTTTCTGCTATTGTCTTTGTAATATTGTATACGAGACCGTTTGTGTTGTCGTAGATGCTATCCTTATTATTCTTTACGTAATATTTAATCCTCGTGGTAGCGTGCTTCCAGTGATCACTAATTGGAATCTTGGATAGTTTCTTCATATCATACATTTCAATTTTTATGAGATGCGTCGCTTGGTCTCCGTCGTCAGAATTTGTAGAGATGTATGATACGCCATCTCTAGCAGCTCGTGCCACAGTCGACGATAGCAGCTTCTTCCTTTTTATTTTTGGTGTCACTTCAAAAAATTGGTCAATCGGTTGCGATTTCCTTTTTCCTCCATCGTCTGTGTTAATAACGACGATGTCATCACTCTCTTCTTCGTGTTGGGGAGAGAGTGGCGAGTAGTAATACTGTTTATAGGTATTTTCATTATCGTCTGCGAAGTTGAATGATCTCTGCAACAACAGAGTTATCACGTTAATATCAATTTGTTTACACTTAATCTGACACACACACGTTAGGAAACAACAACAGAAATACAAGTAAGTTTGTCAATAGAATAAACACTTACCTCCATGACCATTGATGCGTTGAAGTAAGTAACACAAACGTAGTATTGGTAGACGTACACAATCCACTGTGGTCAAACGACCATAGACTGACTGCATGACTGCAACTGTTCGATCTTATATAGCACCATTCTTATCTGAACTCTATGAGTCAACAAATTTATCGCACATCGCAACAGGCATGAACTTGTTTTGTGATTCCCAAAAGAATGCGATATTTAATATTTACAAATCACTATAATTGAACATTCGTATGACAACCATTGAATAGATTAGTACTGTAATAATTTGTTAATAACAGTAATATCATGGACACACTAGAATTACAAAAGCATATGAAAAAGATTCATGTCAGTCTAGAAAATAATGTTTATGCTGCTAATAGACTACCTATGTATACACATGTACCAACGTATATAATATGCAATTTGGATGCGGATGATAAACCAGGGTCACACTGGATAGCTGTACATATCGATGCGAATGGCATCGGTCAATATTTTGATTCATATGGACGAACACCTGAGCGATATCATCTTCAGTTTTTGAAAAGGAATTGTAAGAGATGGGACTGGAATGTTGATAGGATTCAGAATGATTGGACTTCAGTTTGTGGTGAATATTGCTTAATGTATTTGCTATTTAAGTTTCAGGGATGTTCAATGCATAGTTTTACGAACATATTTACAGGGAACACACTGTACAATGATATTTTTGTGGATGAGATGTTCCACTCATATTTTGTAGAAAAAAGTAATAAATTAATTAGAAAATTAAAATGAATGATTGTGTTTTATTGATGACATAGGAAATGAAAGATAATGAGGGTTACCAGTGAGTAATAGATAAGAACGCCAAAAGGGTGTTCGAAGTATAGATAATAACAATGGAGCGTTGATGAGGGTCAGGAGCACCGGAAATGAATGAGATAACAATAAATGGATTTGCAATTGATTTGCATAACTCCAGAACCACGCATCCTACGCAAAAAAGGACTGCAGAAACGTGATCAGAGCATGCCAAAACACATTTTTTTTTTTTTTTAGGATTGGTGCGACTGATTCTCCCGGATTTCACTTGTCAAACGCGTGAGCCAGAACCGGTGAATCATCACTACTTACTTTTCGATGGATAATACTATGAAATAATTCTATATTGAATAATCTTGACTCAATATACCTCTAATAAACGTATAATATACCTCTAATATACGAAGAAAATAATATTTAAGTAACGCGGCACGTCCGACCTCAGTGTCGTCCAGTTAGCTCTCCACAGTTAAAATTCTACCGCGCGCGCCGCCTATCGATCCCTCCACGCGATCGCGTCGTGAACTGCTAAACATACCGTGCCTCCCGAGTTTGCTTATGAATTAATATTTAATTGGTTTTAGTTCATATTAATATTTTTAATTTGTACAAAAATGTAAATAGTAACTAGCGTTAACTTTAGAAATTAAGAACTTATTTATTTTAGTATTATTTTGAAGTTTGTTTCGAACCTGAAGTGAAGAAATCGTTACATACCCCCTCTTTTAGGTAAGGATTTTTCCTAATAAAATCCTCTAAAAATAAAACTATGTCAGCTTAAAATCTTTTACATGCCAGGTACCTAAATTATTGCCTTCCATATCCTCAAGATCATAGACAAGTTTAGATTTTTTTTGGACGATACGACATTTAATGAACTTCGGGGCTAGTTTCTTTGAAAATCTATTATCTTTGTCGCTTTGGTAAAAAGTTCGCTTCCAAACTATATCCCCCACATTGAATTCAACGTTTTTCCGACGAAGATTGTAACTTGTGCCAAACCTAGAATGCGCTTTAATGAGTGCGGCTTGGACTTTATCAAATATTTTACTTAGATAGCCACAGTTTTCAGCATATGCATCACGAGGTGCAAAAATGATGTGATCTTCTATGTCAGAGTCTATGTAATGGGATCCGCAGCTAACTAATTCGCGACCGAAAACCAAAAATGAAGGTGTGTAGCCTGTCACTTCGTTAACTGCACTGTTTAAAGCAAACTGAATTTTTGGCATATAAGTGTCCCAAGATCTATGAATATAAATTAATATTATGTATCCAATTTTTGATTGAGGGAATCGATTCATGCTTAATCAACTCACAATTATTTCATTTAACTATTGATTCAAATTTAATAGATTCTAAAATCGACAACAAATCACCCCACAACTGAAAATGGGGTGAATTATTTTTTAAACATTGTTTATATGGCTTTGGTGAACCTTGATAAGAGTGACCGTTGAAAGAATCGAACAGTTTATCAAATATTAAAATGAATTCTGCTGTTCCTTCACATTCCTCTGGTAGAATTTTATATTCTGAAACAAAACATGAAAGCAAATTTTTATTAATGAATGAATAGCTTACTTGAATTATTTTTTAAAGTTATTGATGTAAAAAGTTGACGTCACAACTAGTAATCTTGTACAAACTTCGTGTATTGAATTTGACTAATCATTAACATCCCCATTTATACCATCATCAACAGCACATAAGTGGCTACTGCTGATCAAAGGACTCTTCTCACACGGAGAAGGTTTGAGCATTAATCACCACGCTTGCTCAATGCGGGTTGGCGACCTCAAACTTATAATTAGAAATGATAACCCCAGGTTTTCTCGCGATGTTTTTTTTCATCGTTTCAAAGTCAAAGTCAAAGTCAAAATCATTTATTTCAATTAGGCCAGAATGGCACTTTTGAACGTCAAAATAAAATTAATATTAAAAGTGAAGTGTGTTTGTCAGTGGTGTCTGAATAATATTAGAAAGTAGGTACATATAACTCTGAAAAAGTCACATTGGTACTTGCTGTGGGTACTTAAACCTCCGGGCTACCAAGACATCTATTATATGTTGAATTAGAATTGTTGTACTCACTTGATAAAGTACGTAATGTGCTGTTTTTTATTGAACTTACCAAATTATGCAGTGTATTAAGCATGGCACTTGTTTGCTCGCTGAGTACTTGTGTAGCAACAACTATATTTTTTTTAATTTTTGCTGATATTTTTTAGTTGTTTGTTATTCAGTTCCCCATTCTGGTGTCCCGGTTGACAATCAGCCTTATATTCTGTGAGAATATCATCCCATGTTGCAATTGAGCAATTAAAAATCATATTTTTGTTCAATAAGTTGTTCCTAAACCCTTTCAACAAGTGTGGAGGGTCAAAAACAACACGTAGCCTTGTCCCGAGACTTCAATGGTTTCATCTGAAAATATAAATAGGTACATAATATATAGAAAATATTAAAATAATGAAAATACTTTATTTTGGTTATATTATTACTTAATCTTTCTTATTTACCATTGTGTTTACCTTTCAGAATTCTTCTCTGCTTGGTATCTTCACGCAACCCTTTTAAAGCACTTCTGAACGTGGTACCTTGGTTGCTATTAGTATAAGTCCTGAATTTGCTACCATCGCAACAACTTCTTGCACAATTCTTTTAACTTCAATAGCAGAAGTTGTGCCCCCACAAAAATAATAGCAAATCGGTTGTTTCCAGTTAGAACATAGTCCTCTGAGCATGAATACAAGAGTGGTCAGCGTAATTAAAGAATGTTTGTCCGCCTAAGTCTTTAAATCCTCTTATTTCATCCTTTGAATCAACATATGTCAAATGAAGAGTGAGAGCTACTTCATCAAAGATTTTTATGTCCCAATTCATAGCTCTTCTTTCAATAAGTTGGAATATATTATTATTGATCCCAACACCAAAAGTAATCATCTTAGATAAACGGTTTAATGTTCTTTTTGATGGAAGTTTGAAGATTTTTTGTAACAGTCGATATCATTTAGGGCTCTCCTTCATGAGAGTCAGCGCCAACAATTTTTCATTATTTGTAAATTTCACACCGTTTTGCTTTTTATCTACTACTGATTTTAATTGCATCATGATAAAATTCTGTGCATGATTATTCATCTTGCCAAAACTCAGTAGAAAATAATTATCTTTTAGGTAGACAGAGCCCTTTGGGAAAAAGAAGCGGTATGTTACATATGTTACGTATTTTTTTCAATTTCATACCCAGTAACATATTTTTTCGATTTGCTATAGATCAAAGAATCATTATTTTTAATTTCTGAATAACTGATTGCAATTAGGATTAACATTACGAATACCATTGCTCATTATACTACTAAATAAAATACCTAATGGATCTTGGTTAAAATTTCGAGTTAATACATTACTTAATTTATATTTGGCGTGTAAGTATTGCCACATTTCATTAAAAGTTTTAATACTATGTATCCAATTTCTGATTGAGGTAATCGATTCATGCTTAATCAACTCACAATTATTTCGTTTAACTATTGACTCAAATTTCATAGATTCTAAAATCGGCAACAAATCATCCCACAACTGAAAGTGGGGTGAATTATTTTTTAAATATTGTTGGTTTTGGTGAACCTTGATAAGAGTGACCGTTGAAAGAATCGAACAGTTTATCAAATATAAGTTCCCTATAAACTTATGTGGTAGATGGTTCATTTTATATCAAAGTTAAGCAACCCTTGCGAAGGTTAGTTTATGGATGGGTGACCATCTATCATAGCGAGTTTCCTTTGTATTTCGGAAGGAGAAGGAGTAGGAAGGTGAGAAATGTCTTTTGAAACATTTATCTAATAATACTAATCAATTATTAGATTATTAATAAATAATTAATCTAATATATCTAATGCTGGCGTGTCGAGCTATCCGGCCTACTCTTCTGTTACAAATTTGTTTGTGCCAGTTTCGGATCCAATAGAAGCATGTATTGTATATACTTGAGAAAATGGCGCTGGACATGTAGAGAACGTGCCATCCATTACCAAACATTTTGCATTAGGTAATTAGTCGTTTGAAATTATTTTTAGTAGAAAATACGACTACACTGTCGTTTTGAGATATACATATACTGTTCGATTAAAAATTGCTCATCTCCAATGAGATAGATATTTCGGTATGTCGAAATTAAATGTAGAGGTAAGGGGTAGTTTCGGTTGTTGTTTTTATTTCTATAGATATAACTATGAATATCTCTGGTTTCTGTGAATCAAGGTTTCCGGAAAAAGCTGTTTCTATCAACAAAGTTTTCGGCAAAAAGAGCTGTCTAGGAATAGAGATTTCTATGGCTAGTGCTTTCTATGGATCGAAATATCTACGAACAATATTTTCTACCAATGAAGTTTTCGGCGAAACGTGCTTTCTGAGAATAGAAATTTCTATGACCCATGCTTTCTGCATCCATAGTGTCGTCCAAACGTGATTCTATATTACGTTCCACACTCCAATTTGATAAATTCGAACTTCTAAAAATGATAATGTTACATAAAAATGAATGGTTTAGTTGTCTCTTAATAAGTTGTGGGGCTTAGCACCGTGTGTGTAGGGTATCTGTGTGAGGAGTGAAATGATCTGCACTCGTTTAAGTTCGGTATGAGACTGTTTAATTATAAATCAAATTAATACATACAGGTGACATCATAATCACATGACATAGAATGGGGGCGATGACCGCCACAAAATTCCCCCTCTTTTTAAAAAATGTTCGTTATACAATTTTAACAATAAGTTCAGTACCTAGAATCTATTAATATTGTCCATCAAATGCGATTACACAGTAAGTACACATACACTTATTATATAGTCCATTATTTACTGATTAAATGCGATAACATATTATTCACTACACTTTTCCACTGTTCACAATATTTCGTTTCTTACACAATGATCTGCTGGGTGGCCGGCCCGTCTGGGACAGGGTCACCTCGGCGAACCAAGGTTGTCGGCAGTTCCTGTAGCTCCCTTCGCATATATCGACCGTAATTTGTTTTGCATTGTCTCCAGAAAAGGTATCCAATGACGGTAATAATGAAGAGCAAAATACAGAGCACATACAGATCTACTCGCTCTATCCACAGGTTCTTAGTTATGGTTGTTGCAGCAGCGCTGTTACCGGCGCCGTTTTGAGCAATCAGTACTTTTCCTTCGGTAAAGCTACTTTGAGTTTTTCCCATGATGATGTTATATTAAAATGCGTTGCTTACTGAATGTGTCTACGACACGAAGCGTACGACAGGTTTGATAATGCGTCCCGATCTCGTAACTTGCGGTGCATTGTTTACATGATCTGTGTCCTTATTTGGTGCCTCTCTAGAATATGCAGTGTCAGGCATAAAAGCTGGCTTCAATCGATCTAGAGGTATACTAACGCATTTCTTTGTATCTGCTTGCAATATTTTATAATATTTCTCATGCTTTTCTATTACCTTGTACGGACCTGTATAGGGTGGCGTTAAAAGTTTTCTTACTTTGTCTTCGCGTATAAATACATGAGAGCAGTTTTTTAAGTCAGCATGAATAAAAACATTGCTTTGCTTCGGATCTCTCTTGGGGACTGCCGATAATTTCGATATTTTTCTTCGTAATTCTTGAACAAAACAATCGTTGTCGGATACGTTTTGTGTATTCAGTTCGAAAACGTCACTGGGCAATCTAATAACTTCTCCATACACCAACTCGGCGGCACTGACTGATGCAAATTGTATCAGCGAACAACAAACAAAGTATCGTGTACGAATTCTGCCGTTCGCCTTTTTTGCTGTACGAAACTCGGATACCATCTGAATAAACTGCCATTCACCTTTATCTGATACATAGCGGCTATTCAGACATTATGAAACAGCCCTTAATATGAATTTCAAAGTTGTTTCAAATCATAAATAAAGAAAACAGTTTTTAAATCAAAGTAGGTGGACATAAGTACATCTTTGACTATGAAATTATTGCAGAAATAAATATTGACAGTTTTATTTACATGACTATGAAATGAACATTAAATTAAATAACTTCACATAACACACTTATATGATTACTTTAATACCAACCTTCAATATATGAACTTACAGTGTGGTTATCAGGTGCAGATGACAAAAGTAATTTTGATCACTTAAATGGTGACCAACTATAATAAAACAAGCATTGATCAGAAATGTAATGTGGGAAAACTACCCAAGAATGGAATGAACATATATATAGTACCTAGTAAGTAAGTACCTACTTACCAGTTGAAGTCAGTGGAATTCCAAAAGATAATTCTTTATCAGAAAACAAGCAAGGGTAGCCGTGGCGCAGGCGGTTGCCTATGCTACCAAATTGAAAATAATCTTAGAAATAAACTTAACATCTACATATGTAACAATCAATATGGCAGAATAATGAAAATAATTAACAATCACTAAATGTGTATATTAACCAGACTAGGCAAAATCAATATTTTTATAATTAAATCAAGTGTAACCAGTCTCTTGATTATGAACTGGTCACCCTTATAAAAATTATTAATTAAATATATAGATTTTATATGCATAGATCTGGCTATGCTAGCCAAAGCCTCAGTTTCCTGAGTTCCTCATAGGGTACAAAAATAATATTTTGTTCTTTCATCGATTTCTCAGTCTCGACCATTGTGTTAGGAGCCACCTCCATTTCAGCATCACCTCCAAACGGTACGCCCTGTAGCCATTACAGGTTGAGCCTAGTATAGAAGCAACTTTGTCAAGTGCCTCATCTGACGTTGTATTGTTGGGCTTCCCATCTCCTGTCTTTAATTTAATATAGTTATTATGAAAGTAAATAGTAAATATAAATGTGTTATTTAATAAGGAGTGTCATTGATAATTGGCATATTGTATAGAGCTGCACATTCTGTTGACAGATCGCTCCCATAAATTTTTTTTGGAGGTCCACACGGAGGCAAACCGCTACTTACAATATATGATGCCCTGAAGTATGTAGTAAGGAGGTATGTATGGGTAACATTACCTTCAAGTTATTCATTCTGATCTTAGTACATCTTTACCGTGCAGCTTTTTTTAGATTTTCCCGGTTTTCATTTTAAACACGAATAGAAATACCAATAAATCCCAGATCGGATCCAGGTCGACCTTTAAGTGAGCGAGCAGCCGCAATGAAATTCTCCTTGACGTAGCGATTCAGGAAGCTAACATTAATCGGCTTATCATTTCCATTAAAAACCGGAATTCTAGTTATGACATTAATTTGGTTTGACTTTGACTGATCCTAACCTCTTTATTGCCCCAAGGTACCACCAGACAGGATCAGACCACTGTCACGTTGGCGGTAGGTAGCACGCCTAACGATAAAAAAATTAAAATAAAAGAAAGAAAATTTTAAGGTAGGCCAACAAATTTATTTTACGGAATTAAAAATTATCACAATTACTCGGTTGAGCCGGGAGTGAGTATGAAATATCGAGCGCACGCAAAATTATAGTTCGCCGGAAGGAACACCACTATCCTGCACTAGTAGTCTGCAAGCGCGGGGACCACAGTCGGCGTCCGGTTGGCAGATGTCCGTCAGAGTCGCAGGTCGTTCTTCAGCGGCTTCGGCGGCAATGTCCCGGTTCTGGGAGTAGTAGTAGTCCCGTAGAGAGCGGGTAGGAGGGTTGGTCTTCTAAGTATTTCTCTGCAAAACCTCACTCTAGGTTCATAGTCAGCTAGCAGTAAAGCTTGCACCCTTTGCCCGTGGTAAGCGTGGTATTTATTTTTTTAATGATAAACTAATAAATGTAAAAATAAGTCTAATTTAATGAAATTTGCAACTTGATATCGAGCCCTTACCGCCACTTTAGCGTAACCGACAAAAACCAAATTTTACAGGAGAAGGTTTTTTTAAATATTTTTAATCAGAAGTGTGCTAATAACATGAGAAATGACATACGTTAATGATTTTTAGATATCTAAATATACGACTGAAAATAAAACAAAAATAATTAGTATTTAAGCGAATTATGGCGCTTACAATATTTTTGCTGTCACAGTATATAGATATTCGGGCGTTTACGATAAAATTACCTATCAAAATTACTATGTCCGAGAAATTGTAATTGTTAAAAAAATGCCATTTTAAAAGGTTTTTAAATGAAATATCCACATAATAATCAAAAAATATTTATTAATTTAGTAATCGTGAGGAACAATGAAATCAAATTAACTTATACATACTTATTACTAAGATTATAAAATGAAATGAGAAATTTCTTCTTGTACAAATCAATTAACGCCACTTCAATAAGTGAATCACGATTCAATAATCGTGGTTTTAAATCAAAATATTATGTAGGTATAATATTATTAAAAATAAAGATATTCTAGAAAAACATTTGAGAACTTCAATTCTCCTTATCTGAGTCATCTTCATCCGTTTCAGGTAAAGTGTCACGTATGGTTTCATTATGCCTCAAACTCAAGTATTGTTCATGGTATCTGTTTGGTATTACATTTTTGTTACATAGCTCCTTTAGATCTTTGTATTTAGCTGCTGAAATACTGAGCTCGTTGTCGTATAAGGGTGCGGGTCTTTTTTGTACAATAGCATTGCTTGCTCTTAATCTTATGACGAAGTCCAAGTTAAGTGTATTATGTTCACAATCTTCGGAAAATCCATATTTGAATAAAACAACAGGATTATTTAATTCTCTTAACTCTCACTTCTCCTCCTCGGTCGCTTTAGATATGGCCGCCAAAACTTCCACTTTAAACTTTCTTTCGTTACTTCCGCTGCCTGATTTTCCTCCGTTCGTCTTCAGTCAATTTACTGCATGTGAGGTTAGGAGGAGCATTCTGTCGACGACATCGAATGCCGTTGGTGGTGACTGTGTAAGCCGCAAAATGATAATTCCTATCCTAGATCAAATTACTCCTATCATCCTTTTTGTCCTAAATTCCTCTGTCTCCAATAGAGCTTTCCCTCAGATTTGGAAGGAAGCTCACGTAATTCCTCTTCCCAAGAAAACAAATCCTGCTTCTTTTTCCGATTATCGTCCTATATCCATTCTTCCTTTCCTGTCCAAGATCCTAGAAAAACTTGTCCATCATCAACTTAGTTCTTTCCTTACCAAGCACAATTTCCTCAGTCCCTACCTATCTGGTTTTCGTCCGGGTCACAGCACTACCACGGCTCTCGTAAACATTACCGATGACATTAGTTCGAGCATGGAGATGGGGAAGTTGACGGTACTTGTCCTGCTCGATTTTAGTAACGCATTTAATACCGTTGACTTCGACATTTTACTTGCCGTACTCAGCTCTCTTAACGTATCCCCATCGGTAATTGACTGGTTTCGTAGCTACCTGTTTGGTCGCCGGCAGCGTATTCATTGTGAGGATCGTTATTCTTCATGGTGTTGTACTGCTTCCGGTGTTCCGCAGGGTGGTGTTCTATCCCCTTTACTCTTTGCGCTATTTATCAACTCTATCTCTAATGAACTCTCTTCTTCCTTCCACCTTTATGCCGATGATCTACAGATCTACACAGATGATCAACCGTGATATGGCACGAATTGGTGACTGGAGCATGAAGTTCGGGCTGCATATTAATCCTTCAAAAACACAAGTGATGGTTGTCGGCAGCTCAAGGACTGTCTCTAAAATAGACTGGTCTACTCTTCCCCAAGTATGTCTACTTAACACAAAGATTCCTTTTTCCTGTGAAGTCAAGAACTTGGGGATTTACATTGATAGTACTCTGTCCTGGTCTAAACAGGTGCAGGAGGTCAGCCGCAGGGTTTTTGCCTCGGCGGGCGCCCTGAGGCGTCTACGGAATTTCTTACCCACTACTACTAAAATTGCATTAGCACAATCCCTACTTCTACCAATTCTCGACTATGCTGATGCCAGCTATCTTGATCTCACCCAAGAACAATTAGACAAGCTTGAGCGACTTCAAAATCTTTCCATTAGGTTCATATTTGGATTGCGCAAGTATGACCACGTCTCTGAGTTCCGCAACAAGCTCAAATGGCTGCCTATTCGCCTTCGCCGGAATACTCATATTCTTTCACTTCTTTACAATATACTTTTTAATCCCACTACCCCTACTTATCTAAAAGAACGTTTTACGTACCTTGGCGATACACATTCGAAGTTTTTGAGATCATCGAAGAGTCTGAAATTGAGTATTTGTTTGCATTCCACTTCCTTTTTAGACAAATCCTTTACAGTGCAAGCAGCTCGGTTGTGGAATGCTTTACCGATTGCAGCGAGGCGAGCTCAATCCATATCGCAATTTAAAAAACTTGTTAGAGAGCATTTCCTCTCTTTATAATTTTATATCCTATCTTAACCACACACACACATACACACACATACACACACATACAAACACATGCACAAATACACACCATTATGTATCATATTGTATATTGTATATTATTTTATTTTTATTTTTTTTATTTTTATTTTTTTGAGTTGTAGTTGTATTTTTGTATTATATGTATAGTACTTTATAATTAATTATTGTACACTTGACGACCCATATCAGACTCCTATTACTGCTCCATCCAAAGGTTGTCTGTAAGAAATCGCCTTGTGCGATAAGACCGCCCATTGTACACTATTTTTGTTAATATTTTTCCTATAATGTGATTGTGTGGTGTACAATAAAGCATATATTATTATTATTATGTATGTCTTTACCATTCACGGGACCACAGGGTCCCGGTCATTTGGGAGGCGTACGAGGGGCCGAAGCCAACTGCGCAGAGGCCCTTTAGACAACTTTAATCTAAATGTAATGGAGACACAAACCGGCGACTATCCCTGTATGCACTATGGAAATGCACCCAAGGACAGTCCCCGGTTAGTGTAGGACTATTGTGAATAATAGAAAAAAAAAAAAAAACAAGGTAGGGCTATGGATGGGTTACTGTGGATTGGTAAATTGGGAACTATGGATGACTATGGCACCTGCCGAAACAATGTAATTTTTACACGTTAAAATGGCAGGCGGAGACTCGCCAACTCACCGACCGGGCCCCGGGAATGGTTGCTAGATATAGCAACATAGGGGCAACGAGAATGTGAGTGGCTGAAGGGTTAAGAAACTACCACCGCTTTCTACTCAGATCATCTACTCCAGCCGAAGCCTCCTGCATCCCTGGCCCACTCGCGACTTACGAATAGTTTCTTACCCTCCGAGCAGGATCACTGCTCTCGCGACTCCACTCTGGACGGCCAATGAAGGCAAGCCAGAGGTGGGAGACCTGTTCCTTGTCATCGTTCACTTCAGCCAGCCAATTAAGGCAAGCCGGAGAAGAAGGAACGGTGACTTCTCCCTGGAGCACTCGGGATGATGGTAGCCCGCGGGATCGCTAATGCCCGTCACCTCGCCTCAAGGTGCCCTGCGGGCTTATTATTATTATTATGTATGTCTTTACCATTCACGGGACCACAGGGTCCCGGTCATTTGGGAGGCGTACGAGGGGCCGAAGCCAACTGCGCAGAGGCCCTTTAGACAACTTTAATCTAAATGTAATGGAGACATAAACCGGCGACTATCCCTGTATGCACTATGGAAATTCACCCAAGGACAGTCCCCGGTTAGTGTAGGACTATTGTGAATAATGGAAAAAAAAAGATAGGGCTATGGATGGGTTGCTGTGGATTTGTAAATTGGGAACTATGGATGACTATGGCACCTGCCGAAACAATGTAATTTTTACACGTAAAAATGGCAGGCGGAGACTCGCCAACTCACCAACCGGGCCCCGGGAATGGTTGCTAGATATAGCAACATAGGGGCAACGAGAATGTGAGTGGCTGAAGGGTTAAGAAACTACCACCGCTTTCTACTCAGATCATCTGCTCCAGCCGAAGCCTCCTGCATCCCTGGCCCACTCGCGACTTACGAATAGTTTCTTACCCTCCGAGCAGGATCACTGCTCTAGCGACTCCACTCTGGACAGCCAATGAAGGCAAGCCAGAGGTGGGAGACCTGTTCCTTGTCATCGTTCACTCCAGCCAGCCAATTAAGGCAAGCCGGAGAAGAAGGAACGGTGACTTCTCCCTGGAGCACTCGGGATGATGGTAGCCCGCGGGATCGCTAATGCCCGTCACCTCGCCTCAAGGTGCCCTGCGGG
The DNA here is from genome assembly GCA_038387885.1 of Spodoptera picta. NCBI lineage: Eukaryota > Metazoa > Arthropoda > Insecta > Lepidoptera > Noctuidae > Spodoptera > Spodoptera picta. The sequence goes on from JAZHFQ010000151.1 coordinate 25,641, forward strand.
CAAATATTATTATTATTATTATTATTTTTGTGAAAATGCACCACTCTCAACGAATTAAAATTTATTTTGAATTTGGCTGGTAATAAAGCTTGTGAATAGGACTTCCAATCCTTAAAGTCTCCATAATTTAAAACATTTACTACGTAGCCTTTAGGGTTAGATCTGGCATTAGTAATCATAGTCGGCCATTCAGATGGAGCCCATACTGTTCTATTACGAACAAAACTTTCAATGGTGCTGTGAATAGAATCAACAGGCATCATGGTGTGTCCAGGTAAAAGATAAGTAATCTTTATTTGAGTAATATTTTTTGCAGTTTTAAAAAAATAAATTAACATGGATATCATAGCACGATTTCTATTTTGCCCAGCACAACTGTCAGAATATAAATTGACGATAGTATGGGTACCTTTTTGATCTAACATATTCAAATAATTAAAAAGAACTGTAACTATTTCATTACAGCCTCTTTTTCCCTGGCTTTCACCCCACACATAACAATATCCATTCCTTGTGCCACTTTCATAGATACTTTCATTGTAATATGCGTATTTTCTTGAGTAATATAAGGTCACACTCTTACCATGTGGCGTATTCAGGACTTTTTGTAAATCAAAGCTCACGCATAAGGCGTTAAATCCGCTATTTTGGAAATTTTTTGATCTTCTAAAAACAGTAGCTTGCATTTTTCTTTATCCAGCATGTGATTTTTATATTCAATGGTTTGTTCAAAAATTGGTTTGTTTTCAGATGGCAAATTTTTGTATTTCTCACTGTAATGTGGCGGGAACGGAGCGATAAATGAATAGGCCGTGTAGTCAGCTCAAGAGTCATTTATTGACTGTCTTACAATACACTGATACTTAATAACTAACACCACTACATCTACGGGGTTATATAAAAATAAAAAAATCATAAACAATGTTTTTTTTTTTAAACTACGACTATACTTAAACACAAACATCTGTCATTAAAAATAAACTACGCAATGTTAACAAATCTGTTATGTTATTGTCTATTTGCTTATCGTACGGATATTGTTACAATGTTATTATAATTAATGTTGTTACTAAACTAGTGTACATATGGTTTTGTTCGATTTTTGTGGACAGTCTCATTTTTACCGTTCTTAAGTACTATTACATTGGGCTCTTTTTCACTTATTACCTGATACGGGCCATCAAACAATTTATCAATTTTCTTACCAGACTCATTTCTTATCAATATCAAATCACCCTTTTGGTATTTAACTGGATTACTTCTGCGATCGTAATAACATTTCCTTTTTATTTTAGACATTACTAAATTTTCTCGTGCTTCTTTATTCGCTAATTGTAATCTGTATTTCAGTTCTAGTGCATAGTTATCTGGATTGTATAGAGGTTCTACTATATTACTAGATAAATTACTCGGTAAATGGCATGGTTTTCCAAAGACTAGTTCGTAGGGTGTGTATTTGGTTTCAGTATGAATGGTGGTATTGTAGGAGAAATACCAGAACGGAAGCCACTGGCTCCAAGTCTCCGAATGTCCGTCACATTGGGTCCGCAAGAAAGCAGCTAAATGTTTATGCGTATTTTCTAACGCACCCAATGATTGATGGTGATAAGCAGTAGAGCTCACCTTTTCAATTTGTAGTAATTTGCACACCTCTGTCATGGTTTCTGACATGAATTCCGTGCCACGGTCTGTTGCGATAGCCTTTGGCAAACCGTACCTAAGTATAAAATTATTAACAAAAGATCGTGCTACACTCACCGTATCTTTTCGTTGAATTGGATACGCTTCGACGTACTTGCTCAGCTCACATTGTAAACTTAAAATATAAACATTACCTTCTAAATCCTTATCTAGGGGCCCCACTAAATCTAAATACACCTTTTCAAAGGCGCTAGTCGCTGTAGTCGTTATAACCATAGGTTCTATAATGTTTTTAGAATACTTATTCATCTGGCATTTTTGGCACTTGCTAACATACTTTCGTACATCGCTTTCTAGACCTGGCCAAAAATATTTACTTTTAATATTATTTATCATACGTCGTACTCCTGCGTGTCCACTCGTAGGAAGTACGTGATAGTCGTGTAGTATGTATGTCTTTTCGTCATTATCTAGGATTCGTTTAACTCCTCTCAAAATATTTATGTGTGGTCCGGACCACTTCTCTCTATTTTTTATCTCATATATTAATTCTTTAATAAATTTACTATTATATTGATTCTTTACGATGCATATTTCTTTCATATTTATATCGTTACAAAAACTACTCAATTTATTCGCAAATTCGGCTCGCGTAAAATGCGACATATAATTGGTGTCTATATATAAAGTTCTCTCTGCGTCTACATAAACAAAACATTCTTTTTCATAAGTTATACATGTTTTTGATATTTTATCTTTTTTTATAAACTTTAATTCTACATAGTCACTCGGCTTTCTTAATATCTCTGCGAATCTTGGTTGGCCAAACTTCGGTTCTGCAGTTATATTAGAAGACCTTGTGCTTTCTTTATTTTCCTGGTCGATTTTAGCTTTTTGTGCTCTAGTCATTACCATCGTTACTTTTTCATTTAATGACTTTAAATCGTCCGAACTTATGGTCACCCTACTCAAGGCATCTGCCACTACGTTATCGTTTCCTTTTATATAAACAACATTGTAATCGTATTCCTCTAATTGTAGTCTAAATTTTAAAAGTCTTGTAGAGGGATCCTTCATTCCAAATAAGTAAATGAGTGGTTTATGATCGGTCATTACGGTAAATTTTCTCCCATATAAATACGGTCTAAAATATTTTATACTCCAAACAATTGCTGAATCTGAATAGTGGGATAATTTAATTCTCCTTTATTTAGTGGCCTACTAGCATTTGCTACCGGCCTCATGTCTTTGTTACATAAAACAGATCCTATTGCTATACCCGATGCGTCTGTCTGAAGGACAAATGTATTATCTTTAGAGAAATCCGGATATTGTAAAATAGTAGGTGAAATTAATTGCCTTTTGAGATTTTCGAAACTTTTTTGACATTCACTATTCCAAATAAATGGTTGATTTTTTCGACATAATTTATTTAACGGCAGTGTTATTTCTGAAAATGAAGGTATAAATTTCCTGTAATAATTACAAAATGCCACGAATCGTCTGACCTCATCCGCGTTTCTTGGTACTGGATAATTTTGCAATACTGCAACCTTATTAGGGTCGGGTAACACACCACTAGCTGACACTACATGTCCTAAATATAACAATTGTGTTTTCATGAAATCACACTTATGCGGGTTAAGTTTAAGGTTCATTTTTCTGAGTCGCTCAAATACATCTAACAAGTTTTTATTGTGAGTTTCGTGATTTCTGCCAAAGACTATAAGGTCATCGCAATATACGAAACACTGCTCATAAGTAAGTCCTGACATTGCTACTGTCATTACTCTGGAAAAAACACTAGGACTGATTTTCAACCCCATAGGTAAACGTTTCATTTGATACTGTCCCGTACTTGTACTGATGCTAGTAATATTTCTACACTCGGGTTTTGTGCTGACTTGGAAAAATCCTTGGTGCAGGTCTAAATGGGTAAAATAAATACTTCCGGAAAGCGAGTCTAATATTTCGATTATGTTTGGTAGTGGAAATTTATCATCCTGTATCGAGTCATTAACCTTCCTGTAATCAACAACTAAACGCCATTTTTTTTCACCCTCTGTTTTTTTAGGTACCAAGAGTACTGGACTATTCCACTCGCTATTTGCAGGTTCTATAATATCCTCATCGAGCATTTTTTGAACTTGTTTATTAATTTCTAATTTCAACGACTGCGGTAGCCGATAAGGCTTTATATACACGGGATTGGTATTTGGTTTCACTGTGATCGACTGTTCAGCGACATTCGCTGTACCTAACTTATCGCCTTCTAAGAAAAAGATGTCAGCATACTTCGCGCAAATAATTTCAATTTGTTTTCTGTCATTGTTATTTAAATGAGTTAATTTTAATTGTGGTAGTAAATTTTTTACGCGTTCTACACCCTGTTCTGATTTATTAAATGAACATACATCATAATTTTCAAAATAGTCTAAATCGTCGTTACTTATCAAATCATTTTTAGGTATATCTATTGAATTTTCTCCGGTGTTTAATATTTTTATAGGGATTTTGCCCCTTATTGGTTTTACAATACTTGCTGCCATAAATATATTTTCACCTAATTGCTTCGCGTGTATGACACAATCTTTGTATATATTTTTATTTATGTGAACATAATGTATTGATTCACAACGTGCCGGAGCAGTTAAATAATCATCCGACTGTACTTTATTGATATAACTAGTATGTATTAATAATGTACAAGTTCGATTATTACGTTTATGTTTGCGTTATAAGTTCTCAGAAAGTCTAGACCGATAATACCATCCGCTGCGCATGGCATGTTGTCGAATAAGCGTAATTTGTGATAGAATACGAAACCTGACTCTGACCGTAACGGAATGTATGAGAAACATTTTGATTCTACTTTGCCACCTATTACATGTATTATTGTACTTTCATTATACCTAACTGTACTACTTTTAACTATATGATTATTAATTATCGATATCGAAGCACCAGTATCTAATAGAAATTTACACATTCTATTCCCTACATATAAGTTGATGAAATCTAATTCTTTGCAAGTTAAGGCGTAATCAGACTCGTAAAAACTGTTCTAAATTTTCGTCATGCTGCTCACCTATTGACTCCTGATTCTTCTGACTGTCGTCTTCTGAGGTATAATACATGTCTCGCCTTGCACCTCTGGCACCCCTGTTAGTATTATTTCTTAAATTACCTCTGTTTGATCATGTGTAACCACGCTGAAAACTCCTGCCGCGACCATTGAAACCCTTGCCGCGACTGCCACGCGACTCAATCGCATACCTTGGCTGCATCTGGTTTCCTCTAAAATGTTGCTGGGACCAGCCACGATTATAATATCCACGATTATAATATCCTCGACTACGGTTAACTCTACGGTCATTGTAATATTGATTTTTATTCGTACCTCGTGAATATGAATACACGGCATCCTGCCCTGCTGTCCCAGGGCGCGCATCTTCCTCGTTCTCTGCTGCGCGTACCGCATCCTTAAGCTCCTTGTAGTCTCGAGCTGATATTACTGTGCTCAGTCGCCGGTTCCTCAGGCCATCTGCGAATCTTTTTATAACCATCTTCTCATTTATAGGACTTAATATTGCACTTGCTTTTGCATTTCCATCGGCTTGTGATATAGTAAGCCCTATAAAGAGTTCTTCTAACTTCGCTCCATATTCTGCAATGGTCATATTATGTTGAGATAAATTATTTATTTGTGACAACAAAGAATTGGCTGATTTTTTTGTCAGTATATATCATTATATGTCATTTGTCAGTATATGTCAGTATATAATGTTTTCATATCCTCTAATAAATTGTCAACACTTGCATACTCAGATTTTAGTTTCAATTTAGCTGACTTTGTTAGACGGGTTTTTAGGACAAAAGAAATCAGCAGTTTTTTATTGTCACTCGTTTTTAAACAACTATCATACATCTCTATGCCGTCGATTATCTTTTCCGTTGTTTCTTCCTTACCATCCATTACTGGTATGAGGACACTCGCGGTTTTTAATTCAAAATTTTCCATTGTATTTCCTTCCTGGGAATCTATCTTATATCTTAAAATTTTAGAATTAAACTCCTCTATACCTTCGCAAACTAAATTGAATGTATATCCAGATAACGCTGCAGACAAACTTCTTCTTTATCAAGAGACCTTAAAATTAACTTATACTCATTATATAATGCTAATGCCTGTTCAAATTTCTGCTCTCCTAACTTTTCTTCACGCCTCTTAGGGCCTAACTTTCTTATATTTTCAAATAACTTTTTTTTATGTCTTCATATATAATACTTAACCTTTCCATTAAGGATCATATTCATAATCTTATTTATTTTGAATCTAAACTTTTCCTATCCTAAACCAAAATGCACGAAATACGCGACACTTAAACCTATAGCACTGCACTATTTACTTCACTTCACTTCACTTCACACCATTTCTTGTTCATTACTCCTGATTTCACCTTCTTGCTGTCTCCTATTTCCTCTGCCAGACAACCTTGCCTGGATACGCCGCACCATTTCGCGTCTCACCTCCCTTTTTATAATGCTTTGGCCATATTTTGCACATATCTTGATGAGGAAAATGATCGTCAAAACGCCAACAATTCCAACGATGAATGACAGAAGGATTGTGTGCTCACGTCTGTCTGCTGATGCTCCATTCGAGCCGCCTGATGCTGTTTGTGCGATTACAACCTCGTCTTTAGAGTAACTTTTCCCCATCTTTAATATATTTTATGGAATCAAAATATTCTCCACAGCTTTCGATGCTTTCGCACGCAATATGACTGTTACGTCTTTTCACCGCGATTACACTTAATGCAGTCCTATCCATGGCCGCTTGTAGAAATAACTGCTACGTTGCAAAACTCGCGCTACTACCTACCAAGCCGGGCTTGGCAGGGTCGCCATGTAATGTGGCGGGAACGGAACGATAAATGAATAGGCCGTGTAGTCAGCTCAAGAGTCATTTATTGACTGTCTTACAATACACTGATACTTAATAACTAACACCACTACAACACACATTTATCAAACATACATTTATCTTTTTTAGGCAAATGAAATCCGATATTAAAATCTGTTTTGAATATATGACGAAATACTCTTTTTGATAAAATGGATGATTCTAGATTATTTTCTTTCAAATGTTGAACATACAGTGTATACAAAAACGATAGGTTCTGAAACTCTTGAGGTAAATAGACTTTTGTGCTTTTATTGCGACAATAATGGGATGGAACTGCGGGCAACATCTCAATAAACGATTTTATCTGTGCAACTTCCACTTCACCAGCTTTATTATGAGGATGACGGGTTCTGCTGCCTTCTAGAGTGGTATTCAAAATGGTATTGGCATTTTCAAGGGTGTATCTCAAAGACATTTGGGATATGTTTAGGGTCTTAAGCAAAAATTGTTGACATACTTTAATACTCTGTCCATTGTAGTTTATAAAATAATCATATGATTTTGTGCGAATATTACTATTAGCTCTTTTTCTGCCAATTGGTTTCTCCTTAGCACATGACAATAGAAAATCTTTCTGTCTTTTAGCACAACCTAATCCCCAATAGTTTTCAAAAATATTAGTACGATCGTCTTCAGTAAATTTACTTGCACATGAATTACCGCATCTTTTATTCATGCAAGGATTAGGTTGAACAGATTTCCCCATAGCCGCACTGCGATTTTTTTTGATAATAGACGTTTTGGTAAAGGTTTTATTTTCCTATATCCTCTTTTACCAACACTCGTTTCTTCTTCAATTTGTTGAGCTGACTCATCTTCATCTGAACCACTAGACGATGAGGCTGGCTTCCATGAATCTTCACTATCAATGTAATCACTAACGTTGTGGGACTCGAAGGACTTCCTTAACACGTTTTGCTCTTGTTGGTCAGACAGTGAACTGGTGCTAGGCTCTATTAATCGATTAAAGAAAGTTGACATAGCAGGGTCCTCTAAATTAGTTTGGCCATTTTTTGTTATGTCTACATGTGGTATTTCATTTTGATTATCTAAATCCATTAGAGTGTAAGAATTGTCAGTATCAGAATCGCTGTACTCAACAAGTTTAGTTGAAGGCAATGTCGTACATGAGTTGGTATTTTGCTCAAAATTTAAATCGGTATTACAAATAAAATCGACTATGGATGGTGATGTTGCACCACTCAATATTGATTCTATATCAGTTTCGTTGTTGTTGCCTGGTGGCAAGTATGAATCCAAAACTGACTCTGTATCTTGCTGTATGTTCTCGGTAAAAGCAGTTTCAGGATAACTTTCTTGCGCGGGGAGTGGTGGTGTTATTAGCTGCATAATTTTCTTCATCCGTGACTCTAACAAACAAGTAATTATCTTAAAAATGATCACATAATGCGTAAACATTTAAACCGACAGACAGACAGACGCATGCTGCAACTTTATTATATACTAGCTACTCCCGCGTGGTTTCACCCGCTGCTCGACTCCTATAGGTCGTAGCGTGTTGTTTTACAGCTTATAGCCTTTCTGGATAAATGGGCTATCTAACACTGAAAGACTTGTTTAAATCGGAGCAGTAGTTCCTGAGATTACCGCGATCAAACAAACAAACAAACTCTTCAGCTTTATAGTATTAGTATCAATATTAGTATCAACTATGTAAATATAACAAATATGGGTAAACGAGGTTAATGAAAACACTTTAACGATGTATCTGTGGTGGATTTCTTAGGTAAATAACACATTTTTGATCTATAGATTTTGAGTATTTTTTTCGATTCGCAAGTTTGCTTATAAGTTTGTAAAACTCGATCAGCTGTTTAATACAATCTTAACCAAAATTAAAAGTTACAACCAATAAAATATAGCCCAATTACATACAATGTGTGAAACCACCTTTGGGAGATAGTTAAGGAATTTTCTGTAATGCTCTCTTTAGTTTTTGTGATTTTAACTTAGGTAAAATAGACGCAGTACGAACCTAATTTAACAAATTTTAACCAACACACCAATAATTTTAGGTGAAATAATATTATAACGGGCAAGGCATAAATGATACACGTAAGTATTTAATTATTCTTACTTTAAGTACCAAAATTAATACAAAATACATACCTTCGCTGCTGGAGTCGACATTGCTGATTTATTTGATAAATTACTGTTGAGTTTCCTCTCGAAGTACACTTCTAATTGAATTAACACATTAACTACACAATAATAAACACTATTTAAAACGTTTTTATGCGTAAATCTATTTTTTTACAATCAAAACAACGGGAGCGATGTTTGTTGCATCAGAACTTTTGCGGAAATAAACAACATGTCACTACAGGTTTGTTTATAGTAAACGCCTACGGTGGCGCGCTAATGTCGCTTACGATAAAATGCATTGTGTCGCTTACGCTAAGTTTTAGAAACAATGTGTATGCACGATAATTTTAGCACTTGCTATAACTCTGCAACGGTTTTTTTTTTGGCGGGAAACACCAACAGGGATAGGTCCGTTACGGTCTGAAATACTAATTTCGAACGGTTTTTTGAAAAAAGTGTCGCTTACGATAGTTTGGCGGTAACGCCTCGATATGAAAAAACGACTATAAAACCAAAATTAAAGATCAAACAATAAAGTGTTGTACCTCGTTTGAATCAGCATCAAACCAGCAAGTTTTTTTTAATACAGGGTCATTTTTCCTTAATACATTTTTTTTTCAAATGGTGCTCATAAAATGAGAAGTAATTTTTTGTAACGCTTCAAAATTTACGGAAAATAATTCATAGCTCGTTAAGTTTGATACCAAGAGCTGCAATGGATATAAACTATACTACTATACTACTGAACCCTGAAAAAACTACTATAATTACTATGACCTGTGTGCTGTTGCACAATTTTCTAAGAAAAAGTAGTACGTCATCAGCAATATATACACCTCCAGGAACAATTGACGTTTACAACACAAATGACCAGCTGGTCGTGCCAGGTTCGTGGAGGAATGAAATTGAAGACATGTGTGCTATAAGGCCCTTGCGACAAATACCAAGAAGACCAACCCAAGACGCAAATCAGATTAGGGAAGAATTTACATCATATTTCGTCAATAATTATATGTAATAATAACTGATTATAGAGGTAAAAATTTTAATAGACAAATTGTGTTTAAATAAATTCATAATGTTTACTTACATGAGTATCCGTGTTCATAGTCTTGGGTAAAATATTGGGGGTTATGGTCAGAGGGGTAATCATAGTAATTTTTTTATTGTTTTTTGTAATAATTTTTTTGTTTTTTATAAGCAGCTTTGCAATCGTAGACTGGTATCGTTTTTAGATCAATGCATGTTTCATTTTCCTTTAATACTTCCGTGTATTCCGAGGGAGAAACAATAACTTCTTTGGTTCTCAATGTCTTTTCAATTTTCGCAAACACCCGGTCGGGAGAAATGAAGGAGTGACCTACCACTGGAAAAATTATTTCAATTTTTTTAGATTGCGGGGTGCTTCACTGTATAGTCATTTTCCAAGCATACTGATCATTCCCGTATTTTTGTTTTATCTGGAACATCTGTCACAAACTATCCTTAGTATCTTGATCTTCACATGCGACTCTATAGCGATTCCTTGTAGAAAGTGATAAACTGCACTAATAATTTGGTTGCTGCCTTTATTGTGATCCAACTCGGTCCAATAATAATATGAACGAACATTTTCCTTAGTGAGTTTTGCCTTAGAGTTTCCTTGTACTATAGCAAAGTGGTAGAAGTTAAACTGCCTGCTAAAATAAGCTGACTGATCAGGCAGTTTTGGAAGCGGTTGATTTTTTTGGCAATCAATTGTTATTGTTTTGATGCTTTTATCATCCTCTTTTATAATATTATAAAAAGCTTTGTACTTAAGCCGGTGGATCCTCTTCTCTACCATCAGCTCATTTTTCTTTATCGGGTCTTTTTCAATGTTTAAGCGTTCTTGTAACGATATGCACGTGGAACATACATCTGTTCCGGTAGTCCCAAAACCAAAGCTGTAGGAAGTATTTACAACTTTTCGAAAAACTCGTGGTTATACATTCGCCAACTGATCATTACCTATCGTATTTTTGCTTGCAATATGGCTAAACAGTAAACCAAAGCCAACCAAAGATGTAACCGATTAAAATATAGAAGTATTAAATAATTCGTGCATAACAAAAAAAAAAAATTTGGCTAAGTTTAGACTCACCGCTTTTTTTGATGACGGTTGGAAACAGAAAATATGGTTCGTTTTGCCGTCGATTAACATGCCGCCCCAGAACATACACGACCCACCCCCATATTCCATTGTCTCTTGAATACAGGCTTGTGCGAATCGTTCCCCTTGCCTCCTATACACTCTTCGACGCCTGTCGTTGCAGAAAAGACACACCCTCGTCTCATCCGAGAACAGCACAGCACTTCATTGGTCTATTGTCCAATCCACATGGTCACGGGCAAATTGCAACCGCTCTCCTATGCCGTGCAGTCAATTTTGGCCCTGTAGCAGCCCTATGAGCTCCAATTTTCTTCTCCTGCAGCCTTTTCCTAATCGTGGAGACGCTTACAGAAGTTCTGCGAGCTGATCGCAGTTGTTGTCGCAGCTCAGCATTGGAGAACCGATTACGTAAAGACGTCGTAACAAAGAAGCGATCGTCTCTTTCGGATGTGCACTGTAGTCTTCCAAATCCACGTCTTCGGATATAGCCACCAGTCTGTTGGAAGCGTTGGAACACTCTTCGAACGGCAAAACGACTCAAGTTCTCAAGTTCGGCTGCCGAGCAACATCACACTGCCGCAATCCCTGTTTGCAGTAGTGCAATGACGTGCAGTAGTGTAGTATTCATCTTCTGGGGTATTTTTCTTGCTGTAACTGTTCACCCTGTGTTCACCTCAAAGGCTGAATAGCGAATGACCCACATTTAACCCGGGTCGCTCGTTTTATACCCTTGTTCAATTAGTGGCCGTTGTAATGCGTATTTTGTTTTATGGTCATGTCCAGCATGTGAAAAAAATCCTTTTGTACCACTGACGAGACCGCAAATGGATTCTGTAATAGCCCAGAATGGAGTCAAGTAAATCGACTCCTCCCATATGTTTATTATAAATATCGACGGCTTGGGGAGAAGGAATATCAATATATTTTTTTTCCTGTCGAGCATAACGCCGTTTTGTTGTGGTTGGCTCGCTTCCGACGTAAGCAGAAAGAAGATTGACGTTCTTGTTGTCGAACCAGGAAACCAGACTTAACTTTACTTTATTTATGACTGCTACCTTTTCTGCCATGCTTCCACGACCACGCTTCTTGAGTTCCTTTTCTGTGGGCATATTTGAGTTCGGCACACGATTGAGTCGCACGGTTCCTAAGGGTAGCAAACCGTTCTGGAAAAGATATACTTGAAGATTTGGGCTATTGAACCAGTTATCGAAACAAATCTTGTAATTCTTGTCGTGGAACTGTAGATGTCAACCGAGTTACCACATTTGAGCTTACACCAAGATCTGGCGCATCTGAAGGGTAGGAATTGCTTTGATCTCCAGCAAAGATATCGAAATCATAACTAAAGCCGCTAACCCCGCTCAGAACTAGGTTTTTGTAACCCCATTTGTGAGGTTTAGCTGGGTTATACTGCTCCAATTCATGACGACACTTGGTAGGAATTATTTGCTCGTCAACGGCTAAATACTCTTCTTTTGGGACTAGCATCAAACGCGCTCGAATCATGTCCAGCAAAGGCCGAATTTTAAACAATTTATCATGACCATCTTGTCCAAGAGGTACAAAAGTTTCATTATTATTAAAATGTAAAAATCTTTTGATAGATTCGAATCTGTTACACGTCATTATTTCATAAACCTGCGACTGCCCTACTTCTTTTGACCAATACTTCCTAGTTGACGGTAACTTCACACAAGACATAAAAATGATGATACCAATAAACTTTTCTATTTCTTCTTTCGTAATCATTGCTGGTTTGTTAATATTATCTTGAATAGATTTGAGGTTAGATTGCTCAGTTATAAAGTTAATCATATCAGCTGTAAACAAAAACTCGAAGACTTCTGCAGGGGAACTGCAGTTTTTTTATACTGTCAGGTAAATCTGTGTTATCGCGAATATCTATTTAATATTTTGTTTTAGAAACTTACCCAGAATCTGGGACGAAATACACACAAATATTAATCAATTCAGGTCTTTCACTGGACCTGCACGACAACTTTTTAATAAAATTATAAGACACAGCACTTCTTCAGTCTGATCTTCCTTGTTGTAGAAATCGTTTTCGAAAAAGGACGGTTTCTACAAAACTCCTACATTTATACCCCCTATCTTTCGATTCCACTACTGATCGAAGCACCAACCATAACCATATTTGGTAATATTTTGCACGATCCACTTCCTGATCCGAAGAAATCTCTAGATTGTTCCAGATTACGATCCGTGAGACCCCTACTGTCAGAAAGTGTTATTACAAAAGAATATTAGTGTGGAACTAGTGCCATCTATGTCACAGAGGTAGTACTACTAACACTTGGTCGATGTGAAAGGCAAGATCTACGGTTGTTATTTATCGCTAACATCTATGTTAATTCGCAAAAGTGATGACAGATGGCGGTATTTAATCATTTATCTATTTATTCTATTTTCCCTTATTTTGGGTTAACATATTTTTTTTTTTATGTTACAGTGTAGAAAATTTTGGAAAATCATTTTGTTCAACATTAGAGATCAAAGCTTCAGCTGGTGCAAAATGATGATCTTGAAATATGTTCCGGTTTACAGGTCAGGTACCAGTTGCTTTAAATCCATTACCGATTGTAACTGCGCGTTCATATGCCTCATTGATAAGCCGGCTTACTTGGTACTGAGCTACAGCACTACCAGGATGTGAACGCATCCAAGATTCGATGGCTTGGGTATAATAAGTGCTCATTGGCTTGAAAAATGAGACGTCAAGCGGTTGCAATCTGTGCGTAGTGTGTCCTGGCAATTGTAGCCAAACGATGCCGTTCTCGCGTGCAAACAACAAAGCGTCAAGGTTTTTGCTGTGTGTCGTGTGCCCATCGAGCAACAGCAAGACCTTATCTTCCTTTGTTGGCTTGACGACTGAAGCAAAATGTTGCAACCACAGACGGAACAGCTCACGGTTGATGTACCCGGATTCCGAAACGGTTATCAAGCTTCCAGCTGGAGCTCCCTCTTTCAATTGATCACTCATGCGCATTCGTTTAAATATTATCATTGGCGGAATAAATTGACCAGCTGCACTTACACAGGCAACCATTGTTGTATTAACACCTCTTTCACCGCTGATTAATGCTCCAATTTGCTTTTTTCCCTTGCCACCTAAAACTTTGTGGGGCTTCTTTTGCACTGTTTGGAATCCGCTTTCATCGACATTAAATATTTTGTTAGCATTCAGCTTGTTAGTGTCAACTATTTGCTCATAAATATCAAAATGAGTTTTGAATACTTTCCCTGTTAAACCCTTTAGCACGGTTTAAAGATGTTGCTTCAGGTTGTCGAAGACTAATCTTGTCCTTATGCCGTTTTATGAAAGCGTAATACCACGCTTTTCCAGCCATTTTCTTTGTACTATTGAAGTTGTGTTTCAGTCCATTTTTCTCGGCAATTTGGTAAGCAACTCTCCTGACATCTGTGATAGTGAACCCGAACCTGTGTTCCTCTAAAAATAATATGTGAATATCTCTACTAGAACATTTTCAAATTTTCTGTCAAATACCGTTGGTCTGCCTTTATTAATTTCAACAAGATCTTCTGAATCACTTTTATCTAAATGTCTTTTCAATGTTGCTTTAGGAATCTTGTGTAATCGTGCACACTCGTTCAAACCAGTATCTGAATTCTTATGCTCATGTATAGCATTTTGTAGATCTTCTATTTTCTATTTAAAATATTTTTTTTCAGTCATCTGTAACAAACAAGAAAGTGTTCGATAAATTGGACCAGTCCATTTTAACCGACTATGTGCGGTCCATTTAAACAAACCGTTTACTTCCATAAATAGAAAAAAATGACAAGAACATAACCTACTTAAGCCGGCTAATGTTTATCACCAGTTAATTGTTGATGAATAACAAATCTAAATTTAAAATATAAATATAAAAAGATTACCCTTGTCCTAATTACACCACTAGCAACGTACACCAAAATTTACATTAAAAACAATGAATTTCGTTTTTCGCTTATGACAACTAGCGACGCTGTTTTATTACAAATTCAAAATGACTGATGCGTAGTGAAGTTAGTTGATTGACGATTGGTGTTGTCAATTATAAATTCAATAAACTACTAAACTGTTATTTGATGGTGGTCCAACTTAACGAATGGTCCAATATACCCAACTTTCCCCTATAATTTAATCACATCTGGGTTTATAGCAGAAACCTTCTTTTTTTTTTCTTTGCAGATATTTTGATACTTATTTAAAGTATTTTGGTAAGACTCTTACGCTCGAATATGCAAATTTTGCTTGTCACGAGTCCTTTTAAGAGAAAATCTTTTAGATTTTTTTTATTGAAAAGTGCATATTGGTTGTATTTTTTAAGACTTCAGATGTTGATCGTTTCCATTCGTAAACTTTTATATCAATTCCCAAGTAATACACAGTTCCATGACGGGTGAAAATTTCGTAATAATCATCAGGTCTAGTCATTACCTCTCGACTTTGAATCTCTTTTTAAATTTTTGTGAAAACTATCTGGTGGCAAAAATGAATGACCTACAACTGGAAACATAATTTCTAAACCCATAACGTGTACAGGTGCACTTGTAACCATTTAGCTGTCATACCAAGAAGAGATTGGTTTTTATTTTGGCCGCTGTACCCATCTGATACTAACCGAACCCGTGTGATATGGTCTAATCCGGGACTCAGTAAAATAAAAAAATACTTAAAAAAAACTGCAATTCTTAAACAATTTTAACTAAAATAGTGAATCTGAACAAAAACGTAATTAAACAAAATAAAAATGAGGGCAATTCTAACAACGATAGAAAATTAGATAAAAGAGATTACTATTCATCTTCATCATCTGTTTCTTCCAGCGAATCTTTAGCTGTTTTATCGTATTTTAATTGTAAAAAATTTATTGGCCTTTGGAATTATTCCTTTATCGGCTAGCTTTTTTAAATATTGTATATTTGTGTAATGAAACAGGTAATTTTGCTGGGTATAGACAGACCTTTCGTTGTACATCGTTCAGACTACCCAAAGTTATTTCTGTGGCATCAGCATTTGGTAACATAATAATATAAGGGCGCGTTTATATGCCACGGAATGTTACAGCGTGTCGGCCGCGCGGCGAAAGTACGGCGACCGCGCGGTCAGGCCTGGGCCTCAAGTCTGCTAATTTTATTTAACTCACATGCTATTGAAATTCAATTGAGATTCAATCACGACTCCATTACGATTAGAACAAATTTGGTATTCTGCAAAAACTTGAATGTAAACTCAATAGAGTCGTAATGGAATCGTAGGTAGTCTAATTGTAGTTGACTCTCAGTTGAACAGATAAAGGTGTTGCCATTCAAAATCTATCAAGAAGCTGAATGAGTGAATGAACTATTTTATTAATTTAAATATGCGTTTTTATCATTTTCTGTTATTCAATAACGAATTACATTGTCGGTAATGAATCGCCTTGACGATAAAACATGACTTAACGGTGTTAGAAAGAGTTTATTTCAAATGAGGTGGCTATATTACATAGTTATCTATGACCAGGTTAATAATTAAAAAAAACTTCTGTCATCTGGCACGTCAATGTCACGACAAATTCTAAACATTGAATTGGTTTATTGGTATAGACTAAATAAGTCTTTATAATAAAACCCATAATCAATAACATACTACTAGACTAGGTACTCTCTGAATGTTTTCAGTCATAGTAGCATATCAATGAAGATCAGCCACATACGCAAGAGATAATCTAGTGCACTAGTGTGTGTGCGCATATTAAGATATCTTACAATAACATTAAGGGAATGGTTTCTATTAAAATATCGCTCCTCATGTTCAACCGGTCTCAGGATGGCTATGTGGGTGCCGTCTATGCAGCCTAATACTCCGAATCCCAAATTTATAGAACCTACAACATAAAATACCAGTTAGGTAGTCATAGTAAACACAAATGTTGGAATGTAAATGAAATACCCCATAGTAAGATGCCTGCTTACTGTGTCTTAATTTTATTGGTCTTGAACATGCTTTGGCCAGATGACATACTGCAGGAGGATGCTATTGAGTGCTTCAGTTACTTGCCTCACAGCCCTTGAGACAGTGGTCTAAGACACACTCTGGCCAACAAGTGTCTGGTACGAGCCTGTGGCATAGAATGCCAAAGCATTAAGTATCTGCAATCGAAGTTCTACATTACACAACCGTCGCTTAGGTACCTTTACTAAATAAGAGGCCTATAATCTATCTATCTATATAAATAAAAATGAATTTCTGTTCGTTAGTCTCGCTAAAGCTCGAGAACCGCTGAACTGATTTGGCTAATTTTGGTCTTCATAGGTTCGTGGAAGTCTAGGGAAGGTTTAAAAGGTGAGAAAAAAACCGAAAAAACCGTGGCAAGAGACCCGTCGGTATGTCATTATTCCCTTGGAAGATGGGTAGGCCTTTAGTATGGAACGCCACTTGCGTTGATACTCTGGCGCCATCCCATCTTCCAAACTCAGCGAGTCGAGCCGGTGCTGCCGTTGCTGCTGCCGAGAACCTCAAACGGCGAAAGTATAATAGCCTGATTGGCTATTATGCTTTCGAACCGTCTAGGGTTGAAACTTTAGGGCCGTGGGGTCCAAGTGCACATCTTCTTTACAAGGATATTAGAAGGAGGATAGTCATCTTCTTTACAAAGATATTGTAAGGAGGATGGTTGACACTTCAGAGGCCTTAGTATGAGTTTCATTTACGTTTAAAGTATTCGAAACGAGTACGCGTTCGGCGCTCTGATTGGCCGGCGCCAATGAACCAACCAATCACAGCGCCGAACGCGTACTCGTTACGATTACTTTAAACGTAAAACAAACTCGTACTAAGGCCTCAGGTGATCGAAGGGCTGGCTACTACCTTGGGCAAAGGTTAAGCATTGCCATTCAATGTGGCAATGCTGCCAGTCTTTTGGGCACCCTACCTCACGGTAGCGATGAGGAAAATGTTTTCTTTGATGCATTATGATGTATTTTTATTATTTTTTTAAGGTGTAAATATTTTAGTTTTAAATTATTTTTATTTTAAGATGTATTAAAAAAGGAGACGACGGCGATCTTGCGCATTACCTAATGCTAAAATACGCCATCGTAAGCATCATCTTTTAAATATATTTTGTCAAGTGGTGGCTTGCAAAGTACTATAAATATCTATTGTTGTCTAATCGTACTACGATCGTACTTCAATTGCAAAATTGACACTGAGTGTCCATTGAAATAAATGTCAAACAAACGTCAACTAAGATTAGAATACCGATTTAGACCACAATCGATTTACAACTGTAACACGATTGAAGAGCAGACTAGCAAATATTCCGATAGCAGTTCAATGGTATGTCACTGGAACACCATTGGTCTTAAATTAGTAGCAGAATACCAAATGTAGATAAAACTGCTACTGAGATTCAATTGATATTCAATTGAGCCATTCGTAAATTAGCAGACTTGGGGCCCTGGTGGCCATGCCACGCCACTGCAAACCCGAACCATTGCCAGTTGATCTTGGTCTTTCTAAAATTCACACGTGTTCGTTATGAGCTATTTGACTAAGAAGAATAAAATTATGATTGTGTTAGCAATTTATCTCTTAGTAAAATAAAAAAAAAATATAACTAAGGGTGTTTATTAGTATACAAATTCTATGCATCTGATAAGTTGTCCATGTGTAAGGCTATGTACACCATACACATACATACCCATGGACTCAAAATACCGTAGAATCAATAAATATTAAATTTAATTTAGAATTATTACATTTTGCAAAATTTACCAATGGATTAAATCAAATCCATATGTTATTACCTCTATATTGATGTAATTATGAGAAAAGGAATAAAGTTGTAAATAGGTACTTAGATTTAAAATACTAAACTTCATTTCATAATAGTTTATTCTAACTGTTATTTCAATTAAATAAACACCTCATTACTACAACATAACAAATAAACACTTAATTTTAACACATTTTTAATAAGTGAACACCAACACATATTTAAACATACAACACATTACATTTTTAGAACATAATATATTATTATTACTTAATTACTTACCTTAATTATAAGGCTCGGAGCTCCGTTCAGGTCGGCGGCGGTACATAGAATGAAACCCCACCCGACGTCGAGTCTTCTCTGCGTCCCCGGCAGGGGGCGCGAGGTCGCGCGTTCCAGGCCGATGCCTGTTTCGGCGGGTGCGCTCGCTGCCTGCTACAGCAGGCGAGGGGTTGGGTTAGTCGGGCTCCTTGCGGGGCCCGATGCGGTGTCGAGTCCGGTGGTTTGCCCCGCCATGGGCCGCGCTCTAGCCGGGCAAGCCCGGCGAGCAGCAAGCTGTTGGCGGGGCATGGTCGTGTCCAGTGGGGGCGCCGCTAGGGGCCGCGCTCGAGCCGGGGGGAGCCCGGTGAGCGGCGGGTTGGTAGCGGCGCGCGGTCGTGTCCGGTGGAGGCGGAGACTCTACCGGTCCGCCGGCGGGCGGGCGGGAGTCTCACGCGGTGTCCGATGGGTCGGTCGGCGCGACCAGGTCTCTTGGGAGGCCGAAGCCGTCGGGGGGGGCGCCGGTGGTAGGGTGCCAGCTCCCGGAGGTGGTCGTGCCGCGACCGATCGGAGCGCTCGAAGAGTGTGGTGCTCAGGCGCTGCACGAATGCGTCGACGCTCTCTACGCCGAGGTCTCGGGCGATTGTCGCGTTCCGTACGAAGCGCGGGGCCTGTACGATGGTGCGCAGCGACAGTGACTGCTGCGCACGGAGGCGTTTCTTGTTAGTTTCGGACACGAGCCCGTACCATGCCGGGGCGGCGTAGGTGAGCCGTGTCCGAATGTAGGCCTTGTAGATGCCGAGCTTCGCACGGAGAGGTAGCGCGGAGTCGATCACCGGGCGCAAGAGGTAACGCGCGGTGCGCGCCTGAGCAACAGCCTGCTGCACGTGGGGCGTCATTGAGAGCGAGCGGTCGATGGTCACGCCGAGGTATTTAACACTCGGCGCCCACCGGACTTGCTCTCCCATGAGTGTCATGGGTGTCGGCTTCATGATCCGCACGGCGAGCGCTTGAGTCTTGGCCACGTTCACAGCTAGTCTCCACTTTTCCAGCCATTCAGGGAGTGCATCTAGGGCGCGCTGTAGTTTAACTACTGCGTGCCTCGGGTTCAGCGATGTCGTGTAGTAGGCGGCGTCGTCGGCGTACAGCGCTAGTTTGACGCCGCTCGCGACAGGGATGTCGTCCGTGTACACGCAGTAGCACACAGGTGAGATGCAGCTTCCCTGGGGCACGCCGGCTCGGATGTTCCGCTCGGTCGACAGAGTGCCTTCCACTGCCACTTGGAAGGTTCTGCCGTGCAGGAAGGTGGCCACGATCTTAACTAGTCTTCGAGGAGTAGTAGATGTGGCCAGCTTGCTGAGCAGGCCGGCATGCCAGACGCGGTCGAACGCCTTCTCCATGTCGAGGAATACTGCCGCGGCGCGCTCGCGCTTGTTGCGCGCGGCCGCCAGGTCGTGCAGTACCCTCGCGACTTGCAGGGTGGTGGAGTGTTCAGCCCTGAAGCCGAACTGTTCGCCGCGTGGCTGGAGATGTGGGCGCAAGTGCAACAGCAGCAGCTTCTCGAAGAGCTTCGAGACAGTATCCAGGAGCGTGATGGGGCGATAGCTCCCCGGCAGCAGTGTGTTCTTCCCCTGTTTGGGCAGCATGATTACTCTGCCGAGCTTCCACTTGGCAGGGAAGTGTCCGGTGCGGAGGATGCCGTTGAATAGCCGCGTCAACGTCGCGATTCCTCGTGGCGGCAGGCGGCGGAGGGCTTCGTTGGGTACTCCGTCCGGGCCGGGTGCCTTGCGTAGTGGGGCTCGCAGAGCCATACGCCGCACCATGCCAGGGGAGAGCACGATTGGGTCCTCTTCGGGGAGATCGGCTGCTCCAGGTACTGTGCTACCTGAAGTTCGATAGCCGCTGTGTGTTGCACGTTGCGGGCCGGGTTGGGCTGGAACTGGCTCTCCAGGGAATCAGCGAAGAGCTCCGCTCGGTCTTCGGCTCGGTAGCGGGGTGTACCGTCGCCGGCCAGGAGGGGTCTTATCGGAGCTGGCTTCCCGGAGAGATTGCGGCACAATCTGTGTATGCCCGACCAGTCGTCGCTCACGTGCCCGATGGCTCGTTGCCAGGATTCGGCCGTGTGATTTGCCACGGCGGACGAGATTCTGGCGGCCAGAGCGTTGAGCGAGCTCTTCATTGTCGGGCATCGGGTCCTTTGCCATTGTCTGCGGAGTCTCCTCTTCCTCTCGACCATGGCGAGTATGGCGGCTGGGAGGGGTGATGGCCTCCTCGGTGACGACACGTTTGCCATCTGGGACTCGGCTAGTGCGGTCTGGGTAGCCGCGGTGAAGTCGGCGGCGAGTCGGTCGACGTCGGCGGGCGTGTCAATCCGGTGTGACGGCGAGTTTAGCGCCATGTGCGCGGCGAATGCGCGCCAGTCCCGCCGTGGGCGAGGGGGAAGAGGTCGCAGGTGCTGTGTGATGTCCTCGATAGTCAGACTCACTGGCTGGTGGTCTGACCGGAGATGGTCGTCCAGGACGTCACAGCTGACCGTCGCGGAGATTCCGCGTAGGACGGCCAGGTCAATGACGTCGGGCGTGAGTTGCCGGTCGTGCGGGTAGTGCGTCGGGGCTTCCGGCCCGAGCACGACGTAGTTGTGGAGCTCCGCATCGTCGAGCAGGCGGCTGCCTTCACGTGTGTTGGCGTTCGCGTTCCACGCCGTGTGCTTCAGGTTGAAGTCACCGGCGATGATGGTTGGCAGTGGCGAGTCCAGCAGGGTGTGGACGTCAGCCACTGCGAGGCGGTAGTGCGGCGGTCTGTAGAACGCGAACACCCGGGTCGGCTGATGGTCGATGCAGATCTCCACGCCCAGCGCGTAGGACGCGCGCAGCGTCGGTACTGGCAGTAGCTGGTGGACGACTTTTCTCCTGACCAGGATTGCCAGTCCCCTGTAGGCAATCCCTGACGGCGAGATGTGATCCTCCCGGTAGATGTGGAAGCCAGCCATCTTCAGCTTGTCTACCGGTCTAAGGTGTGTCTCGTTGATCAGGGCTATATCAGCTTGCCGCTGGTCTAGCAGCAGCTTCAATAGCCTGGTCTTCTCGGGGGACATCCCATTGGCGTTCCAGTGAACGATCTTAAGGTGCCGGTGGTCCATCGCAGATCAGGGACTTGATCGCGTCTAGGAGCAGCGGCACTGGATCGCTCTGCTCTTGAATGAGCGCCGTCACAATCCCCTGCAGGATGCGGACGACGGTGTTGATGGTGATCGGCGGGGGTGAAGATGCTTTCGGTGCGGTTGGCGCGGTCGGTCGGTTCGTCTTAGTCGCGGCGATGACGGGCGCCTTGGTTGCGGGGGCAGGGGGCGCCTTTGCTTTAGCAGCGGCGCGGGCGACGGCGGGGGCGGTAGTGGAAGCGGGGGCAGAGGCGGCATTGGCGGGCTTCTTCGTCTTCCTGCGCCTTCGCCTTGCACGGCGTTTAGCGCCCGGCTCATTTGCCGCGGCCATTAGGGTGCCAGGGGCGTTTGGTTCGCCCTTTGGCTGTGTTGCAGCTGGTTTGTTTGCTGTGGTGGTGGTGGTGATGGTGGTGCGCGCCACCGTGCCCGCCCTGGGGTTGCGCGTTTCGCGGCGGAACACCGGGCACGACGTGTTGTTCGCCGTGTGCGCTCCGCCGCAGTTCGCGCACGTCGGCGGCTCCTCCCTCGGGCGGGGGCACTCGCTGGCCGGGTGTGACTCGCCGCACCGCACGCATGCCATAGGCCGGTGGCAGTTGTGCGACGAGTGCCGGAATTGTTGGCAGCGGTGGCATTGCGCGGGGCCCTTCTTGCCCCGCCATGCCTCGATTTTGATCCCGGGCATGCAGAGCAACTCCGTCACTGCGTAGATGCCCGGGGTGGTGTTTTCCGCGCGCGCGATCTGGGCGTAATACAGGCACCCAGGTCGTCCCTGGCGCGCACGGATTGGGCGGACGTATTCGGCCTTATAGCCGGCATCCCGCAAGGCCTCTTGTATCGCCTCCGGTGGGGTGTCCACAGGCAACCCTCTGATGGCCACCTTTAGGCTCCGCTCCGCCGGGAGGGAGTATGAGAACCAGGCGACTCCCTGGGTCCTCTCCAGGTCGGCTAGGTACGCCTGGATCGCTCTGTACTCTTCGTCGGAGCGGGGTGTGAAGCGCACGCCTTGGCCAAAAGGGCGGGCGTTGGGCGCGTGGCCCATCCGCCTCCTCAGCGCCGCGAAGTGCTCAACCCAGTTGGGGAGCTTCTCCACGATGAGGGGCGGGGGTATCTTGTCTTCGGGGCGGGGGCGCTCTGTGGTCCCGGCGCGGGGGCGCTGGTGTTGTTGGCGGCGGCGTTCGTTGTGGTTGGTGTGGCGGTGCGGCCCGCCGCTGAGGCTGGGGCGCGTGTGCCAACGGGGTTAGGCGCAGCGGCGGCCGCGTAGGTTGTCGGGGGCGCAGCGTCGTGCTGGGGCGGCGCGGTGAATGGTGGCAGAATGGGGGGCGGGCGGAAGGGCGGCGTGATGAAGACGGCTTGCCGCTTGTCCGCCGGCTCCCTTGTAGGGGAGGGGAAGTGTCCCGGCGTGGTGTTGGGCGGGGGCGCGGGGGCCCTAGTCGCGGTGCGCGGGGGCGCAGCACCTGGGGCCGCGGCGCGTGCGGGTGCGGCGCTTAAGGGCGCGGTGCGTGCTGTCGTTGGTCCCTGCTGGGGCATCTTGGGTCGTTGCGGGCGTGGTGGGGCCGAGGCGTGTTGAGCGCCCGCCGGTGGCCTGGTTTCGGGTGTCACAGGGGTGGTGGCGGGGTCGCGGGGGGCGGCGGTCGCGGTAGTGGCCGGCTGCGACTGCGCCGTGTTCTTCTGCGGCTGTGGGGTCGGTCGCGGGATCGCGGACGGTGGGTGTATAGTGCCCGCGTCCGGTATGGTGGTGGTCGGGTGTGAGCTACCCGCGTCCTGGTCGGTGGTGTTTGGACGTGGTGGCCACGTCCATTGGCTCCGGCGTGGTGACTGCCAGCGGCGCGGGCCAGTTTGGACGGGTTGCGCGTGGCGGCGGTGACGGTGAAGCCGGGGTGTCGGGTATCGAGGGGGGCGGGGGGAAAAATTCCTCCCCTGCTCCAATGGTGCCTCCGGTCGGGGTTGGGGTTGGTGAGGCCGCTGCGTTGTACTGGCGCGCGACGGCCTGCAGCGCCCTGATCTCCGAGGGCTGCAGCTTGGGATTCTTGAAGACGCGCCCCTTGCCCTTGCTGGGCTTGGAGGAGCGCGGCGATGCTGGCAGCTCACGGCCACCGTGAGGCATGGTGGGTGCGGGGTGGTGCGCACGAGCGCCAAAGGCGCGTTAGAGGTTGTTGCGGGGGGGGCGGTGGCGGCGTTTTGGCGACGCGCCGGTCGGCCCCCCGCGCGGGGGACCCGCCGAGCCGGTACCCGGGGCTAGCCGCTGGTGGCTGACCGGGCACCGGGCACGACGGAGGGCCACGCGTTATCGGGGCGACGGCCGAGCGTGCACTATTGTGGGCGAGCCGTCCGCGTCCGAGCTTGTCGGGTAGTCTTCTTTTCTTTTTTTTTTTCTGTATCAGTGCGGTCCGAGCGGTGAGGGTATTTGTTCTTTGACCTTCGGCTGCGCGGCGAATCCGTTCATGAAACCCCACCCGACCGACACATGTCTTTTATACTAATGGGTAGACTAGTCAATCACTTACCTACATGATTTTTATTTTAAAAGAGAGTAGTTTAAATTTATGATATTATTATGATATGTTATGATATACTAATAACGTTATTAAATTACAACGTAATTAATCCTATATTTAAACATAAATAAGCACAGAAAGTACCTACATTATTCATTACCTAAATTGATGCAAAAGTAGTAGTTTACAAAAATTACAATAATCGTACAGTAGGTAGGTATTTCCAAAACTATTAAGTACTTAAAATTATTATGTAATTACACACGAATGGTTATTTCTTTTGTATATTTTGATAAAATACTTGAATAATCTATCAATTGCATATTACTTGTACCGACAACGCAAAAAGAAAGAAAAAAAGAAATGTAGAAAATTTTGGATTCATCCTATTTTAGCACGGCGAGAAGAGTTTGGTGAATTTAATACGCTATACAACCAATTGCGAGAAGATGAAAAAGAATTCGCAGATTATTTCCGAATAACAATGTTTAACATTAACATAATATCATGTATGAAGTTGAGTACAACTTCATACATGATAAATTGAAGCACCAGAACACTAACATGCGGGATAGTATTACCCCCACAAAAAGATTAGTTGCGACATTGCGATAAGTAAATAAATAATAACAATTACTTGGTCAAGTGGTATTTATTAATCATTATGTATTTATATAAATTTGTAAGGCAGACTATGAATTTGTAATATCTAATTCGTCGATACTTGAATTCGATGGACTGGCAAAATTGTATTGCTCTCGACCTACGATAGATTCAGAGTCTTCAGAATAAGATGATTGTTGTGTTGCCGGACGTCCAGGGGGCCTACCACAACCTTTTATGAAACAATCTTATAATAAGAAAGTTTTGTTTCATGCTTAAAACAATCTTACTCTATTTCGTACCATGACCTTAATTACTCAATAATGTTTTATTCCTGCTAAGTGATGCGAAAGAACGAATGATTTAAACATATTGTCTATTCCTTACTAGGAAACAAAACGGAACAGCGCTATA
Source organism: Spodoptera picta (assembly GCA_038387885.1). Classification (NCBI taxonomy): domain Eukaryota; kingdom Metazoa; phylum Arthropoda; class Insecta; order Lepidoptera; family Noctuidae; genus Spodoptera; species Spodoptera picta. The sequence continues at coordinate 51,202 of JAZHFQ010000151.1, forward strand.
AATGTTGTATAGCACTATCTCTTTCACACATGTGTTCCGAATCACATCTTAGCAACTGTAGCGTTTTGGTAGTTTGGCGAAAAAATAACTTTAAAATAGTAGTATTACATTTACAAATTATTAATATATGGAATAGAAATTAAAATATATGTATTATTGAACTTTTTTTACTTCTAAAGGTGAACTAAATAATAATATTGTAAGTTATCAATATTAGGACTACTACTCATTATAGTGAATCGGACCTATAAATAGATCCACATATAGGTATAGGTTTGGTTGAAAAAATACCGGCGCGATAGCGGCGATAGACGAAATTCAAAACTTCTACTTGGAATTTCAAGTGTTTTGTCAATCAACAAATAAACAATTTGGTAAGTAACTGTAAGGACCTTAGCAATCTTAGCATGCTGTTCTTAGCACAGCAGTCGACATGGAAACAAGGTAGATATTTTTAATTAAAATTGACTTGTACAAAACATATATTAAAATTTCTGTTTTTATCATGTACTCACAAACACTTTAGGTGGTATAATGTAGTTATTTATTTTGCAGCAGAAGAGTTACGCGTGTATCTGGGCAGCAGATAGAGATACTTTGGGAGTTGTTAAATTCTAACAAAGACGTCGCATCCTCATTCAACCGCTCTCTACAGGCGAAAGAATATTCCAGGAGAAAGTGGAGTGAGTTTGCGGATATCCTCAACTCTCAAGGAGATGGAGCCCATAAAGATTGGAAAGGATGGTCTAAGGTAACTACAATTTTTGCTACGTAATTTTATAATCTGCTGCCTCGTTAGCCGGGTGGTCGCAAGTGCGACTGCCGGGCAAGGGAATCGAACCCGAGAGGTTCAATTCCCGGGTCGGGCAAAGTATTACTGGATTTTTAAAAACACATTCTCAGTAGTACGGACCACGAAGTCAGGAATCGTGCCCGGTATATGGCAATAGGCTCACCCCCTATTACATGGGACTCATAACATAAATAGTGAAAAGTGATTGTTACATTGTAGTGGCAAGTGCCGTAATGTCCACTTCTGTTTACCCCGTCAGAAATAAAAGGCGTGATGGTATGTTATTGCCTCGTTGGCCAAGTGGTCACAAGTGCGAATGCTGGGCAAGGGGTCTCGGGTTCGATTCCCGGGTCGGGCAAATAATTACTGGGTTTTTAAAAAAATAGTAAAAGTAGTAGCACGGAGTCTGGAAATGTGCCCGGTATATATGGCAATAGGCCCAACCTCTATTACATGAGACGCATAATAAAATAGTAAAAAGTGGGTGTCACTTCTGAGTGCACCTCTGCCTACCCCCTCGGGGATAAAAGGCGTGATGTTATGTTATGTTATTATTATAATTACGTACGCAATCTCTAAAAATTTTAATTTCGGTACATAATAAATTTGAATATTTTGCTTTAGTATTGGGTGGACTACAAAGCCAAACTAAAATCAAGACTGGCGTCTCTTAGGACTTCTCATGCTCGGACTGTGGAGGGCCATCGACCGAAAAACCATTAACTGAAATCGAAGAAAAATTTCTCCAGATACTGGGAAATGATTTTGGTCAAGGCTTGCCCGGTATTCGAGTAGAACCATTTCCTCAAGTAAGAATAATAATAAACATTAAGTAATTAATTTTATCTCTCTACTTATCATAACACACATTTATGTGGTATTTTCTTCTCCTTTCAGCCTTTAGAAATACCTGTAGTTTTGGATGACGTTGTGCAGGAAGAGTCTCCAGCTTCAGTATCCATTCTAACCATGGAACCCATCCTAGATTTACCCTCAACTCCTTTACAAAATGTGGAGCACGTTTTCACGCAGTCAACCCAAGAACCATTGCCTGGAAATCCACCAGAAACCGTTCCACCAGCCCAAACTCTTAGATCTCCTCCCCCATCCCCGCACCCCGTTACTCCTACTGCAACTAGCTCCCCACGGCGCCGGCGCAGGCGACGCCAAACGCGCGAGCCGCTTATGTCCCAGGAGGCTGCGAGGCGTGCCCTCGTTCAATCCGCACAACAACGCGCTGAGGCTACAGTCGTTTGAGGGAATAGTTCAACAATTAGCCGAATTCAATAACACTGCAAGGAGGATTGAAAGGTAAAAACTGTTTAGTAATAATATTCTTTTATTAGATATTGCATATTAACAATTTTAGGAATATCCACAATATTTAAAATAACTTATTTATTTATTTATTTATTTATCATTTTATATACCTACACCACACAGACAATATTACACAGGACAACACATTATAAACATGAGGTACATAGGTACTGCATATCCCTTAAGGGATTTCTTCCTGCAGACCTGCGACAGGAAAAGGAAATTAAACATAAGACATAAGACACAGTGTAGATAGATGATACATGCAACGAATACAGAACAAAATAAAATTACTGAAAGAATTATAAAACTAGAATGACGGTAATATAATGATAAAACTTAAGCAAATTATAACAAACATAATAAATAAAATAATAAGAAATATTTAAATATGATTACATATAAATATATATGTATATTGTATGTATATATAGAAAAATATATATATAAATAAAGCTGTACTTCAGGACGAAAGATAATAATCCCTGACAAGTCGTTTAAAAATGGAGATGGACTTGGAGTCGCGTATGCTAGGCGGCAGCGAATTCCACAATCTCACCGCATGAACCGTGAAGGAGTAGGAGTAGAAATCGGTTTTATGTTGAACGATTTCGAGAAGGGACTTAAGGTGGGATCTAGATAGGGCTTCAGGAGGACGAGCCAAGGAAAAACGGTCACGGAGATATATAGGATAGGCTGGGTTGTTAAGGACATTATAAAGGATAGGCTGGGTTGTTAAGGACATTATAATGTATTGATGATGATTATTATGTATTAATACGTTAAATTACGAGACAAGCCAGCTGGTAGTTTGACCACTATTGTTTAGCCATTATGTCAGGCTTCAAAGATATCTAATTATTTCCAGATGTTTAGGAAAACTGGACATACAGTAACCTAGAATTCTTTTGTTTTAGGATCATAAACGCCGCCTTTCCCACAGACGCTGCACAAGACAATTCTTCGTAGCTAGACCTTGCTGATACGCAACGTTAGATGTACTAGGCAGAACAACTGTTGTATTCATGTGTTGCTGGAGTTGGGCTTCTTGAATCACGTCTTCATTGCTTAATGGTTCTACAGGGACATTAGCCCTATTGCAAATATTGTGTAATAAGACACAAGCATTTACAATAGAGCCAGCTACCTCTGGCGAGTAAGTAAGCAACGAAAACGTGCTTTAAGAAGTCCAATAGTGCTCTCTATGACATTCCGCGCCCTGACATGCAAGTTGGTGTAGTGTGCCTCAGGAGAGTCAGGTGCGGCATCAAGTATTGGTGTCATCATGGTCTTTCTTAAGGGGTATCCAGAATCACCTATTAACAAAGAATTAGTTTTAATTGTTGTTCACTTTAAAAAATGTTATCACAAAAGTTAATTAGATTTGTATTCTTTTGTTTTTTGTATAGAATTACCTACTCATATTAATTTTAAATGAATAAAAAAAGATTAGTAGTTAAGTTAGGTAAGTAAAAAATAAAATTTATACAAATTTACTTTGTTTTTGTCAACTGAAGGAGTGTATCTAAGTAGAATTATATATAGTAGGTAATACATACCTAGAAACCAAATGTTCTCATTGTTGCTTAGTGCTTCTATGTGAGCCTTTAGAGGGTGAACAGCCCATATAAATGAGTCATGTGTTGCACCTCCATCACTAGCATCAACACTTATAATATCAGAGTCACAAATCTGAAAACAAAATTCTACTTAAACATTTTGAATTGATATAAGCTTGATTTTCATCAAGTTGTAAAATTGTAGAGTTTGTACTACACAAAGTACCTACAAGATTTATTTACTTTGTTTATAAACTATAAAGTTCTAATAAAGTACACTTACTAATTGAACATTCAAAGAATGATAGTTCTTGCGGCAATAATAACGCTCTTCATGTTGTGCAGGCCGTACTATTGCTATATGTGAGCCATCAATACAACCTAAACATCCCGGTATGCCAAATTTATTGTAAAATCTGTAATCAATGGTTTACCTCTACAATTATATTACACGGAAAACAAATTGATGGCATACAAAAATACAACTTGTTTTATACTGTTAAATACTCCATGCTACTATTTTGAATTTTACATTTAAAAATACTAATATTAATGTTATAAAGATAATGATAGTGAAAGATACATATTTAGTTTTGATCATGTTGCATTCTTGGCTGCTCACTGGAAATTTTATATACTTATTTCTCATTTCCAATGAGTTAAGGCAGGTAGTAACTTGTGAGATGGCAGATGATACTGTTTGCTGAGCCACAAAATGTCCTTCATTATTGCCTGTAGGACGTTGGTATGACCCAGTTGCATAAAAAGACAATGCCATTAACACCTAGAAATGAAAGATTATATTTTAAATTCAATTAAACATAAAAGGTGTATCTCGGCACATTACATACTTTTTTGATACTAGTAGCGTTATTTTCGTCTCGACAGATTAGTCTGTGGATTTTTGTGGATTTCTCATTAATGGCCTTATTTCGTCACATAAATTACGTACAAGTTCTTTTGTTAGCCTATATCGCTTAACAAATTCCGTGTCGTCTAAATGGAAAGGCGAACATTCTTCACGCATTTGCATGCGCCGCCGCTTCCTGTTATTATGAATATTCGAGGTTTCAGCGTGATCAGCCTCCAAAAATTCAAAGCTTTCGTGTTCATTTGCCATTTTAGAAGTCAACAACAAAATTATGTATCCGTACACCAAAATCACTACAATACACTTTACACAATTTTAATAAACGTAATTTTACTTATTTTGTGCCGTTTTACTCACTTTATATGTGTAAGCAATACTTATTTTTCAATAAATTCCGCAAATCAATGTTGTTAAAGTAGCACCGGAGCAACTTATTTATGATTACTAAATTTGACATAAAAACAATATTGCTAAGCGTCACAAAACACCTCATGGTACGGTTTGAACGAACGATACGTAGGTGAAGTCACCAAAACTGCTAAAAAAGTAAGATTGTTTTTGAACTGTTTTTATGGTTATTTTAAGACGTTGTGGTACAAAAATACAAAGTAAGATTATAATAAGACTGCTATAAGACGTTGTGGTAGGCCCCCTGAACTCGTCGAGTACCGGTTTTGTAGACACAATTATAGAACAATAGGTTGCGGTCACCGGTGACCGCTTGGTGTTTCAGCCATGAGTCAGTCCAGCTGCAGTAGTGTACCCATACTGATAAGTGCTTTCGTATGATACATTTTCACCTTCTCGACGATACATAGTCTCAGGTGGTGGAGTAAAGTAAGGCCTTTTCGAACCAGCATTCTGGAGCTGTTGGTTTTTAGCTTTTATATTTCTCACAATAGACATCACCTGGTACTGAAACTCAACAGTATCTTCGTCATTGAATAGTTCAACAGTTGGTAAAATTCCTTTAAAAAACGACATCATATGACTGTTATCTTCTTTTTCAACAGAGTCCATAAACTTCATGAATTTTGCATCCACATCACTCAATTCTTCATTTTTCGTATTGGGTTAACTTTTTCCTGGCTCAGAACTCTTAAAATTTGAATTAGTTTCGCGGGGGTTGTATATTATATTTAAAAATAACATATTATCATAGTATGGGTACTCATGAACTATTTTTGTTGCAGATCCAGATTTGTTTTCCCTCATCTTCTTTTCGCATTTCATCCACCCATCTCGCATATTTTTCCATTTCTGAATAACTTTTTTACCTGGAATTTATAAATAATATTCACATTAAAAAATATAGTTTAGATTTTTAATTCGCCTGATTCCTCTTTACGTTTAATTATCAGGAAACATGTTAATTAATATAAATACTATTACTATAATTAATTGGTTGTAATAAGTTCCTTAATATCATTTTATATATTTACAGGTACTTGGCAACAGGTCACACGTTTGCCGATTTAAGATACGCATTTAGAATTGGAAAAACAACATTAACGTTTATCATTAAAGAAGTGTGTAACTGTATATGGTCAGAACTAGTAAACATATATATGAAAATACCATCAGAAAATGAATGGCTGAATATTGCTGAAGACTTTTGCTGTTATTGCAAATTTTCCCCATTACCTAGGTGCTGTGGATGGGAAGCATATCAGAATAATTAAACCTACAAAATCTGGATCAATGTTCTTAAATTACAAACACTTTTTTTCTATTGTGTTAATGGCAGTCGTTGACACCAATTACAATTTTATATTTGTAGATATTGGTGCATATGGCAAGGATTGCGATTCAAATGTTTTTAAAGAAACTGTCTTTTGGAAGAGACTGCTGAACAATACACTTAACTTACCACAGCCTGCTCTGATTCCAGAGACTAATTTTTAATTACCGTACGTATTTGTCGCGGATGAAGCATTCGCGTTGCTCAAAAATGTACTGAGACCATTTAGTGGTCGAGTACCCAATGAAACAATGTCAATATTTAATTATCGTCTTACTAGAGCAAGACGTTATGTGGAATGCGCTTTCGGCATAATGGCCAATAAATGGAGGATCCTCCATCGGCCTTGAAATGTATCTTTGGAGCTTACAGTCGACATTGTAAAAACCTGTTGTTTATTACAAAACTTTATACAAAGAACAGGGCATAGGTAATTTAATTGTAGATTCAGGCTTTGAACTACAGACACTGACACGATCAGAATATGCAGATCCTACGCATTCACTGCCCAGTGATTTTCTCCAGTGCCCGAATTATAAGACATAACTACAGTGCCCCGCACGCACTATTGCGTTCAATGTTTGCCCTTTTCATATGCCGGAAACGCATATACGCGTTCTTACGGCTCTCACCGTGTGCTCGAAACTCTCGGCGGGTGCCCGCGACGCGTCTGTGCGTTTGTTAAATACTTACAGAAATACGATGGAATATTATGTATCTGTAGATAAAAGTTATGGTGATGACACACTGCAATGTAATTTATAATTCCAAAAGATAAATATGTAGAGAAATTGAAAAATTTAGTTTCTTAGTTTGACATGTATGTTTATTTGTACGCGATTGTCTCGCGATTGATTGAACCGATTTTGATGGCGTTTTTAGAAAAGCTTTTGTTACACTTAGGGAATGTGTTTAGTATATTAATTATCCAACTTCAAAAAAAAAATAGGAGCTTGTGTCGGATTTTTTAAACGTACCTCTATATAACGCGAGAGGCAGCGGTAGATGTTAGATTAGGTAGGCTCCCGGCTTCGCTCGCGCTTGCGCGCTCGCCGCATCTCCACACGACCCGCGCAGCTTTCGGCCGCACGAACCTTTGCGATCTTCCCCGAACGTCAATACGCATGCGCGAGACGCGCGCGCGGCGCCCAAGCATGGAGCAGCGGTAACCCCGTCATTCATAACGAAATATTTTTTTCTACGGGGGGCAACCCCAATTGAACTGACAGAATGGATGTTATGCGTTCGTTTCTTTTAATTTTATACGACTGATACATATGTATTACCTAAATTGGATATATATACCTACCTACCTCTATAATGTCGGCAACGAATATACGCCGGTCTACCTTATCCGACCCACAATCCTTTCTTGTCTTCAAATATATATACCTATATTGTCTTATTTACGTACCTATTATGTTAGTGTTAAAAATTTGCCGACAAATCTAGTGCATATGTGTAACAATACCTACCTAATAAAAACTTGAGATATCCTATGTCTTATAATGTAAATTAACCGTTATGTATTAATAGCAGTGTTTTAAGTAAATAGGTCCGATTATTGATTAATAATGACAACACAATCACTTACCAGTGAACAAAATAAGCCACCATCCACACATTGGCTATCATTTTGGACAAGTGCACAGCCTCACACTTTGGTTCGATCGAAGTTCCAAAACTGTCCAAAAGTTTTATAAGTTTGACTGAGAGCGCGCGAAATGTCAAAAGTTTTACTTTTGACAGATGACATTTAACAAAGGTTTTAACTAACATTGGATATTGACCTTTTGGTCCCTTGAATGGTGACGAAAAGTTTTCACCCATTAATTTAATTGGGTAATGGAAATATAACAGAAACTCCGAGAATTATGGTTTTTATTATCGCACCTTCGGTAGTAGAAGGGCACAATTGTTGGGGACCCAACTTTACAGGAGAGCCATTTAAAGTTTTTTTTTGTATTCAAAATGGTTTTACTCTGTTTTATATTGCCTTTAAGTTATTATCTTTTTTATAAAATATAGTACATATTATAGGTGTTCTTGGCATCATGTTAGCAAGAATTAAAAACGTTTAGTTTTTTTTTTAATCAATATAGTTTTCAAGCAGGGGATACAATTGTGCCCTTGTCGTGCCATACTATAAATTACTTTGTAGTTACGACCTAATTCGAGCTTTCATTTTGGTTTATTTTAAAATTGAAACAACTTATTTTTTTGCAATAATTTTGTATATTTGTCAGTAAAAAAACGTAAGGATAAAAATCGTTAAGTTTCTAACTGATTATTTTTAAGTGTGATACTTAAAAATAATCAGTTAGAAACTTAACGATTTATGTAACGAAAATACTTTTCTTCTTTTAATAAATCTTAGGTAGCACACTTAAAAATAATCAGTTAAAACTTAATGATAAATGTAACAAAAATATTTCTCTTCTTCTAGTAAATCTTAGGTAGCACACTTAAAAATAATCAGTTAAAACTTAATGATAAATGTAACAAAAATATTTCTCTTCTTCTAGTAAATCTTAGGTAGCACACTTAAAAATAATCAGTTAAAACTTAATGATAAATGTAACAAAAATATTTCTCTTCTTCTAGTAAATCTTAGGTAGCACACTTAAAAATAATCAGTTAAAACTTAATGATAAATGTAACAAAAATATTTCTCTTCTTCTAGTAAATCTTAGATAGCACACTTAAAATAATAAGAAAATGTTACATAAATATTAACACTTAAAGACAATTTGTAACAAAAATATTACCCGTAAGAATCATACTTAAAACATACTTAAAGAAACATAAAGCCAAAGGCTACGAAAATATTTATCATCATTTAATCACCATTAAGTACTAATCAGTAAATTAATCAGCCTTCATAATTGTTAGCACTTTTTATTTAAAAGATACTATTGTAATACTGTTCATAAAATTTAGGAATTATATTTGAATTAATCAACTGACGAATATCTTCTTTTTTCTGATTAGGAATCTGCAATTTAGTAGTATACAGCGACTTTAATGTGATATTCTTTTTTTTATTTCCTGTACGACCTGTTCGGGTTTTAGCTTCAGTCCATTTATCAGTTTTGTAGCTAGTCATGTATGAGTAAGTTTCTGAATTTTTTGTAAATTTAATCGCTTTCAAGTCAGTCGTTTTGAAATTATTACCATCGGTATCTTTATTTAGGTTCAAATTAACGTCAACAGATAATAATTTTAAATCAAAGAATGAATCGTAGTTCATTTCTTGAACCGTAAATATATTACCCGTCTTTTTTGCATTTTTAATTAGACTGATATATTCTGCTGGAGTCATATGGGCCAGTTTTCTTAGCTCGCTTTACGGTTTTTTCGATAACTGAATGGACGGCATCGGCTTTATTTTGGGTATGTCCCCGAATTAAAAATGTGTGTGTTATCGAATTTATTGGCAATGTATTCACAGCATGGTAATACATGCCAAAGACAAATCTGAAACAAGAACCGTTATTGTGAAAAGATTATTTAAGAAGTATAAACTATAAGCATAATAAGTATATTATTATTATAATAATAATAATAAACATTTACTTCAGAAACTGGTTCCATATTTCGTTAGTTAAAGCCTTATATCTAATGTTAGTAAATAAACTAAACTAAACTATCGGCTAATTATATAAATTTAAAACTAAAACTAAATATAATGGAGTCGTATCCAGCGACCCAGAATCGGAGACTCCCAGCGGTCAGCCAACGTCCTCAGGATAGTGTTGGGACAGTCACGAAACCGATATAGTAATGATGCACACCTCTTGCGCATGACGGTTGAGAAGCTGTCAACATTTGCGTCGGCAAACATACCGGACGCGCTGCAAAAACGCGGCAGCCCCAACAACACCCGGAAAGCATTGTTGTATTGGATGCGCAGGTCGCTATATGCCTTCTGCGTGAAGTTCACCCACAGGCTACACGTGTAAAAAGATTGGCAAAAGGCTTTAAAGAGCGTTACTTTAACTCGTGCAGTACAGCGGGTGAACCTACGGGCCAGCATACAGCTTCGGACAGCCAGCGACCTGCGCTCCCTTTCCACATCTCGGTTATCTTTAAGGTCTTCATTCACCCAGTGGCCCAAGTACTTAAATTCAGTAACTCTTTTTAATGGCATGCCGTCAAGTGTGATAGGCGGTACTTTAGAGTAGCTTTTATTACCAGCTTTGAAAATCATCAATTCACTCTTGTTTGCATTGTACTTGAGTCCGTGCGACCTCGCGTAGGATTCGCAAAGACTAAGCATTCTTCGCATTGCTCCAACTGAAGGGCTCAGCAGCACCATATCGTCGGCGTAACTGATATTATTCATACACGTGCCATCAATATGACAACCGATTCTAGCGCCGCCGAGCTCCTCGATCAGACCATTCATGTATAGGTTAAAGAGCGCAGGGGAGGTTAAACCTCCTTGCCTTACCCCGCACTCCAACCCATACTCTTCGGACAGAGAGTCTACCCACCTCACACGGTTCACTTGATTTCCATACCAAAATTTAAATATGCCTATCACTTCCGGTGGTACCGAGGTTTCTCCAATTAGTTTGTCCCACAATTTATTATATGACACCAGGTCAAATGCCTTTGACAAGTCTAAATAGCAGGCATATATTGGTGTCTTCCTAGCTATGTAGTACTGAACAGTCTGCTTGAGGCATAATATAGCACTTTCAGTGGACAAGCCAGGCCTAAAGCCGAATTGAGCGTCATTTATTTTTAAGTGTTTGTCCAGCTGGCGTCCAAGCAGACCGTCCAGGACCTTAGCAATTACAGTCGCAAGAGAAATTGGACTGTAATTGCTAAGGTAAATTATGTAGGACTATTTATTTTAACTATCACACTATCACCTAGCTGTAAGTTTAGTATTGGTATTTCTTGTGTAAGACAACATTAATCATCTCTAATCTAAGCAGAATCTAATGGTACCTTACTATGATTAAAGTATGAAGGTACCTGTTTTTTTGCTGTCCACAGCAATTATCAGAGTACAGTATAATGTCTTTGTTCATCTTTCTTGAAGATATTTCTTCCAAAAACTTGTAGAGGCATGAGCCTATTTCGTTAGCTCCACGTTTACCAAGACCCTCATGCCAGAAGCACTAGCCGCACAGCATTTAAAATATTCGCCGCATTTTCACTGACTATAACATTGACATTTTGCGATATGTTCCACTCCTGTAACTTCGCCTCCAAGAACTCTTTTAGGTTCGTACTGGTGTGTCTCTCTTTAAATTCTATGCACCCAATCATAACTGTGCATAGCTCGTGCGTGTCTGTGTCGATAAAATGTGCATTGACAGCAATACCTATAATTACCTATACCTATTGTATAGCCATCGTGCATACAGGATGTCCAGGCGTCTGTAGTAATGCAAACAGCTGCAGCTTAAACTATTTTGCTTTTTTACTGTTTCTAAAACCTTGTTGTATACCTTAGGAAGAAGGCTCTCGGAAAGAACTCTTTGTGCTCGTCACCTGGAATTTCCACAATACCTTCTATATCAGTCTGAACAGAGTCAAACTCGTTGTACAAATCTTGTATTTTATTTAAGCGAGCTGTTATCTCAAAAACTTGGACTTTATTCAGAATTTTATTTGGCAAAAATGTGTCTATAGAGGTATATGATTTAAAAATGGTAAGTTTTGCTTTATGGCTAGCTCTAGTTTTCTTTAATGATTTAAGATCCATTGTGCGAATAAGTCAAGTAGGTATGTAATAAAATCACTCTCAAACTGCCCAGCTGAAAGCCACAACAATTATAACACGCAAGGAAATGAAAGCTAAGTGAAAGGAATTATATGAAGAAATACTTAAATTCGAAAATGCAGGCAGAAATACTATTTGCAGGTAAGTAGGCAAGTAGCGGCAGAAATAGTGCGAAGCAGAGAGGGTAGGTTTGGTTTGCTACAGCGCGACCGCCGCGCGGTCACGTAGGCCAAGCGCCGTGGACTTTGGACCCTCGGTTCCGCTGAAATGTTAAAAAAAGAAGATTGTTAGAAATGTACAATGGATTACACTGCACTGATATCATTGGTACAACACAGTAAATGAGACCTCTGTATAAAAGTGGATAACAAAGATTACGTTAAATTTGAGAAAGGTGGAATATTATCGGGAAATTAATACCGTTACGATTTAACGGAAGGTATTTTATAAGGAAAGTAATCCCAGCATGGCGATGTGCACTGTTTGAATTAATCCACGTGCTCGATCATGAAATATTATCGTACGTGGATGTTGTTAGGTAATAATTTATGGGGAAAAATAGAATGGAATTCAATACGAACTCACAAGTACGGTACTTGTGAAAAGTGGAATACAACAAAAATTAATTGATTTTTATGAAAATCCAGATGAATCTGCCAATGGGATGTTTTCAGCAATTAAAAACTCCTTAGTGTCTTTGGAACTTCCTTTCAGTCAAATATCTGGTTTTAGCGCTGACAATACAAATGCATATTTTGGACATAATCATTCATTATATACAAACATTTTAGAGGTTGTTCCAGATTTAATAAAAGGAAATTGTCATGCCCATATTGTACACAATTCAGTGAAACATGCTATGAATTGTTTAAATTATGACATTGAGAACATTATATTAAAAATCTATAGCCATTTTTCTGTGTCAGCATGCAGAAGAGAAGAATCAAAAAGATTTGTAGCACTTGCTGAAGGAGAGTTTCATGAAATAAAACGACACAGGAACTCGTTGGCTGTCTCTTTTACCAGCGATTGATACAATTTTGCTTAATTGGATACCAATTTGTAATTACTTTGTTGATTTGGATGTTGACTGTCCAATGGTTATTCAAAATTTATTAATGTTAGATGATAATGTTAAAAATAAAGGTATTTATAGTTACCTTCTGTATGCTAGTCATATATTAAATGTTTTCAATAAAACAATTAAGAAATTAGAAGGAAATGATGTAACAATTTTAGATGTTTATATATAACATTATGACTGGTTTAAAGACTGAGCTAATTCAAAGAAAAAATGATAATTATTTTGGCCATGAAACAAAAAAAGTTTTAAATACCATTAGAGAGTCTTCCCAAGAAGTTTTTAATAGAACTATTAATAACTTTATACTTTTTATTGAAAAGGCTAATTTGTATTTAGAAAAATGGTTCGATTTCAGTTAGACTAATTGGCTTTCTTTAATTAGCTGTTTGTCATTGAAGTGTGCAGTGACATTTGATCATTTTGAGAAAATTATAGATAATCTAAATTTATATAGACTCAATATTGGTATGGATGATTTATATCCAGAATTAACAAATTTTAAAGTAATTTATGAGAAAATATCGGAAGACAAAAATTTTACTGAAATGAGTACTGGCCAAAAATGGAGCCATTTATTAGTTAACACTGCAGAAGAATTTAAAAACATTACAAAAATAGTCTCATATCTACTTTCTGTTCCCGCCACCTCAGCATTTACTGAAAGAGTTTTTTCAGTAATGAATGCTAAGTGGCGGGATGATAGAAACAGAGCATCCATCAAATTAATAAAAAACGAGCTCCTCATTTATTTTAACTTTGATATAAATTGTGATGAGGCATATGAAATTTTCAAAAAAGGTTGTGCGAGAAGCTCAAAAAAATATGTATTTAAAGCAATAAATAAATAAAATACTGTTCGTTTTTCTAAAATACTGTTTGATAATCTTCATAGACCTGAATATACTTTTTTTCTTGTAAAAAAAGTTGTCAACCCTACAAGTACCACACTGCAAACCCCGTATCTTGGTTTCTCGAACTGTAGTGGTTACAAAATACAGCACAGCGACGACCGTATTTCTTGATTTTGTCGTTTTTAGATTGGATGATTCACGCCGTGTTTCATGCACTGCGTGGCAACTCGTGTCTCGACTCTTCTCGAATGACCTCGTCAATGTCAATACTTCTTTGTTCGGCTTTGTCTTCGAAACGGTTTCCAAAGACGTATCCGGCTCGAATCTTGTTGACGACGATTGTTAAAAATGATGTATAGAGAGATAAATCACTTTAATTAGGCAAGCTAAATCTATGATACACCATATACGTGTAACTATCGAGGCGAGCGATGCTGCACAAGTGCGTGTGACCGTTAGGTCGGCCAGTGGCGGAATGAATCAGCGCAGGCGCGCCGGCCTGCACCGCCTGGCGATGCGCGGGCGCGCGGTTCGGCGTTAACATTCAGCAACTTTTTTTATTCTAACTTTCAGGAATCACCTCCTTCATATGGCTCGGACACTGTACCCTCCACACGCCATATATCCTCAACAGCAGATATTTGCTCCGTTGCTTGAGATAGTCGAAGAGCAGGTATTTCGATTACTTAAGCACGTGGATATAAACAAGTCGGCGGGGCCAGATAACATTGCGCCAATCTTAATAATATCTAAATATGCTAAAAGTTTGACTGTCCCGTTGACAATACTATATCAAAAGTCTATGGCTGCTGGAGTAATGCCAACTGTATGGAAGTCGGCGTATATAACGCCTATCCATAAAAAAGGAGTAGAATACGGAATGTCGACGCACAAAATATCGATAAATGCTAATACGATGCTACAAAATTGCGATGCACGTTACGGCGAAAGACCGTCTCTGCGAAGATACTACACTTCGATGCACGTTACCGCGATAGATCTTCGCTGCGATACTACTTGAGTTCGATGCACGTTACCGCGAAAGATTTTCACTGCGATACTACTTAACTTCGATGCACGTTATCGCGAAAAACTACGGAGCAACTTGGCTTCGACAATCTACGAAACATCGTTATTGAGAAACTAGTACACTATGACATCCCTGCTCGTCTTTCGTTAAGCTTGTCATATTAGCTATCTAGATTTATTTTATTTATTTATTATATTATCAATTATCAGAACAAAAATATGTTTTGAATGGGCCTTGTGGCGACACATGTCACAAGTCAACGGATGACGTCATAAAATCCTACATCGCACATGCGAAGTTTACATTCGATTTAAAATCGATCTAAAAAAATATAAACCAAAAAAAATAGACAAGGAAAATAAACAAAAGAATAGACAGTAGATAATAAAAGTTTTAATAATTATGTTATTGATTGCTATAAAAATATGAATGAATCAAATAATTCGTAGGGGAAAAATTGTTTTATTTCTTAATGTAGCATATACCTCGTGTGTTCATAAGTTTTGAGACAAATTAAAAGTTGCATATCTTTTTAAATAATAAACTTATATTTATAAAAACAATAACAAACATTAAGTAGATAGTAAGTAAAAATTAAATATAATTATTATTCAAAATGACCACCCCTGTTTTTAATACATGACGCCTTAGACGATTTGGCCAGTCATCAATGGCGGCACGAATCTTTTCCAGAGGAATTCGCTTCTCGGACAAGAGCTCGCTTAAGTGACTCCAAGTTTGGGTGGGACTTTCGGCAGGCTCTGAGCTCTAATTCGGTCCATAGAGAATAATCCAGCGGGTTGAGGTCGGGGCTGGAGGAGGGCCATTCGTTCGCCGCAATGAAGGCCGGCACATTTTCCTTCAGCCAAGCTTGGGTGGTTTTAGCCTTATGGGATGGCGTGGATGCCTTATGGGATGGATCACAGAGCGTGGACGACCACTTCTTTGCCGATCATGTAAAGAACTTGTCTCCTGGTATCGTTTAATAGTGTAATACACGAAGTTACGGCTCACACCAAAACTTTTCAGTTCTCGGAAAATGTCCATAGGTTTTCTTCCCACCTTAAATAATGAAATGACGGCCGCACGTAATTCTTTTGTTCCCTCCATTACGAGAAAATTTAAATAAAATAATCCGAATAATATAATATTAAAAGTTAACATTCCAAATTCAAAATTAGAAAAAGAAATATACAGCAGCCAGTAATTTTTATTTTATTTTTATAAGCAAAAAGTTTGTCTCAAAACTTATGAACACACGAGGTATATGCAAGACCATCTAAATATGTTAACATATCCATATCATCTTTCTTATTAATATGCTCTTGGAGTCTTTTGTAGTACTGCGTTTTTCTTTTTTCTTTTTTTCCATCAGACCAGCTAACCTCTCTATTTCATACTCAGTATTTTTCTGCTCTTTTACAAGTTCTCTCATTGTTTTATATATATTTATTTTCCTTCTGTTAAGTAGACTATTCCAACGGTTATTCCAGCTTTCAACTGCATTTTGCGTGATGGGTATACCCGAGACTAAGCAGTCCCAAACAGACCATAAACTAGGTGGGAATAGGGGTGGTTTCTTCTTTATAGTAAATTTTGGTTTATTTGGAGAAGACGATGATCTCTTACTGATATATGTTCCATTTACGTAGTACTTACTAAACCAGTCTGCCACTGGTTTCGACTCATTAGGTATCACTTTTCGCCGAATAACCTCAAAGGCCGCTGGGATATCTTCAGGTTTCAAATATGCCAATGCTAAAATATGTCGCATTTTGTGAGCGAATTCGCTGTCATTGGTGTATTGTTTACCTAAGCCAGGTTTCTGTATGTGCTTCCATATATTTTGGGTTACATGGAAAAAGCAACACTTGTGACTGCTGTTAGGAAATACCCTCTGACTGGCATTTATAATAGCGAGTTCAAAATCAGAAATTATTATTTCGGGATTTATTTATTTCGCGGTGTATTATCATTCGCATCGCCTTTTTAGTGGGCATATACGGGGCAACTTTTTTAGGTACTTACTTCTTGGATTACTTTTTGAATAATTTGTCCCGGAGAATCGAAACTGTCGGCTGCTTTTTTCTTTAAGGATTTCCTTAATACGGAAGATCGTGCTGTGTCATGGTCGGGTTCGTGGCTATGCTCTATGCAATTTTTACATTGTACATAATGATGCTCACCAATCTTTTTGGTTTTGACCGCTGCAGCACACTTCGAAGATCCTTTTCTTACACAACTCCAATAAAAATTGTCTTCAGACCTTTTATTCAAACTATACAGAAAACTGTCCAAAAACAACTGGTCTTTGCCTTTTTTTGATTTAATAAACAAACAAGGAGTATCCATGATTACAATGTTAACCTCGATCTGATTAACTAGAGGTATATAATGTCAACGCAGAATCTAACAAAATCTCATTATTTAACTCATATCAAAATTTAACCACACAAACTGATAAAATTAATTTTGTATGTATAAACTTAACAGGTAACTAGGTAACTTAATCATACATGCAAATAAGCTGTTAAGTGCTAAACTAATAGCTGCTAATATAAGATAATTGCCAAATATCTTAATATTACTATTTACATTAGCATACTGTGTTACAGTGACAGACTGGTTTTTAGTAAGTACTACATAAATGGAACATCTAATCAGTAAGAGATTATCGTCTTCTCCAAATAAACCAAAATTTACTATAAAGAAGAAACCACCCCTATTCCCACCTAGTTTATGGTCTGTTTGGGACTGCTTAGTCTCGGGTATACCCATCACGCAAAATGCAGTTGAAAGCTGGAATAACCGTTGGAATAGTCTACTTAACAGAAGGAAAATAAATATATTTAGGCTGGTGCTGAAAATCAGCGCCGTGGGCTCGAGTCTCTGTGCCCGGTCCACGGTATTAAGCTGAGCTCCAGCCTTTTGCGCTGCGACGCACTATGGGCTTTTTTTCGGTGTTTCTAAATTCTTGTTGTGTGTCGTAGCAAAATAAATGGTGTTTCTTTCTTTCTTTCTTTCTTTCTTTATATATATAAAACAATGAGCGAACTTGTAAAAGAGCAGAAAAATACTGAGTATGAAATAGAGAGGTTAGCTGGTCTGATGGAAAAAAAGAAAAAAGAAAAACGCAGTACTACAAAAGAATCCAAGAGCATATTAATAAGAAAGATGATATGGATATGTTAACATATTTAGATTGTCTTGCATATATAAGGTGTTAATAAATTAACTTCAGGAAATCTAAGGTTTTGTTGTAACATTTATTCCATAATTAATCACGAAAAAATAATTTAAAAAAAAGCTACCGTTCTTAAGTTATTCCACTATTTGTGTTACACGTAAACAGCCTAATATGCGCGCCTCACGGCGTACTAGGCCGTCGACGAAGCCCCGAGCGACCGCGCTGACGCAGGTATCGTGGTACCGCGCGCTTATGTTACTACTGAACCTGAAAATGTTTCATTTTAATAAACGACCACGCGACTCTGTTTAGATTATGTTATTTAACTGAATTGCATGCTTATAATTAAAATAGCATAGCTACAATGATTAATTATGTCAATTTTTTGAATAGGTAAATACTAATAATAACTCAACCAAAAACCAATACTTCGGTAGTTAGTATTACTAGTACTAGGTAGTTGGTAGTTACTTAGGTATTTATCATTTACAAGTATTCATCGGAATAAATGCCCGTCTCTAGATACTTAAGTATTAACAAAGAGTCTACCTTATTTACAGAAGATGCTGGAACTTGGAAGTGTCTTCCACTTTGTTCGATGCACAAGTTTGTACGACGCGACGTATTACGTTGTTTTTCACTCGCAATAATGTGTCTCTGTCACTTTTAATAATATCAAACGCGTTTATTATGCTTATTTTTAATTCGTCCGCGTTTCTAATCTCACTACCACTGACGAGCTGCAGATACATTTTCGCCACTTCTAATGTACCACATTAACATGTCTAAGTACTTGCGGTTACTGTGCGTAAACGGCATTATTGAATATTGAACAACAAACAATAAAAAATGGCGCGTGCGATTGATCGGACACAACCCTGAACGACACTGAGGGCTACACCCTTCCCGCGCGACAGCTATCGGTCAACTGGCGATCGAGAGAGAGAGAAGTGGGAATGAGAGCGGGGCAACTAGCGAACGGGAGAGAGGGAGAAAGAGAGAGAGATTGCGATAACATGGGGACGGTGACGGCGCGCCATTGCTTCGCTCGGGCCGCAAGCGCAGCCCCACGTACGGTTTGCACAAAAACGTTTAACCAACTCCTTTTTTTTTTTTGCTAAACGTGTCAGTTTATTGATTCCCACCAACCTCATAAAATATTTAGAGCTAATTTATTAACACCTTATATATGCTACATTCAGAAATAAAACAATTTTTCCCCTACGAATTATTTGATTCATTCATATTTTTATAGCAATCAATAACATAATTATTAAAACTTTTATTATCTACTGTCTACTCTTTTGTTTATTTTCCTTGTCTATTTTTTTTTGGTTTATATTTTTTAGGCCCATTCAAAACATATTTTTGTTCTGATAATTGATAATATAATAAATAAATAAAATAAATCTAGATAGCTAATATGACAAGCTTAACGAAAGACGAGCAGGAATGTCATAGTGTATTAGTTTCTCAATAACGATGTTTCGTAGATTGTCGAGGCAAAGTTGCTCCGTAGTTTTTCGCGATAACGTGCATCGAAGTTAAATAGTATCGCAGTGAAAATCTTTCGCGGTAACGTGCATCGAACTCAAGTAGTATCGCAGCGAAGATCTATCGCGGTAACGTGCATCGCAGTGTAGTATCTTCGCAGAGACGGTCTTTCGCCGTAACGTGCATCGCAATTTTGTAGCATCGTATTAGCATTTATCGATATTTTGTGCGTCGACATTCCGTATTCTACTCATAACTATAGATAGTTGCAAGCGGTTTCACATCCTTCCATTGTAAGAGGGCCGTAAAATTGCAGATTTATCATTCCTGTTCAATAGAGTTGCGAATAATAGTTCAATAAGATGAAAAGAGAGATACGTAGGTATCTTTCTCGTCCGACGAACTATATCTTTCATCTAGTTCACTAGTTTATCTAAAGACAAACCATTTAACTCCTGTCCTAACTAAGTAAATCCTCGCCTGCGCGATACAGGGGCGCGCGGGTATGACGACAAAGGGGACTGAGACAGGTACGGGCAGTGAGCTGTGAGATACACATGAGAAGAAATGCGCCAAGATAGTTCCTAACATATGTGACTTCATAGGAAAGAAATAGTGATTTATTAAATGAAAAATAATTAATGAAGGTACAAAATTTTAATGACTTGGTATGTAAATAAAATATTTGGTAATAAACTATTGTACTATTTATTATATAGAATAATCATGAAAATAAATCAGTCAGACAGGTCCATATCAATGTCGGTGGAACTTGATTCTTCACTTTCGAAGGAGCCATCGTCGGATTCATCAGAGTCGTCCTGAGTGTTAATAATAAAATCAACAGCATCATCCCGAATTCCATCATGTTTGCAGTACTCATCCTCGATATCTATTAATAACATGATTAACACAATGCTCTCACTTTTGTACGGAATATTCAGCAAATAATCCCTCTAACATAGTTTTTTTTTGGTCTAAATTAGAGTCCACACTTGTTAGTGCTAATTGTCCCTTAATGTCACCCCAGACCAACTCAATAGGGTTCAGGTCTGGGTGGTATGGAGGTAAACGCAACACTTCATGTCCTTTTCTTTTCAACAACTCGTCAATTTTATAAATATCTTCAGTTTCTGTATTTTTAATCAATTTAAATAAATCGTCCTTTCTAAGCTTATTATCAAAAACTACGTGATGTTGTCGTAACCATGTTTGCATTACTGACTTGGTAGAAGCCATAGTCGGCTTTTTTTCTTTTCGAACCAAATGGTAAGCGGCGTTATCCATCACGATGATGGAATTTGGTGGTATATTGGGTAGCTTTTCATTTATCCATTTACTAAAATTCTCGAAATTCATAGAATCGTGATAATCACTGTCTTACATTTGGATTTAAATATCACTACTGTACGAACGTACCCCACGTACGTGGGGTACGTTCGTACAGTACTTTGTACTTTGGTGGGGTACTTTCATACGCCATGGGGTCTACCCCAATCTATTCATACAGGGTAATTAAAACGTCTATTAAAGTCGTAATTTTTTTTATTAATATTTAAAAAATATTCATTCATTTATCAAAGAACTAACTTAATAATATTTGACTTGACTCATAATTGACTCATAGTCGATATATTTCTTTAGAAAAATAACAAAGGATTAAATCCTTCATCCTTAGTTTACTTATTGATAATTCTAAACTTTATAATCAGTCTAAATGAGATCTTTACAATCATTTTTTAAGAGATTGTTGTACAGTCTTTGACAATCTAAGCTTAAAGTAGGTAATCATACACTTGGTTGTTACTTTGGAAGTTATTGAACATTATAATAATTTCAATTAACTGCAAACGTGAAAAGTCTAGCCATTCTAGCTGTACAGCCCGCTAGTGGTTTCGGATCAGGGAGGATCATGGCGACATCAGTGATATACAGAGTGTGTATGTCTTCTACATCAGGGAACAAGAATGACCATGATGATGACGACCGAAGATAAGATATTTTCAGCTCTGTACCCGAATAATGACTGTAGAACTTTTCCGACGTAATAAATAACAGAAGTCTTTTTTGCAAACTTGACCAAAACCAAACAATTATCTTTGATTTTTTCTGCTGTCACATTTCAATTATTATTAATACTGCGGTCATCAGTCTCTTCGTCCGTTTCTAAATCGATTGAAGATGTTGAACTCTCCCGCAAGTTAAATTGCGATCCTTCAGATTCCTCTGAATCTTCGTCACTTTCTATTTGCTGTTTCTTTTTCTTTTGTCTTGAATCAACTTCGTTCAACCTACGTTTCACTGCTTTGGCTCTGGCTTTCCTTTCCTGTTCTATTTTTTTCAATTCTTTCTGTCTGTGTTTCTCTTCTAGTTCATTTTTTTCAGGTGTATCTGTATATATACGGGATTTACCCGGTTTTCTTCCTTTATTGGTTTTTCTATTTCTAACAGCTGTAGGATAAGGTCTTATAGCTTCTGGTGTTATCGCAAGATGAGCACTCGATTCAGATCGTGTCTTACCCGCAGAGGTAGAAGGTTCGTCAGTCCCGGTAAAAATGTCTTGAGAGCTTTGGAGCAAAGAAGGCGACTGCTCGCGAATATCGGCCTCTTTCATATCAGTCGATGATGTAGAAGGTTGTGGTTCTATAGCAACAACGCTTGCTTCCAGATTAGGTGTCACATTTTCTGAATTATTTGAAGCATACACGTCAATGGGAGCGAAATCTTCATCACTGAAGGCCATTTCATTGAACGGCCATATACCTGGCTTTCCAAATCCACTTGTAATATTTATTGCTGTAAAAGATTCGAAATATGCAAGTTTTACCAGTTTAGGTATATTGTAAATGTTGATTGTTTTGCCAGGATTTGACATATGCCAATTATTGAACGCTATTTTCAATTTTGCTTTGAATGGGCCGAACACTCCAACGTCCAAAGGTTGCAATCGATGACTTGTGTGCGGGGGAAAAGACACAAAAATAATGCCATTATCTCGAGCATATGTTATAGCTTGTAAGCTGATATGGCTTTCGTGATTATCACACAATAGTAAAATCGGATGCTCTTTAGAGCTCAGTGTGTGTTTCTGAATGTGCTTTAATACTGAAACAAATATATCAGCATTTATCCACCCACTTCTATTGGCAGCTCCAAGGCTTCCTTCAGGGGCACCTTCAAGAAAATGGTCCGCATCCACTCTAAGCCGGCGATCTGGTTCTCGTTCCCATTTCGTGGGATATTTTAAATTTGACGCTTTCGCGTATTCGTAGGCAAGTTTGCGAATTTGTACTGTTGTTAGCCCATAATGCATTTTGCAGCAATTAATGATGTAATCATTTAAGCGGTTCTCTTCTTCCAAGAAGAAGACTTGTAGACTCGTGAACTTAGAATGAAATGTTCGTGAGGGTCCATCGGTGTTAGCGGCATCTTTGAATTTCTTGACTCTGCTTTCCAACGTCGATGACTTGATGTTATATTTCAACGCGGCTTTCCTATACGACAACCGTCCCTGAATTACGTCATCTATTGCTAATTTCATGGACTCTTCATCCACCTCTTCAGTACGCGTAACCTTTTTCTTATATTTTCGCACCATGATTCTGCAATAAAATATTAATTATAAGGTTTACTTAATAAAAATATTTCGTTTTGTTAGAAGAAAAATACTTCATAAAAGGAAAAATATGTTGTTGTGCTGTCTGCACGATAATCTTAAAAGGTTTACTATATTTTATTTCTTATAAATTTAATTTTGATGTTCTGGTGCTAAATAAAGTTTAATGGGGAGCATTCGTACGCGTACGAATGTGGCCCTTGTTTGGCTGTCCGAATGCAGTGCAGGGGTGCATTCAATGCACCCCATGCCTTGCACACAATTAAAATACAACCTCATACAAATTCTAATTCAGTTTTCAGAAATATAACAATCAAAGCTCAAAATAATCAATGTTAACATTAATGAATCATCGCCCTATTGTCAAAAACATAACAATTCTACTTACATTTACGAATTAAGCTTACGTAAAAAATTTACTTACCGCGTGCGAAAACACGTTACGTCTTGTCAGCCGATACACCGTGGTGCGACTGGCGCGACACTCCGCTAGCAACGTGCGGCTATGTCTATGCACACAAGCAAAAGCGTGTTTGTGTGCCTCTTAGTTTTTCTGCTATAGTAACTGTACGAATGTGCCCCGCGTACGAATGGTGACCACTTTCCCCTACTGTTTCTGTAACTTCGGCAGTTTGATTTGCGACAATTGCGATTTTAAGTTTTAAATTATTTGCTGCCCGTACATAATTTCTGGGATCACGAAAACCTCTGTTTTTGAACCGTGGATTCAAAGTTGTAGCTTCCGCGTAAAGAGAGTTGTTTTCATAACTTCCGAAATGACGTGACGATTCTCTGTATAAAGTGTTTAGCAATACATTTATTTCAGCTAGAGGTGATGGTTGTCGCATAGATAATTTAATATTGTTTATAATAATTCGGCTTAATGGTATTACTTTCGATAATGATACGGATTTTTCCAAGCTAATTTCTGGTACATACAAGACATTTGTAAATAGAGATACATTTGATCGATTTTCTCCATTCAATGTGTTCAATGTTACATTACCAGAGCTACTCACTGAAAGTGTTTTGTTGTTAGCAACTTTGATTTGTTTTATAGGTGGAGAGTTTTCATTTTCAAGAAGGTTTTGATGTCTTGTCATGTGCATGGTTGCCCCAGAATCAATATACCATTCGGAGCTGTTGTTCTTAAACGAAATAATAAATGCGGCAGCATATGAAGTATTTGATTTAGCAACCTTTTCTTTCGGTTTTGACCTGCATTCTGTACTCTTGTGTCCATATTTGTTACACTGAAAACATCTAGGACCTTTGTTGAACTTCTTTTTCACATTCTTGATTTGAGAACCATGCCCAGATGTAAAAGCAGATTATTGTTTTCAGATTTTACTTCTTGTAGTAATTTAGACTAAGAATACACACATAGACTAATACATAGACTAAGAATGGAAAGGCGATTAATTTTATAATTAGTTCAACAAGTGCAATAGTGGCTTTTTTTTTTTTTAAGGGGGGAAAATCATCGAATGACTTCTCCCGCCTGAGTGAGGCGGGAGGGAGTGTCAGACTCTTACTGACTAAAAACCACCCCGTTCCATCTCCTGCACGTCGAGCCGGAGCCCCGGTTACCCGTTAGGTTCTCCGCGACGTGCAATAGTGGCTACGACTGCATCTTTAATTTTCAAAATCCGGGATAACATAACATACGTAGAATTCCACCTGGTGCACACATGTTGTTCTCATTTTAATTCAGGTAGTTGCATTTGTGTTTGCAATTCTTTTAATTTATGTTGCGCATGTGAACTTCTTTTAAAATATTCAACAACTGCTTTCACTTTTGTAACAGTTTCGATTATTGCATTAAGCGCTTCCTTAACCAACAAATTTAATGTATGGGCATAACAAGGAACTTGGCGCCAGTTTCCCTCTCGTATGGCAGCAGTGACATTAGCAGCATTATCGCTAGCAATATCGACAATTTTGTTTCCTATGTTCCGTTCCCGGCTTACGTTTTGTATATATTCACATAGATTGCTGTCTGTGTGTCGTTATGTATATTCCATACAACCGATCAACACAGACTCAAGAGTGGTTGCACGTTTAGTCTTCATAATAAAATGAGGAGTAATTGTAAAAAGCTCTGAAGCCCCATGACGCAACACTTTATGCAATGTCGGAGACATTGGGTAAAACTTAAATACAAAGAAACGTACAACTTTGCAGTGTCTTGGCAATATCTTTCAAACGTAATTGTCGCTGATACTTCGAAATTTTGAAAAAAACGTCTGCTAGAGTTTCCGTCAGTGGTATTTCCAAAGTTGGCTTTTGGTATATCCACCAACAGACCGAGTTTCTCCCGGAACTTATCTTGAATTTCTTTTTTTTTATTTTCCACTGCTTGCTTTTCCTCGGCAGTAAGGCGAACGTTCCATTTTTTACGGGCAATCTATAGGCCACATGTAAAATGCTCTCAAAAAATCTTATCCGAGCATGCAACAAAGATAAGCCGAATTCTAGGTTTTCTTTTTTGCATGGTCTCTCCTTCTCCAAATCATTAAACTGTAATGACGTGCATACAAATAAACGATAGACGGAATCTATGGCATGAATTACATTTATTACGCTTGACCGACCGGGACTTCCAAGCCATATACGACAGATTAATTTACAAATTGCAAGATTTCGAATACTATGACAAATTACATCAATCGCTAAATCCCACCAACAGGGAGGATTTAGTCTAAAACAATTTCATATAATTTCGCATTGCAAAAGCTGCAAAAGTAACCGTCGCGATAACAGTCTTTGTGAAAAGACACACAATCATAATATATAAACGTGTTCACCGAATATAAAAACAAGGACGCACACGTGGAACACATGTGATAACAGGTGCGGCGGGGCGACTAGAACTGGACCCGAATCTTGACCCAGTATGTCGGCACTTGGCGAAGATCTTCGTAAAAGACACGCAGACGTTCAGCGGTCATCTCCTCGTCGAACAGGTCAATGTCGTCCGACTCGAACAAGGTGCGGCGGTGCGGTGAGGCGCCGCATATGTAGCACCTTATGGTTGATTTATTATGCGTAGCAGCATTGCATACTTTTCCATCAATCATGGTGAAAAGCATTTTATGCTTAATGGAAAAGCTGTTGACTTCGCTTTTAGTAAGCGCTGTTATTTGCGATTTAATATCTAGTCCAGCTCTTCATTTGTCACATCTGTAGTTTCTTTTATAAATCTTATTCTTATAGGCCGACAGTACCGTGGTGAAGATGGGGTAGGATTTTGCCACAGTATTTTTCTTTCCGGTCCGTAAATCAACCGAAGCGGTATCATGGAACTTTGGAACATGTTTGCGTCCGAATCGGCTTTATTTTCAAATTTCATTGTATACTGCATCTGTTGAGATCCGTCGCAGTCCCATCTACTTATTAATACTAATGATTGTTTTTCTGCTTCACACAATTGTTCCACTGCTTCACCAAGATGTAAAATCAGTCGTTGTGCCGTGTGATCCATGAGATTTTGAACCTGTACTTCAGCGCACGTTTCAGTTACTCTGTGGATTTCAGGATAGCTAGATAGGTATTTGAACGTTCCATTATATTAAATAAATCATTTCGAGTCATGACTCTCATTCCAGAAGAGCCTATAACAAAAATACACCAAATATAAGTAAAACTTCAATTACTGAGTATCGAACGAGTCTAGGGAAAATAATCACCAAAAATAGAGGGGCACTTTGGGGCGGCTATTTCGTACTTAATTACATCCTAACAGGTCTATTCTAAAGCTAATCATTACAATTTTGGCTTAGAAATGATGAGAAATATATTAAAACTCCCTTTGATCTTCCAAAATGTGTTTTTTAAAAGCAGTTTCTTAGGGCTTACTTCTCAAGGGTATAAATTAAGAAAAGCTATAGATTACTTGTTAAAAGTAAGTGCCAAATAAAATACATACCTGGTTGTGTACAATCCATAATGAAAACTAACACAAAATCGTTCAGTCACAAGATAGCAAATATTTTAAAACAATGAAATCTGAGCGCATCGAACAATCATACGAACACTTTTGGCGAACGGTAACTTCCGACTGAGCCCACGACGTACTGGAAGGGGCTAGCGTTGTGTGTCTTTTGCAATTGTTTGGAGCGGTTATCCTTATTTTTGGAAACAATGGCTTAGAAGGAGTAGAACTAACATAAAAAAATCAATTTTGGCCAGCTTTTAGGGCCAAATACCTGTCTGTGCAATGGTATCATTTTGAATGATATTTGCCTCTTATATAGTCATTTTATCCAACTTTATTTCTTTGAAATACTGGTTTTCTGAATTTATGTCTGTATACAAGTGATCAACAAGACAAGAGCATATGGGTTAGCAGGCTCATATAACTGTTTTAAAGGCATCCGGGAATTCGAAAAGCCAAGGATCAAATTACGGAATCTAATAATATAATTTACCTTTTCTATGTTTTTGAGAGGGTATGGTTCATAAATTGGGTTTCTTTTTCTCCTGTAATCATTTTCCACCTTAACGCTCTACACTGGTACACCCGGTACCAGTGTACAGCTTTTTAGACACACTGAACTGCTGCAGTTTTTGGGTACATACTTCTTGCAGAAGCAGAATTTTTTCTCGTACATGTTCTCAATGCCAAATAAGATGCCTGCAACATGTTTGCACAAGGCATTCCTTCCACTACCAGCAGATTCACAGTATGAAGCTTCATGATTGCCATTTTTATTTAATACTTTGTCTACTTCATACTGTAGACTCTTCATAGTCTTTCTGCAGTATCTAATTACTAAACTAATTTATAATGTTCAAAAAAGTCGGCGCCCAAAATGGCTTGCTTGACCTCACATACAATAAAAGTCCACTTAAACGTTCTTCGTAATACTAAATTCAATTCTAAAGTCTTAACACCGTATGTCCTTATTACGGTATTATTTGCCGCGTATAATTTGTAATCACTCACTGAACGCTCATACTTATAATAACTTACGACGACAACATATCGTTAGCGACATATACGACAACATATCGTTAGCGACGGATATTGTTCAAGCTATCTGTATTTTACATAATTTCTTACGACGTGACGGTGAAGAACTTTCTAATAGTAGTCTCTTAGTTCAAGCCAATCTTTAAATGAGGAGGTTCAAAATAAACAGAATTTGTCAGCAACATCAATTCGCGATAAATTTGCAGAATACTTTGTTAACGAAGGACAATTATCATGTCAAAATAACAAAATTTCATTGAATAAATACCTGCTGAATTTCTTTCACCACTAGTTTTATTTTTTAAATATTTTTGTTTCCGTGCGATTGCTGTGTTCGTCACTTTTGGAGTTCCATATAGCAGGATGTATTTTAATTTCATTTATAAAATCTTCCACGTTTATATCATCCATTTTTAGCGAATACGTAAATGAAAATTTGATGCAATTAGCTTTAACGTCTATTCACTGCACTATTCAACACGGAAATGTACACGTCATACTTGCGACCTTGCCGTCCTGTTGTCGAGCGTTCGCGGTACCGGCGCCGCACTGTTGCCGCACCGAGCGTTTTGTATGAAAAAAGAGGATCGTCTGTGCACAGTACGTCTTACGCACCACTTGGGCACCGCAGCGGTCCGACACGAAACGCATAAATTGATAGCGCCCTAAAAGGCAAGCCATCAGCAACTGCGCCATAAGTTGGAAATAGATGTGCTGATGATGCAAAAAGAAAAACTATCTTTGGAACTGAAAAATTTAAAAAAATATAGTATTTTAGTTCTAAGTGTCTATTGAAATGTTTACAAATTAAAAGTGTTGATTAATAAAATTTCTTCTCATTATTGCACCCCTTACAGTATCCCTTAGTATGAGTTTGTGTCCTTGTACGCTGACGAACATATCGTACAATATCAATATGATCATCCATATCTATCGCTGTTATGTAGCACTGCTAATGCTACTATGGTTACTTAGGCTGTGCTCAACTTCATGGACGTTCCTCTCAAAAGACATCTAAATCTTTGTTTCCATAAGCCAAAGCACTGTTCCACTGTATTCCTTGTTTTTATATGAGCTCTGTTATAAGGTTCCTCCTTGTCATTACTAGGATTAAGTAAAGGTGTAAAACGAAAAGGGGTACATGCATATCCACTGTCACCAAATAATCTTCCGTGAAATTCACCCCTTTCAAATCTTTGTTATATAAAACTTTCATTGAAAATTCGGGAATCGTGTACACTTCCTCTCCATCGTGCAACTATGTCCCTAATTTTCAAATTCGAGTCACAGATGATTCGTGCGTAGGGAAATATCCCTTTCTGTTGACATAAGCTTTACCAATTTCGCCACCCAGTTTTTTTACTCTTATATGCGTGCAGTCTATCGCTCCGATCACAGTTGGGAAACCACAAATACTTCTGAATCCTCTTATTGTGCCTTGTTGCTTTTCTAGAGAATTTGGCATGCTAATAAATAAATAAATGGGCTAAACCCAGTGCTTCTGAAACATTTTTGCAAATTTTACTGACTGCTTGTTGTGAAATGACATGCATGTCTCCACTATCATCTTGAATCTGTAAAAAATATAGTAATGATTAAAATATTATTCTACCTCTATAACTCGGGAATTACCTAATTTAATTAATTAAGTAACCAAATTACCAAGTAACCAAAAATTTTGATGTAAATCTTGTAAGTATCGTAGGTAAAAGGTCAATTAATAATACTTAATGACAGTACATGGTACATTGATATGTTATTCAACGAAATTATTAATTAATTTTATATGCTTACCTGATGTCGAGCCCAGCATCGCAAAGCACAAGCAACCTGTATTTGTGTATGGATTGTACCACCACGACGGTCACTAGGAAAGTCTTCCTTAACTAAATACACAATTTTATTTGCAAAATCTTTGCTAAACCTATATTTCTTTCAAAACTTGCATCGTCGTAACGTTCAAATGGATTAATTTGTACACGAGGTATCAAGTTATCTCAAAAACTGTCGACGTAATTGAAGTCTTCTTCGCCAACAAAGTCGAGGAAGTCTATGATATCCATTTAGATTACTTCAATATAAATCAATGAACTTAAAAAAAAAACAGTCGCACGTAATATCGTAATATTCACAATGAAAGTTTCAGAACAAAATGACGGATTGAGCTTAAACACCCGCTAAACTATCTCGTTCGGGTGTTTAAATTTAAACAATTTTTAAGGCGTGTCTATCCCTAAAACACTCTTTTGTAGTAGCACTTTTGCTAAACATGTGTTGAACAGATGTCCAACTTTTTTATAGTTAGACCGAGGGTACTATAGCATAGATGAATACATGAATGACAAAATGTAATAATTTCTAAAGTACCTACTACTTGAAATATATTATATTCTTGATGTGACATTGTTTATTATGAATGAATTTGCATGATGTTTTGTCTTTTGATTATAGTGTTGGAGTTTGATTATATAATGGAATTATGACTTTAAAGATTAGGCATCTATTGTTTTGATGTTTATTGACTTTCCTTTGAATTTGGCTTACTACATTAATTATTTTAATTTGATTTTCGTTATTCCAATTTGATTTTAATTTAATTTTGATTATTTTAATTTATGTGTATAATGTATATCTGCATAATGTGATTCACAAATTACGTGCGATACGTCGCTTAGTCAATGACATCAATTGCTATCTCTTTCCACGTGTATAGTGAATGAAAACGGAAATAAGCTGACTAGTTCGTCACGATCTTTATCTACTAGGCAGGTTAACAAGTATTTTTTTAAAAGTGCAATTACTTACCAGATACCGCATTCATCCAAAAAACTGATGTAGTTAGATAAAATGATAAATTTCCGATCACACTTAAAACAGGCTTTGGACTGTCAAGTTAGCATAACAATCGTATTTTTAGGGTTCCATACCTCAAAAGGAAAAAAGGAAAACGGAACCCTTATAAGATCACTTTGTTGTCCGTCTGTCAAGACTCTTTTTCTCAGGAACGCGTGGAGGTATGAAGCTGAAATTTATATCAATTACTCAGGTCTACTGTCCCTTGAAGCTGTGAAAAAATCAAACTTCTAAGCCAACGCAATCAAAAGATACAGCCGTTTATGCCGCAAATTTTCGACACTTGCAAGGGAATCAAAACCTACAGGGTGCTTCCCGTGAACTCAGAATCTTGAAATTTGGTACGAAGCAACGTCTTATAGCATAGATAAAGGAAAAATTACGAAAACCATAAATTTTTAGTTACATCACATAATATATTTTTTTTTAATAATTTTAAACTTACTACCCATTTCCTCATAAACGCGTGAGGGATTAAATTCATACCAAATACTCAGGTCTATAATACCTTTAAGCTGTAACAAAATCAAACTTCTATGTCAACGCAATCAAAAGAAACAGCAATTTAAGCTGCATATTTTGAAACTCGCAAGTACTCGCAAGGGAATCAAAACCTAAAAGGTACTTCCAGTCGACCTAGAATCTTGAAATTTGGCATGAAGCAACGTTTTAAAGCACACATAAAGGAAAAATTCCGAAAACCTTAAATTTTTAGTTACATTACAAAATATATATTTTTTAATAAATATAAACTTATTACTTTTTTCCTCATGAACGCGTAGAGCTATCAAGTTGAAATTCATATCAAATACTTAGATCTAATTGCCTTTAACCCGTGAAAAAAAAAAATTCTAAGTCAACGCAAAAACGCAAAACGCAAAAGTACAAAATAACAAAATACAAAACGGTTTGTACGGAACCCTCGGTGCGCGAGTCCGACTCGCACTTGGCCGGTTTTTTTTAACTTAACCCGTATCTTCCCAAGTCCTCAAAACTTATTCGATTAAGTCGAAACATTCAGAATTACTTTTAAGTAGCACAATGAACAATAATATGCAACTAAAAAAATTTTTCGATTTCCTGTATTTCAGTTACAGTACCGATCCAAAAATGGATCAGTAGGAGAATATACCACTGTATTTTGTGTGTACGTATTGTGAAAAGTAGGAGAACATTTTTGGTGTAGGGCGACGTTGCATTTGGTACATTTCATCGTGGTGTTTTTATGACACAACTCACAACGGTGTTGTTTTTCACTTT
The DNA here is from genome assembly GCA_038387885.1 of Spodoptera picta. Taxonomy (NCBI): domain Eukaryota; kingdom Metazoa; phylum Arthropoda; class Insecta; order Lepidoptera; family Noctuidae; genus Spodoptera; species Spodoptera picta. The sequence continues at coordinate 83,576 of JAZHFQ010000151.1, forward strand.
TCACAATATAATGTGCCTTTCCATCTAACCTAATATCAATTGGAACGCGTTTTATGATAGCTAGAGATGATCGTGGAATAGGCTTATTAGATGATGATGATGTTGATGATAAATTATCAGTATAAGTCTGAAGATATGTCGTTACAACATGTCTTGTGAATGACAAATAGTCATGCTGATTGTGTTGTGAAGCTGGTGATAGGTTATATAAGGTGTTAATAAATTAGCTCTAAATATTTTATGAGGTTGGTGGGAATCAATAAACTGACACGTTTAGCAAAAAAAAATTAACAATTTTAACAGCTTTTATTTTTAACAAAAATAAAGGAGTTGGTTAAACGTTTTTGTGCAAACCGTACGTGGGGCTGCGCTTGCGGCCCGAGCGAAGCAATGGCGCGCCGTCACCGTCCCCATGTTATCGCCTCTCTCTCTCTCTTTCTCCCTCTCTCTCCCGTTCGCTAGTTGCCCCGCTCTCTTTCCCACTTCTCTCTCTCTCGATCGCCAGTTGACCGATAGCTGTCGCGCGGGAAGGGTGTGGCCCTCAGTGTCGTTCAGTGTTGTGACCGATCAATCGCACGCGCCATTTTTTATTGTTTGTTGTTCAATATTCAATAATGCAGTTTACACACAGTAACCGCAAGTACTTAGACATGTTCATGTGGTACATTAGAAGTGGCGAAAATGTATCTGCAGCTCGTCAGTGGTAGTGAGATTAGAAACGCGGACGAATTAAAAATAAGCATAATAAACGCGTTTGATATTATTAAAAGTGACAGAGACACATTATTGCGAGTGAAAAACAACGTAATACGTCGCGTCGTACAAACTTGTGCATCGAACAAAGTGGAAGACACTTTCAAGTTCCAGCATCTTCTGTAAATAAGGTAGACTCTTTGTTAATACTTAAGTATCTAGAGACGGGCATTTATTCCGATGAATACTTGTAAATGATAAATACCTAAGTAACTACCAACTACCTAGTACTAGTACTACTAACTACCGAAGTACCTATTGGTTTTTGGTTGAGTTATTATTAGTATTTACCTATTCAAAAAATTGACGTAATTAATCATTGTAGCTATGCTATTTTAATTATAAGCATATCAATTCAGTTAAATAACATAATCTAAACAGAGTCGCGTGGTCGTTTATTAAAATGAAACATTATTAAGTTCAGTAGTAACATAAGCGCGCGGTACCACGACACCTGCGTCAGCGCGGTCGCTCGGGGCTTCGTCGACGGCCTAGTACGCCGTACGGCGCGCATATTAGGCTGTTTACGTGTAACACAAATAGTGGAATAACTTTAGAACGGTAGCTTTTTTTAAATTATTTTTTCGTGATTAATTATGGAATAAATGTTACAACAAAACCTTAGATTTCCTAAAGTTAATTTATTAACACCTTATATAACTGGAAAGCATTATTCATACAAGCATTTATTGGAAACATAAGCAGCTGCCAGTACCACCTCTTCAAGCGAATAGAAATTCGATAGCAGCCCACATTTTGATCCAAACGATCAACACCGCCCATGTATTTGTTGTAGTTGACGATACAGCGAGGTTGGTCGATGTCTTTCTTTTGCTTGTCACAGTAACGTTTTACCTTAGCTACAGGCGCCACACCACATTCGGTTGAGGCCACGGTAACAATATTGTTGTCATTGTAACGCACTAAAGTGATACCAGTCAAAGCATCTGTACACTGGTCGAAACACCCTCTGCTCATTTACTTCATTTCTTTAGCTTCTTTCAAGGGTGCCTTTTCTACTCTGTTTGCTCTAACCGTTCCTGTCGCATCGTGTCCTAAGGTTTTTATTTCATCCAACAACGGCAAAGACGTAAAATAATTATCCATATAAAAGCTGTCAGTACCTGGCGGCAATTTGGATATGAGGTCTAAAACAACAGAAGCACTTACACCAAGTTCTGGGTGGGTATTTCCTGTGCTTGCTCCTTGATACAGCTCTCCGTATATCAAATAACCAAGATGAGTACAAATAGACCAGTTTTTATAGCCAAACCGGATGGGCTTGCCATGAATATGTTGTTTTGTCCCATGTTTCCCGAAGTATGGTATCATGGATTCGTCAATACTTAGATTCCTATCACCAGGATAATATTTTACCCATCTATAATTGAGAAGATTCCAGTGAGGACGAATCTTTGCGAACTTATCCTGTGGATCCAAGTTAGTATTATCGGCGACGTTAAAGAATCGTAACAGTTCTTCGAATCTAATCCTAGACATAGCAGCTGCCACACCTTGAAAATTACAATCAACACTTTGCTCCCAATACATTCGATATCTAGCAACACTGTTGTAACCCGATAACAAGAGAATCCCTATAAATCGTTTTATTTCTTCAGTTGTAACTTTGAAATTATGGAAACCTTTTGGTATTGCATTTTTTTCGGATTCAAAGCGAATCAATTCAAATACGTCTTTGTCAAAAGAAAGTTCAAAAAAGTGCACAGGAGTATCTAAATTTTCTAAAAAATGTGGTGGCTCTGATATTTTTTCTGGCTTTACTGGTATGTCTACTTGCCTCCATTTGCGGGTAGCTGGGCATTTTTTTTCTTGGCTGGTGGTTGTACTGCTAAATCGTCGTTTGTGTTATTATTTGTAGAAGGTTCATTTGATATGTCTTCTATGATATCTAAATTAGACTGTGAAGATACAGTAGCCCTAAATTCAGCCTGTGCTAAAAGTTGCTGCCTAGAAAGGTGATTTATATTCGATGACTCCTCATCTCCACTGTCTTCATCACTTTTGTCATAGTTATCTGGGGGTGTCATATAGATTACCGCAGACAATACGTCATCTCTGTCATCCTGATGCGATATTATTTCATTTACCGATAATCTACAACAATATAAACGCAAAATAATAAATAACAATTATTTTACTACATAAAACGTTCCATATCCATATTATCCTACTGATCCATTATCGGACCGGTAAACATAAAAGTAAAAAATAAATGTAAAAAGCTAAACTTCAATACCTAAGCGATATAAATACGATACAATAATTGTTAATTATTCATAAAAAAGTAATAAATACCGTAAATTCGCCGATGAGACATATTTTTTTACAATTTTATCAAAATGCAGAGGGTAAGAAAACACAAATTTCGCGTCTGACCGAATATCTGACAAATGAATTTGGCGGCAAGAACTATCAGTGCTACCAACATAACAAAAAAAATGGCTGCGTTCACGAAATTTTATAAAAAAAATAAAAACGTAACCGATCCAAAAATGGAACACTGGGATGATAAGTTAATATCAAATAACGAGAAAGTGTAACTTGGCGTGATTAAAAATTAATAATCTTATTTACAACAATTGCACCATATTTACAGTTATTTACACACTCGTCGTATTTTTAATTAGACGAAGTCGACTGACTTTTTCTGTGTTGTCAGTTTTTGATGAAATAAAAATAGTGTTGCGACAAAGTGAATGATTGAAAAAGCAACTAAATGAATGAAATTGTCTCGATCGTCTAGTGAATTAATTGAAGTAGTTGAAACTACAGATAAGGTAGGTATTGATAATAAAAACAACGCTAATAACATCATTTGTTTTTAAGGATCATCAGATAAAAAATCATCGCTATCACTTTCGGTGATATTAATAATAAAGTTGTCTGACACATTGTCAATCATGTGTCCAAGGCCATACATTTTGTCTTCTTCTTTAATAACGTGAGACACGCAACTACTCCATTTTCTGCTGTGGTGAGTTGAAGTCCTTCTTCAAACACTTTTTTATCTTCTGGCATTTTGAAAGTTTTGTTATTTCTTGCCACACGTCCTTTGGCCTACGCCCATACCAACTCAATAGGGCAATTAAGCTCACAGTGGTATGGGGGCAGACGTAAAACAGTAATTCCATGGTATGCTGCCATCTCGTCCACAACAAACTTTTCCGAATGTTGGTGTTTGTGCTGCCGTACAATGTCTATAAGAGCAGCTTTAATCATTGTTGCTTCGAATGCGATTTTTTTGCTTGTTAGCCACTCTTGTATCCTGGATTTAGTCCAAGACATTGTAGGCAGCGATTCCAGTTTCCTGGAGTGGTATCCATCACTACCACGGAATTTGGTTTGAGTTTTGGCGAGACCTTTCTGAACCACTTTTTGAAGGAATCGGCATTCATCTCTTGATGATAATCTTCTTTGTTTTTCGTGGCTTCAAATATTAATAGGCTGTCTTCTACGAACCCTTCTTCCCCGTCTATATACCCGATAATTAAGCGTTTGCCCCTTTCCTGAAGGTTGTTTTAAGCCAGTGGCCAAGCCATCTAGGAAGGCCTGGCGGGACGATAGCACTGTTTGGTCAATCCATACCTTCTTCGGGGCATGACCTTAAAAATAGAGAAAAATATCAATTAAGATTGAAAGTAGAGGGACCTTCTAAACACATGCCTGTAAATGTATGTACACGTTTATATAAGTGGTTTGTCATGTTACATTATTCCTATTTCATATTATTGTCACACAATCAGAATTTAGTCTTATTAGAAACACATGTAATCTGTGTTAAATACACTGTCGATAACTAATTATAAGAACTTTTATTTGTGGCCACAAAACCTACAGAAAGTACAATTTAAAATGAAGAAAACAAAATTGTATTTACATTCGTTGATCCAGGTCTCATCTTGGTAATAAATATACCTTCCTTCCCTTCTATACTGTTTTATTTCTCGAAGGTATCGCTGGCGCCATAGAATAATATCCAGTCTGTCAATAAGAATGCATTTTCTTGTCTTTGTGACGTATTTGAAATTCAAATGTTTCATAACATTTCTTAATGTACTTCATGAAAAAGTGGGTAAATCTGGGTCGTCATTGACAACTTTAAGAATCTGTAAAGTAATAAAAATGTTTCTGAGTAAGGAAATCTACGCAATCTAATACTTTGGTTTTACAAAGAACATTATGGTGGACACAGAATATAATGCAGTAGACGGAATAAAGTTTAAGTTACCTTTGCAATGGTGGGTGACTCATTTGCATAAAAAAACTGATGAACTTTTCGCCTTATGGCAGTAAAAGTAAAATCATCTAATTTGTCTTTGAAATTGTATTTCGGTCCACGTTTCTCGGGTGATTTTAATTGTTCATTTTCTTTGTATTCTTTTAATACACTGTAAACTGAGGTCACACCAATTCCCAAAATGTCAGCTGTTTTTGAAACACATTCCTGTTTTTCGGGAGTTTCAAATGGTAATAGCTAAGCAGCTTTCTCTTCAAGTACGTGTTTATACACGTTCTGTATTTTTGACTTGACGTGCTTGGTTGAGGATCCATATCGTTTATAGGAAACAATGTAGTAACAAATAAACACCACAATAACCACAAACACAACGAAACAAAAAACTTAAGAAAAACAATAACAAAACAACGTGAGGGCAGAAAAAACATACGTGCTTTCAGACCAGAGGTTAGAAGCCGAATAAGAATTAAAAATGGCAACCGAAGCGCGCTACGTTTATCGGTGTTGTCGCCGCGCCGCGCTTTACAATAAGCTATCAAATATTCATACAATTTTATTATAAAATAGAAATAATATTCTTTTATGATTTGGAATGATTAATTATTAACTATTCACATCCATTGTTCATTTATTTGATTGAACGAAAACTGAAGGCATCACTATTACTTTACCTCTAAATATGGCAACAAATCTTTTACAATTTGACATTAGCTATTGTCAGTTGACTTCGTCTAATTAAAAATACGACACAAAACTGTTGCACAAGTCCACCTTCGTGTTGCACACAGATAAAGGCACGCTTCCTAACATGTCTTTTTACTTTATTTTATGTGTCCGTTTCACTTTTCACTTGCCTGAAAACGTGTTTGCTGCGCATTTTTAGTTCTTATACACTTCTAATGTCATGTCCAGTTTGCGCGTACACAAGGTCCTTTACACAATACCAAAAAAATAGTTTAATGGAGTTAAATCCGGTGAGAGAGGAGGCCATGGCAATGGGCCACCATCCACAGGTTACCGGCGTACCTCGCACCGTTTAAAAATTCACGCACGCTGAGTACGAAATGAGGTGGTGCTCCATCATGTTGGAAGAAGAGCGCTCTTACCTCGAGGAATACGCTCAAACATTCTTTTCACACGGGTTTGTAATAAGCGCAGATACGTATTTCCATTCTGTCTATCCTAATTGAAATGCAGAGCTTGAGTTCAAAACATATTAATACATATGTTACGAGTAATGCTAGAAGGTGGAGTAAACCTAGGTTTGTCCGGTTAACCCAAGGTTCTTGGGTAAAGTCCGAATAATAGGTAAAATAAATTTTAATTCGGGGTTTACCCATGCTCACCTAGGTTTACCCAAATCTAACTGGGTAATGTTGAAAATTTGTATAATAAATTAGTGAAATGAAATTCCACGTTCGTTTCCTACTCTATACAGATCATCAGCTTTTTCTATAACTGCCATATGCACGTTCCGAAACTCGTCTTTTCCTCTATCGACATCTGGTATTTGGACTCTTACCGTATCTCCAACAGAACATGAAGGAAATTTTAAATTAGATAAGGCTTTCATTTTTTTACCTTGATTTTCTAAGCTCAATCGGGCAGATAATCTATGTTTATTTATATTTTGTTGAGTAGTACATATTTCATAGAAGTTTATTTCTTGTGTACTTGTGCCTGGGTTCATGCATGCATCTACATTCCATTTCGTCTTTCTTTTAGACCGTTTCTGCTGAATTTATTTCTAGTAAAACTTCTCTTTCACCTTCTTTTGCATTCTATAAAACTTGTTTCGAATTCGTTTCTCATCTCCTCATTCTGTAAGTGATAATTCTGTGGTTCCAGCTCTTGTCTTGTCTAGATTCCTCTCCCTCTTCTTGGAATTCTGGACTAGATTCTGCTCCGGTAGTAAGTTTCGATAACATTTTCTTTAGCACTTCCTCAGTGTGAATACGGGCAATTCCTTTGGAAGGGAAGACGACGCTAAACCCACCTTTACATCACTACCGAACATGGCGGTATAAGGAGCTCGTTTTATTCTATCGTGGAATACCATATTTTTCATTAATTCTACGAACTTTTAACCTTCTGACAAACGCTTACAATTTTCGTCGTTCATCCACGTCATAAGCATATTTTGTACGTCTTCATTTGCTCTTTCCACACTACCTTGAGACTGACTATGGCGAGGTTTGTCATGTACTATTTTGTCCACCTCGAGCACAACTTTTCTATTGCGTGATTTACAAACCAAGAATTGAAGGTGCGCCAAAAATACAAAATATGCAAAACCTTATAAGCGACTTCTTCTGCTCGTTTAGATGTTAATGCACGCAGCTGGACAAACTTTGTCAAATGATCTTGATTAACCATTTAATGGTCTATATGGACATGGGTCGTACTTGCAAAATCGAGTACCAGGTCTCCCAAGTACGTCTTCTTTAAGAAACCAGGTCCTAAAACCAGGGCTCGGGATACTTTCAAGTATTTTCTATCTGGATAGGAAATTTTTCCGAAACTTTCTATGAATAAGGACCACAATTGTGTTCAAATAAATACCTACTTACAAAAAATTAAACTTACCGTAAAATGCCCTAACTTTGCACGGATTTCGAGGTTTCTTAAAATTACTTTGACATGAGTAGGAAATTCATTTATAACTTGTAAAGAAAAATT
>JAZHFQ010000152.1:0-177129 GCA_038387885.1 Spodoptera picta
GGAAATCAGTCAAACTTTGTGGTCTTAGTAAAACAACTCATTATTGCCTACACTTCATATTTTTTGAGAAATAAGCTTTGTAAAAGGCAGGCGAAGTAAATGGCATTTCCTCTACTTTGTCTAGGCAAAATGCCGCAGTTAAATAAATATTTCCAAATAAACTGATTTCGTATCCATAGAATATTAAATTAGTAAATTATTTCAACCATGTCCTAAAATCTAAAACGTTTTTCTTTTTTTTAGAAGGTATTCAAATTTAGATAGGCTTTTTGAGCATTAAGTACCTATAAGGGGAATCTTTCAGGGCTGTCACCATAGATAATACGTATGGCCTATAACGCACTAGCGGCCTGCCGCGATGCGGTATGCCGATGCGGCAGGCCGCAGTATATACGGTCAGCCGTAACGGCACGTCGTATTCCGGCTAACCGTATGGTCTTGGCTCACTGCGGTCTGCCGCAATCGTCTGTGCTTCTAGAAATATTGCACATGATGGACGTTGAGGAAGTTGCGGCAGTCATTTATTTATATCATCGTAGAAAATATCGTCAAAAAAATAAACATAGATTTTGGATACATCCTCTATTGGTGACACGACATGACGGCAAAGAGTTTAATATTTTTATTTCAAACCTAAAGAAATTTGAAGATAAGTTCTTTGGATACACTAGGATGTCAGTAAAATCGTATGAAGAATTATTAACAAAACTATATTTAAATATTCGTGGCCAGGATACACGATTTCGGATGTCTATATCCCCGGAAGAAAAGCTCATTATAACCATCAGGTAAGAAAACAATATATTAAGTTGAATCACATTTATTTAAGGCACATAGAAATAGAATCACATTAACAAAAAATCTACGGTGAATTAAACAATTCAGACATCAACGAAGCGTCGTCTTGGCTAGCAGATTCCTGAGTTGCCTCTTCAGTTGTATCCATTGAGTGCGTGGATGTACCTGGTAGATTTTGACGGTGTTGGTAACCTGTAGTTGTGGGTTCTCTATTATTGAGTCTACTCTCATACCCTCGGTCAGTGTAGTCACTATCAAGTGTTTGATATCCTCTTCCAGCATATTCACTTTCATACATATGGTTTCGATACCCTCGATCAAATTGCGTATTAGGATAACTATAATGAAATGATGGTTGTTGAGCATTTCTAATAGCTCTTATGATTTCACATCTCGCTTCCAATTTATTGGATTCTGGAATTTTTTTGAACTCCCTTAAAAGGGATAACAAAAACAACTTGTCTTCGTCATTTTCCATTTCTTTTTTATACTCCAAGTTTTTGTTCAATACTGATACCAATTGTTGTCCAATAACGTCTTCATTATTACTTTTTTTTCTGATTAGCTACATTCTGTGATGTTTCATATGGGCTATCATGGTCTTGGGAAAGATTGTTGGCAATGTCTGACTCTGTCTCATTTACCATAGTAGAGTCCTTTAAGAATAATAAAATATTATAATAGGTATATGGGCTTTTATGTTTGGCACCTGAACCGCTTTTCATGTTTTTCATATTTTTCGAAGCTTTTACAAAACTATCTTTAATATTCCGCCATTTTTTCATAAGTACTTTACCTGTAACAATAACCATTTAAATTAATAATAAATAATTATGTTTTTAGATATTTGGCAACCGGATGTACATTCGCTGAACTACATTACACATTTCGAATTGGTGCGAGTACAATAGCTGAATTTGTTCGTGAAGTATGTTCGGCAATATGGTTACTGTTAAAAGAATCTTGTTTACCGAAGCCATCTCAACAAGGATGGCTAGATATTGCAAAGGGTTTCTTTAAAAGAGCTAATTTTCCGAATTGCATTGGGGCTATAGATGGGAAACACATACGGGTAATAAAGCCGTGCCATAGTGGATCCATGTACTACAATTATAAGCAGTTCTTTTCCATTATACTGATGGCTATATGCGACAACAACTACAAATTCATAACAATAGATATCGGTGCTTGTGGCAAATTTGGAGACTCAGCAGTTTATCAACACTCTAACTTTTACAAAAAAATGATAGCAGGAGAACTTGAGATACCAGAATCAACACCCATATCACAAGTAAATACTATTCCAATGCCATATGTTTTAGTAGGCGATGAAGCCTTTCCCTTATCCACGAACTTAATGCGACCTTATGCAAAACCAAAAAATACTAATTTAAACACTACTAAGAGAATATATAATTATCGGCATTGTAGAGCACGGCGATATGTCGAATGTTCGTTTGGAATATCAGTATTCTGAGCTATAAGTGGCGTATATTCCATAGACCTTTAAATGTGGAAATCCAGTCACTTGTCTGCGTGTTTTCGTCTTCCCTAAAGAGAGAATACGCAAGTAAAATATGCTAAACTGACTAACTAATATGGCTGTATTTCCTCACTTGTGTGTAAATTCTCTTGAGAATATTAATATCAGACACGAAATAACTATATCGGACACAAATATACATAACCAATACTGTAAATAATCCATTCTAAGTTCAAGTGGTTTACTTTGTAATTATTTATAACAATACTACTTACATTTTGTACGGTCCACACGTCGTATACGTAAACAAATCGCAAGTTTTTTCTTTCTTTAGTGCCAACATTCAGATTTCAATAAATTCAAAAGATACTTATTTTAGAAAATACATTCTATTATGAAAGATGACGAAAATATGTAAAGTATTAAATTAAGATCTGTTTATTTAAAATCAGATTAATTAATATATATGATTCTGGTAGAATATCTTTAAAAATTGTAAATAGTGTAAAATTAGGTACCTACAACAAAAACCGAATGACCGGAAGTAAAGTCAATTTGAGGTAGAGATATAATATTTTTCGGTTCACTTTTACGATGAATTATGGAGAATATGAAGAATACAAACAATAATTATTAAAATAAACTTATGAAATAATGTCTTTACTAAGTTCATATGTAATAAACATTATGAAGAGTATTTATTTTATAAAAATATTTACAAAATAGGTATCTAGAAACGTTAAACAACTTTTAAATCAAACAAAATCTTTTATAATCTACGACGTAATAAATAATTAGAGGTTTTAAATACAGAACAATTTAAAAGATCCACGTAAGACTTCGCTCACCGTGGGTGGTATTTTTTCTATTGTTATCTCGATCATCTCCATATTTTACGAAGAAACCTAAAATTTCACATGATACGTGTATGTATCATGTGTGTGTGTGACGCACAATAGAATCACATTAGGTAGTTTGCCGATAACGGCAATAGAATGCACGTCGGTGCCTCTGCCTTTGATACCACGCCACCAGACGCTGTAGCCAACTATCGAAATGTTTTTTGGATAAACCTAATCACAACAATGAAATGAAATGAAAAATGTTTATTCGGCATAAGACATGCACGCCAGAAAAGACATAAATATAAAAAAAGCATAAAAACAGAAAAATTAAAAGATAAAAGTTAAATTATAAAACTAAAACTAAAACTAAAGCAAGCCACTAAGCCATTCAAGTGCGCGGTGTTGGCGGACATGTCCAATCCGAACGGGTCACCAACTCAGCATAAAGCTGGGCACAATGAGCACCCAACACTGATTTTCAGTTGGCACCCCTGCAGTGACGCACGGGCGAGAGCAACACATACTTGTAATCCACATAATTATGTATAGAAACTTTGTTATTAATTTTGTATGTTCAATTTATTAACAAATATAATAGTTATTAATAATGTGCTATAATAATTGTGGAGTTATGTGTGTAATGTGTGGACAGTTCATGCCAATGTATGATTTGAGATATGATGAAACAGGGACGGCTGTAATAATCAATATTAGAATTAAATAGGTCAAATAAAAGACAGGTCCGCGTTTATTTCAGCGCTGCTGATTTGGGAAGTAAGCACAAACTCCTTCAGCTTTCTTCTGAAAGTACTTATACTTTGCAGATTTCTGATTGGCGGAGGGATGTTGTTCCAGCACTTCGATGCCGCATACCTGAAGCTACCCCTAAATGCAGCAGATTTGTGTTGCGGTATAGCCAGCTGCTGCGCACAACGCCTACCCTCTCGCCGGCGATGTGCATTCACCCACGAGAGTTTCAAGTAGAGGGAGTTTCAACACAAACCTAAACACAATAAGTACCTACCTAAATGCACTATAGGTACCCAAGTTTCTTTTGAAGCAACCAAAGAAACTACTTTAGGTAAATTACGGGTATCTTATCAAAGACGTTTATTGTTTTTTGGAACTACCACAACTAGGTAACATAGGTACCAACCTACCTACCTATTTACAGCACCTCTGATACTTGTTTGGAATCTGTTGCAGAAGACGTAATAGGTACCTATATAGATTTAAGGTTTGTGTATATAGGGGCAAGTGTGGAACATGTGGACACTTTCCAGAATTTGTAATAAAACATTTTTTATATCGGAATCAGTCAGGTTTTTATTATTTTTAACGTATCACATGGTTTAAGAGATAATCAGTCTTTGTAATACTTAAATTGTCGTCTTAATATCACTTACGCTTACAAAAATAAACAATATTTTTTTAAAACACTATATTTGTCCACAGGTTCAACAGGCGGTTGTACCTATGTACAGTAAATTTGTACCTAGGGACAGTGTTGTACCTGGGGACGGTTCATATAAAATATACTATAAAACAAACAAAAAAACGTTTAAAGACTTCTGAAAACAACTTAAAATAATGGTTTACATACCCAAATACCTACCTAAAGACAACTCAATACAAACGTAAATTTAAACTCGTTTCTTTGATTCACGATACGCTTCATACAAATTTTGAGTAGATTCATCGGTATCATCATCGCTTTCGTCATCGTTATCTAATATGTAGCATGCAACGCAAACGAAACTTTCACCCTCATCATCAGACTCAAAGTTTTCTCTGTGTGACTTTGGAACACAAGAAGTATGATAGCTATGATTGCAAAAACTACATTTAAGCATTTGGTTTTTATCTTTGGAATAACTTTTACACTTCATGCATCTAACAAATGATAACTTCTCTTGTTTAATTATTTGAATATTTTTAACATTCGAAAGCGCGTTGGAAGGACCAGGTTTAGAAAGATCAGGTGTGTTTTCGAGCAGCTTAGGCATTTTTTTCTTGTTCGGTTTCTGGACTGCTGTTTTCCTCATTTCAGCTTTTTTTAATGCTTCACTTAGAATTTCATTTTTTTCCGGCGTGTTAGTTAAGATTCTTGTTCTCCCTGGCTTTCTTCCACCACGGTGCCCCTTACGAGGACCGGCTTTTTCAAATGGGCGGACGGACTCGGGCGTTATTTGTGAATTTATAGTTTTTAATGGAGTTCGTAACAGCTGAACATCATTATGGATTGGCGATACTAGTTCTGGGATGGAATCGCCAGATAATTGGTTATGATCCAAGTGATCTGGGTAGTTTTGGTCACTGTAATGCTGTTGTGGTAAACCTAAATTATTTATTGGTGGTCCTTGATCAGTTTCGGTGACTTCAATATCCGGCTTCTCTTGATTTTGTAACTGATTTACAGGTAAGTGTTGGCTTGGGTCTGGACGATCAGTTACATACGAGCACAAGAAGTCTTCGTTTGAAAATATGTTTCTATTATACGAATAAAGACCTGAAACCTCAAAGGCCTTTACAATGTTCTTCGGTGTAAACGAGACTCCATATGCTTCACCAGCTATTTCTGCTACGTCGCAAATGGTTATTGGTTTACCAGGATGATTGAGCATCCATCTATCGGCTGCTTGACTGTATTGGTTTTTAAATGGTCCAAAAACTGTTCGATCTAGTGGTTGTAAGTGATTGGATGTATGTGGAGGCAAAGTTAATAAGATTATTCCATTTTGTCTAGCCTTATCAATGATCTCTATGGATATATGAGTCTCGTGGTTATCCATTGTCAAGAGAAATGGATTATCTCTTGTTGGTTTGGCGATTTTGATGAAGTGATCAAGGAACTTTCTAAAAATCGGTTCAGTTGACCACCCTGACTGATTGGTCACGCCCAATAATCCAAGTGGAGCTCCTTTCAACATGTTATCTTTATAGAAAACCCGTGGGAATATGTAAACAGGAGGCACGGCGTTTCCAATTGCATTTATGCAGCCTATCATTGTGATATTTACTCCTCGTTCTGCTGAAGTCATCTTCCCTAATTGGCGAATCTCTTTAGGGGCCAATACCTTCCCTGGCTTATGCACAGTTGAGATACCAGTCTCATCAACATTATAAATTGATCCAGGTAGAAATTGTAGTTGTATCGCATCATGACCGACTCTAAGTTATTGAAGAAATCATTAAAATTTGCCCTATTAAAACTCTTGCTATGCTTGTTGGTTCGGGTTTTCGTAGAGATAATTCCGGGAAACGAAGTCGAAAATTACGGAGCCACCCGATTCCTGCCATTTTGTGCGTTTCCCAGTTAGCAGGCACATTTGTTTTCTGTTTAGAAACAGCATATTGATAAGCCACCTCTCTACATTGTTTTGTATTTAAGCCCATATCTAGGAGTGCAGCTTTTTTTAAATATTTACAAAGCAATATTTCTTCTTCTGGATCAAACACCCTTCTTACGTCATTCTTTAATAGCTGAATGCTATTTCTCAAATCGTTATTTTCATTTAACTTTAAGTATTTAAAAATTGTAGATTTTGGTAAATCGTACTTTTCTGCCACCTTTCTTATCGAACTATTGCCACTTTTTGCTTCCTCCACTGCTGCTGTTAGTGTATCAGGGCATATTTTCTTTCTTGTTATTCCAGTTTTACTGCGAGGCACTGGAAAGTTTAAACTAAACGGTTGGTCACATATTAATAATACACATTTGTACCTGTGGACAGTCCACAGGTACACACATAATTTTGTCCACAGGTACAAATTCAGACATAAAAAATAAAACTGATCTAATTTTGAGGTTAAAACAACGATACAAACCGGAGAAAAGCACAAACTAAGCAATAAACATCACTAATCATATTGCAAACACGATCAAACCGATATCGTAAGTATTTTTGTGGTAAAATTCATTTAAATTAGGCAAAATAACTTACTTTTTGTGTTCAAATTTTTTTTTTTTACGTTTGTTTACAATTTTCCAAAATTATGTATGTACAGTGATTTTATACCTGCATTGACCTAACGAGATAGCATTTAATCTGTTTTCAGCGCAATAAAAATAATCAAAAATTATGCTTACAAACTCAACATGATCAGACAAAATAAATGTTATCTTCATCCTGCATTGAAACAAGTTCAACAAAGTTCCACTACGTTTATAATAGAATCTTTAGGAACGATATCCTTATCAACAAAGCGCTTAGGTTTTACAATGTCGTTGTTTTTTAAAAGGCTATTGAGTAACGTCCTGTATTAAAATCTTTATTTTCGATCACTCCTATGTAGTATTTCCACGATTTTCTTACATAGTATCTTGTTAGGACTATGTCTCATACATTAAACTGTTCCTTATAATTATACAATTCTTCATTAGTGTTCTTGTTAGCCTTTTCTTGTGAAATTTCCTCTAAATTTTCAATATTTTGTAATGAATTATTTGCCTCATCTAAGCCTTCATTTAAGCTTTCCTTTACGTTACTAGCTTCTTGAAGCTGCTCTTCTATTGTATTATACGTAGGTTGTGACATTTGAGGTTCAAAAATGTATTTCGCTAAATCGTCATTTATCACATCGCTGGACACATCATCACATATATCTGAGTCGTCGTGTTCGCTCATGACTACGGTAGTATCTGTTGTTGTAGAACTGTTTAAAACACTCCTGCATTTTTTGATTATTTTGGCTTCTTTGACGGATTGCTTCGAACACAAACGAGACCTTTTACATCCCATTTTTTATCAGGAACGCAAGTTTCCTCTTCTCCCTCGTTACTACTAAAAGTGCCATTATACATTTAGGCTGGTTTTACAGTCACGCCGCTAGACGCGCCGTTGGACAGCGCGCTGTTGGACAGCGCGCGTTTGAACAGCGGTGCACCATAAAACGACATTAGTACGGCGCGTTTCGCTGCTGTGAGACAGTCGTGTACAAACAGATACAAAATGAACGGCAATGCGGTTAGAGTACTGGCTATTTACTTTTTATGGAAAAAAAGGCAACAAAAACGTCGAAGAACAGTAGGTGTTGATCCTTATAACGCTACAAGGTTACTGAGAGGCGAACACGTAACATCTTTCTCTGATTTACGAGAAAATAGTTATAAATTTTATAAATATTTTCGCCTATCAACCAGCAGTTTCGACGAATTACTGTGCAAGTTAGAGTTTTCTTTACGAAGATCCAGCATACGTCGCATCCCCATAGCTCCAGTGGAAAAATTGGCGATTACTCTAAGGTAAGTGAAATAAAAGAGTAGGTTTTGTAATAAATGATAATATTTGTTTGGCTTATTTTAATCACAGTCGTATTTTAATTACAACCTAACACACTTATTCATAAATGCTGATTAAACCTATTTTAGTTAAAATGGTCTTAAAATCGGAATCTTCTCTTTCATTTTGCAAATGTAGAAAAGAAACAAAACACTTGTAAAACCTATATTAATCTCACTCGTTTTTAATGAATAAGGGCATTATTTTAAATCACAGTGCTATTATAATCATTGACTTATTTTAAATCACAGTCTTATTTTAATCACAGTCTCATTTGAATCATAGTCTCATTTTAATCAGTCTTACTTTGTAGCTAAAAATTGACAAGTACTTGTGAGGTTCACTGGTGTGTGTAGTTAGAAGGAACACCGAATGATTTGTTGGTGTGTCTATGTCAATGTATTGTGACAAGTTAGTGTGCCTGCTATCTTGACGTCAAGCTAGCAGGCACACGAAGCCTGGCAACCTGACAACTTTGCCCTTTCGGAGCGGCATTGCCTCCCAGGCAGTAGCATTTTGATTTTTGCGAAGTAGTAATAAACTTTTTAAAATAAATCTGTAAAAACTAACTAATATCCTTATTGATCCTCATTATCAGGATAATTAGAGTTATTATCGCCAGTCGGCGATACGACATTTGATAATTCTACTGCAGATTCATAAAGCTGCTGTTGAGGTGTAGAGGTGGTAGCATAGGCATAGGTATAATTATGAAGTGGCAATGTTTGAGTTGTGTAATTATAAGTAGAATTTGCGTTCACACTAGAATTAACATTATTTTCTGGTGATGAAAAGCTAGGTGTCGTAGTCGTTGGAGCTGAAATCCCAATAAGTAATTCTAGAACCTTTGCGCGAAACTGCAGCTTTTGATAAGCACTTAAATTACTTAGAATCGGACCAAGAGACTCAAAAAATGACAAATCATCAGGATTGAGGTTGGAAGGGGAAGTATTTTGGTTAAGCAACGTTATTAATTCGTTTTCAAAATTTGATTGTTCTGATTTACGTTTATTCATTCCACTACGTTTATTCCATTTGTTTTGACTATTTTCTGTGTTTTCCTGTGGTCTATGGAGCTGAGATGGAGTACTCAAGTTATTCGCTGATGTGGCTGTTTCAGTCAAATCTTCAGATACGATAGACTGATTATCGCTTAATGATTCTGTAACTTCATTTTCTGAAATACGATCAAGGAATGTCATTTGGTCGAAAAATAGGTACTTCTTGTGTTTTGCAGCGCTTCCAGATGGCGTATTTCGCATATTCCCTTTTGTTCTGAAATAATTATCTCTGGCTGATTTCCATCGATGGCGTATTTGTTTATCTGCAATAAAAACGTATTTTTTTAGGTACTTACCTATATACTAAAATCAAATGAAAATACTTGTTGTTTTCAGGTTTTTGGCAACGGGCAGTACTTTCTCCGATTTATCTATCACATACAGAATGGGAATCACTACTGTAGCTAAGATAGTAGATGAAGTTTGTTCGACTATATGGGAAAAACTGCGTCATGAATGTCTACCTGAACCAACTACAGAAATGTGGCAGCGCATAAGTGAAGAATTTCAGTTATATGCAAATTTTCCAAATTGTTGCGGGGCGATAGATGGTAAACACATACGTATAGTAAATCCTGCAGGTGGAGGCTCAATGTTTTATAATTATAAACATTTCTATTCTATCGTCCTTTTGGCAATGTGCGATGCGAACTATTGTTTCACATATATTAACATAGGTTCTTGCGGGAAAAACTCAGACTCTACAATATTTCAAGAGAGTTCACTATTTCAAAAGTTACAGAACAATAGTTTGAGGTTGCCAGGTGTAAAGCATCTGCCGGGCACTAATATAACAGTACCACACATAATAGTTGGTGATGGTGCATTTGGTATATCCAACCATGTGATGAGACCTTATGTGCGATCCAAAATGACTCATAAAAAGAAAATATTTAATTACCGCTTAAGTCGTGCTAGACGGTACATAGAGTCGACGTTTGGAATAATGTCCAACAAATTCAGAGTATTCCATACTCCTATGAGTGTCAGTTTTCCTATTGCAAAAAAGATAGTTCAAGCCTGTTGCATATTGCATAATTTTATTAGAGTAAGGGATGGCTACAACGTTAATCACACATTAACTATAACGGGATTGACTGATCTAATTAACGACCCAGATCATAGATCAGGAAACACATTACGCGATATATTCGCTAATTACTTCGTATCACCCACTGGTAGCGTGTCATGGCAAGATAGATCTGTGTTCTGATTTTATAGTTGACACCTACCGCGAAATTCAAAAATGGAACGAAACGCAACGCAGTAATATCGTCGTGGCTTATTTGATTTACCTACCCAATTAATATTTTTCACTAGGTGACCCGGCAGACGTTGTACTGCCTCAATCGATAAAATTTTCATATTTATTCACCTTTTAAACCTCCTCTGGACTTCCACAAATAAATCATAACCAAAATTAGCCAAATCGGTCCAGCCGTTCTCGATTTTAGCGAGACTAACGAACAGCAATTGATTTATTTATTTAAATAGATTAGAATTTCTGAAATTCGCGGGCGGACAAAACGATTTCACTTAATTTTACACTAGGTAATAAGTAGCTAATGTGACTTAATTAAGGTACCAGACTCGTCGGTTACACTTGACAAACGATCTTTAAAGTTAATTTATATCTCTTATTGTGAACTGAACACTAAAAGTGATAGAATGTTTTAATGGAGGATGGAGGATTTCGTTTGTGCAACTAGCGGTAAACATGTATGTAACAAAAAAGATTTTATTAATAAATGTTTCTTACCTAAGTCTGTATTGAAATGTTCACCACACAATTCCTTTCCAATTTCTTCCCAGGCTTTATTTTTTGCGTCCTTATTCTTATAAAAATCATCGGCCGGGTCCCATAAACATCTTCTAATTCGCACTTCGTCAATTACTCGACCCGTATCGATGTGATTCATTTTGTACACAACAGTACCTAACGGCACGTCTCAACGGCGTGAGACTAAAACGCACAATGGCCGTAGAAGCGCACGAGCGGCGCGCGCTTCGACCGCGCCGCGCGAATAGGACGCGTTCAACGAACGGCGCTGCTCAAGCGCGCGAATTTGAAACGCTACTAATACCCCAATACATATCCGAGCGCGCGCGCTCCGACGGCGCTGCCGAAACGCGTGACTGTAAAACCAGCCTTATGTTTGTAATAACTTCTTTTGGGGGCTCAACACAATCTTTTTCAGATTTATGAGATGATGATTTTATTTTGCAATTTTTATCTATTTCAAACAAATTAATGGGAACATTTTTTACACCGTAAAATGCTGCGTTTTCTTTGGACAATCTGATATCTGAGAGAATTGTTATCTTTGTACCACTTTTGTCTTGGCCAGCCCTGTTGGAAGAAAAAATACTTGCATAGAAAATTGACCCCTGACTGCATAGCAATTAGAAACACAATCGCGTTTACAAATAAATACTTGCAAAGACAAACCCTTAAAGTAAAAACACGTGCATAGGAAATTGAACCCTAACAGTTTGTAAATAAGGAGCAGAATCGTGTTTACAAGTAAATACGTGCAAAGGCACAAAATTTGCGTAAAAGTACTTGCATATGACATTGTTCCGTAAAACTATTACAAATAAGGAACATGATCGCATTTGCGAAACCTAACGGTTATTGAACTTTTGAAGATTGAATTGAAAACTTACTTCGACTACTACTACAATAAATCTCGAAATAATATCCAGATTGAGAATGAAAAAAAAAGCAGGACATTTACTACATCCATGTTTTTCAACCTGAGGTAGATATAAGTTACATTTTGAATATCAAAGTATTGCTGATAACGCCAAGAAACAGGTCATTTCGTTAGTGGACCTATGTACATTATTAATATGGATCGCGATTATTGATTTTGATTGACTGTGTACGGGCCGCCGTAGACTTTATAAGTCAGACCAAGGTGGTAGGTAGAATAAAAACCCGTAATTAAAAGATCGTTTATTTTATAGGTTGAGTGAGTGAAATAACGAACGACACGATTTACGTGAAAAAACTATACAGTTCGCAAAAATCACTGTGATTTTCTTAGCCTAGGTTCAGGTAACTAAGTACCTGTGACAAAACCTTACTACAGTCACTTTACAAGTCCAAAGTCTAGGTTCAAGAATAATAATTCTCGATACGAAAGTTCACGAATGACGGTAGGTTTTAATGCTACACACTTGAAACAATTCTAATATTATTTTATTTACTAAGCGGTACTTCGAAAATGTTCTCACAACACAGTTCTAGAAGTTTCTGGAATACGAAACCGAAAGTTTGTTGTTTACGTATTGAGTTAAACACTAATAACTTTTATACGACGCATGTTCGAATAGTACTTATAACCAACTAATAGTTAATGTCTGAATAACCTAGATTCAGGTAATACACACCCGACACAAAACCTTTCACGGTTATTGTTCTTAAATCGAAACACACACAAAATGTTTGCCGGCGTAGGTACTGTTAGTAGGCCGACCCCGTTTGTCCTTTTTTAGAATAAAAGACAATGTTCTACGGAACCACTTTAATATGTTTACCACAACCACATATAGTTTTAGTATAAACTTGAAGAAATGTCTCTATAATGTCTCTCTTAATACTCAGATTACTCGGAGCACAATAGATAGTGTGACGGCGTCCAGAATCTAACTGATTTTTATTTCATTATATTAATTCCATGCATTAGACGGAAATGCAGTATCAGCAAAATGCGATGGAAATGTACTTTATATTTGTAAAGGCTGACTTAGGCTTTACCGCTTTGTAATAAGGTTTATAACAGTACGTACACTATCTATATTCAGGTTTTAGGCACCCGGTACGAAATATAGACAAATAGGTGCACAGTAAATCATACACTGGCTGTCTGTGACGAATCTATGCTCAGGTATTACACACCCGATGCAAAACATAGTGTTTGTTCATATATTTCAATAAAACTCGCGTTGTGAACTTATGCGTGTATATTACAATTAGGAAAAAATTATACATGAATTTCGTGGGGTTGCGTGTGCGCGCAATGGCGGAGCTCGGTGAAGTGACGCGGCGTCGCTAGTGGCGTGGGGATCGCGGCTCGCCCGCGCGCCGTCATGGCCGACGGTTGCGCGTAAAGCCGAAAACACACTTGCGTGGACATCCTCCCGCGCCTTGAAACCTCCTGTTTCAATCTTCAAGAGTCGTCGTCGAATAAAGGGCAGATACGACTCACTGCTCTGCGAACGATGCCCTTGTTAATTCTAACGTCTGCTACTCGACAGGCTCCATCGGAACCTGGGTAAACAGCCTCGATCCTTCCCAGAGGCCAATTCAAAGGTGGGGTAGCCTCTTGCTTGATAAGTACTAGTTGACCAGGCGCCAGGTTAGGGTGGCGCTTCTGCCACTTGGTGCGCTGCTGTAGCTCGCAGACGTACTCGTGGCTCCATCGACGCCAGAAGTGCTGCCTGGCCTGCTCGATCCTCGCGTACCGATGCAGGCTGCTGGGGTTGGCTTCCAGCAGATCGGGCGCTGGCAGCGCTGTCATCGTCCTCCCAATAAGGAAGTGCCCTGGGGTGAGAGGGGACAGATCGTGAGGGATGGTAGAAAGAGGAGAAAGGGGCCGTGAGTTTAGAATAGCTTCGATTTGAGTGAGCAAAGTGGTGAGCTCTTCAAAAGTAAAATGGGATTCACCCAAGGCCCTTTTCAAGTGGTACTTAGCAGACTTTACAGCTGCCTCATGCAGACCCCCAAAGTTTGGAGAGTAAGCAGGTAGAAATTTAAATTTAATGCCTTCTTCTGCAAAAGGCTCTGACACAGAGTTACCGTTAGATCTTAGAAATGCACCTAACTCGCGACTGGCACCGACAAAATTTGTACCATTATCACACCATATTTCTAGAGGTTTGCCCCTTCTTATAAAACGACGTAAAGCTAGAATAAACGCCTCTGTACTGAGACCACTTACTATTTCTAAGTGTACAGCCTTAGTCTTAAAGCATACAAAAACACAAAAATAACATTTATTTAGTTTAGCTCCACGACCCTTCTTATCACTATATAGAAATGGACCAGCAAAATCAGTACCTGTAACTTCGAATGGACAACCTGGACTTAACCTAGGAGAGGGTAAGTTACCCATTATTTGCTTAGCAACTGCTCCTCTCATACGAGTACAGAGAATGCATTTTCTAAAAACCTTTCTAGCTAATGCTCTCCCTCTAATAGGCCAGTACTTTTCACGAATAAGTGAGAGAAGAAGTTGTGGACCAGCATGCATGTGTAAAATATGATAATAATTAAACAATAAAATTGCAAAGTGATGATTAGAATCAATGAGAGCGGGGTGCTTCTTATTATATTCAAATTGTGTATTTTCCAATCTACCTCCAACTCTCATTAATCCATCCTTATCAATAAATGGACTCAAACTAAGTAGTGGAGCTACTTTACATTGCTTATCAAAATTTGGAAAACTTTCTTGTTGTGCAATATACACTAACTTATTCTCTGCATATTCTAATTCTTCTACACTTAACATTAGCTTATTCTTATTACTAGGATTCTTAATATTATTATAGAAACGAAATACATATGCAACAATGCGTCTTAATTTCGTAAAACTGGAATATCTTTTAATATCAATTACAAAGTTAGAAGATTGTGTCTCATTGACACCTGCAACATTTACACGTACTTCAGGCAGTGTTGCATAAGTTACGTTGCTACCTACTTGACTTGGCCAACATTCTTCCCCATCGTGAATGAATGTAGGTCCCTGCCACCATAGTGACAACATCTTTACTTCATGTGGGAAAACACCACGAGAGGCTATGTCAGCTGGGTTCTGTGATGTAGGGACATACAGCCATTTGCTGTCATTACATAGCTCATTGATAGATACAACACGGTTAGCAACAAAAGTTTGCAGTTTATGAGAAGGCGTGCACAACCAACCCAGTACTATTTTAGAATCTGACCAATATGTTTTCTTAGAAATATGACAACGTAGTGATTTACAAACTGTAGGCGCGGGCGCGGGCGCGGCGATAGGTGCGCGGGGAGGGGGAAGTTCGTCCGGTACAGGCGTCGCTCGCCTCGTGTGCCGGCGCGCGCACTATGTATTACCTACGTATACCTAGGTACTCTAGGTAGTTCCCGTAGGTAGGCGCGTGAGCTGAAATTGGTTATGACATGCGCTGTAATGCAGTGCGAAGGCTAGTGTAGCGAATTTACGGAGAAATTGACTCAAGTTAGTTATGTATAGGCTAGAATTTCAATGCAGAATGGCAATGAAATAGTTACTAGACGGTTAGATGGGATGCAATTTTAGTTACTTTAGGGTTACAGGCTGGGCAATCATCCGCGTGAATGAATATGTGCGCTTCAGCTAGCTGTAACAATGACTCCACCACTCCACCCAGATATGCCAAACACACGCTACCCGGCTTCCGAAACTCTAAGCAATCACACACAATGCTCACAACAAATGAAGAATAGGAAACGGGGTAGTCTAGAAGGTAGGATAAAGGAACGGGCACACCTTATTTCCGATGTAACTTTGCTGCCAGGCCCTGGATTCCGCTGCGTCCAACCTCGACTGGTCCGTACTTCCGTTACTTCTTCAATCTTCACTGTTTCTGCGCTTCCCGCACAGAAAATCGTCCTGTCACGGTCGCCAAAAATTGTTTGTTCATATATTTCAATAAAACTCGCGTTGTGAACTTATGCGTGTATATTACAATTAGGAAAAAATTATACATGAATTTCGTGGGGTTGCGTGTGCGCGCAATGGCGGAGCTCGGTGAAGTGACGCGGCGTCGCTAGTGGCGTGGGGATCGCGGCTCGCCCGCGCGCCGTCATGGCCGACGGTTGCGCGTAAAGCCGAAAACACACTTGCGTGAACACAGCATTCACTGAGTTTCTCGCGAAATAACGTTAATATACGTATAAGGTTCAGGTATTACGTATCCGATACAAAACCTAGGTAATCACTACCTACGCGCGATTGACTAGTTACTACTTGAAATCACACGACACACGCGAATTCACATAATTGAAACGGTTTTAACCGATTCGTTGCGACGCCCATTTTGGTGCACTTTTATGCGTGGCGGCGAACAAATATTTCGTGACACGACAGTCGTGTCAAGCGCCATATCAGTTGATGACACGCCTATTGTGCCATCAGCCATGTACAGAAAAAAATGCTGTTTTTTTTTACCCTTGAATTGTATTCAGTCGACTTCCAAAATCGAAAGTAAACGGTCAGTTACTTTGTGTTAAGTGGTTTTGAACTGCCTATATAATTATGTGTATCACTGAAAATGGATGGTAAGTGACTTTTTTATTCAGATGTTATAAACCTTTTGTATTGTTTTATGATTTACATACATATCATACTGGGATTGTAGGTTATAAAGATTCTAATTTCTGTTTTTATTATTTGATGTCATTTGTTGTGTTTCATCGATGTGTAGTAGGCAAGTGCCCTAATGTATAATTTGGTCACGGCGCACTAAACTTCACGACTACTGCCAATCTGGCTGAACAGGGATATCTTCAAGGATATTACACAAACCACTGTTATATATAATATCAACTGTATATTGTTGTTAACACTAATAATCTTCTTACGATCTAATGAACTATTGAACTAACTAAACATAAAACATTCATCGAGGGTCATTAAACGGCGGAGAATCTTGACACCGCGATTCAGAAAATGGACTTAAACTAACAACGCCATCTAGTTTCAAAATTGGAACTAAACTCTAGAACTAATTTAAATTACGGTTGACGATTGAACATACCGCCCACCAAGGACATTATTGAAAAATGTCCTTCAAAAAAATTACAATAATTCTTACATGAACTTTAGGAACTGTAACTTACAAACAAACAAACTTCTTTTACTAAATAACAATGTAAACAAACAAAGTAAACTTAATATTAAGTATTACACTTGAACTTAAATCAATAAAATTATTACAACGAATCTTAGCCTTATATTTACTGTTTAATTACAGTCGACATATTAAAAAAATGTAATTAAACCTATCACTATGCATACTAAAAGTTTTAAACCTTGAAATTTAACTTATAGTCTATACATGACACATTATGAAACTAACAACTAAAACAAAACAAAACATTTCAATTATGAGTAATAGGTACAATAAACTAATTTCCCTCATTGACTGGCAGAACACAGAGCTTTGATGTAGGACGCTTCAGTAAACCTTTACTAGTGCGTAAAGTAACCACACGGGTGATGCCATCTTCACCCGGGTGTTTCTCCACTATGGTACCCAGAAACCAACAAGCAGGCGGCATATCAAATTCCTTAACTAGAACTATATCACCGATCTGAGGCTCAGGATTCTTATGCGACCACTTATATCTATGAACTAAATTGCTAATGTATTCTACGGACCAGCGTTTCCAAAATGCTTGGACCATTTTTTGTATATACTGCCAACGAGATAAAGAACTGATACTAAAATTTTCATAGTTCGCATCTGGAACAGTGACAAGTGGTTCACCGATTAAAAAATGACCAGGGCTCAATGGCATAGGTTCATGAATGTCTTCCCCATTGATTACAGTCATCGGCCTAGAATTAAGACAAGCCTCTATTTGGCTCAACAACGTGCTCATCTCCTCATAAGTGAGTGTTGAGCTACCTATGACGCGTTTTAAATGAAATTTGGTCGACTTCACTGCAGATTCCCACAGTCCACCGAAATTTGGAGCATGTGGTGGTATGAAATGCCACGTAGTGTTACGATCTTCTAAGGTCTTTGCAATCTCTTGTTGAATCGCTGATAACTCACGAAGTTCCTTAGCCGCACCCACAAAATTAGTGCCGTTATCGCTCCAGATATTTGAACAATGACCACGTCTGGACACAAAACGACGAAAGGCTGCTAAAAATCCCTGAGTGGTCATGTCACTTACTAATTCTAGGTGTATGGCTTTAGTGGCCATACAGACAAAAACACTAATGTAACCCTTATGGGCACGATGACCTCTTCCCTTCGTTGTCCTAATTTGAACAGGGCCTGCATAATCCACGCCGCTATTCAAAAACGGTCGCGATGGTGTGCAGCGTGATGGTGGAAGTGATCCCATGAATTGATTATAAACCTTAGCTTTATTTTTGACACAAATGACACATTTACGTACATATTCCTTTGTAAGCTTTTTTACACCTAATATCCAATAAGCAGATCTCAGATAGTTAATCATTATCTGAGGCCCACCATGTAAAGTCCGATCGTGTGCGTCTGCGATCAACAACTTAGTAAAATGTGTATTATGTGGTACAACTATTGGATGTTTTTCGTTATCAGACAACGATGCATGATGTAACCTACCGCCAACTCGTATTATATCGTCCTTGTCTAGAAAAGGACACAATGAACTAATATTACTTATTTTATTAACAGGTGAATTATTTTTCAACTGTGTGTATTCTACTTCGAAGTCGACTCTTTGACATTTCCTTATACAACACTTTAATGCTTCATCTAGGTCTGACCGTTTTATATACTTGGGTATATCTCTACACTTGACATAATGATAAAAGAAACTTCTACATAACGCTACTACTCTTAATAATTTTCTTAACGAACTATATCTTTCCCATTGTAAGGTGTCGTGTTTTAAAGCTATATAGGACTTAATATTTTCTTCCATGTTAATATCTGTATTCAATACTCTATTGTACTCTATATTTTCATTATATAAAAATTGTGGTCCGTGAAACCATATACTATTTTCAGGTAATAGTGACGGTAAAACTCCTCTT
Organism: Spodoptera picta; assembly: GCA_038387885.1. Taxonomy (NCBI): domain Eukaryota; kingdom Metazoa; phylum Arthropoda; class Insecta; order Lepidoptera; family Noctuidae; genus Spodoptera; species Spodoptera picta. Next base: position 19,261 of record JAZHFQ010000152.1, read on the forward strand.
GACGCACAATCTGCGGGATTTTCCTTCGTAGAAACATGTGCCCATTGATCTGCGTCTAATGTGGTTAAGATCTCCGCGACCCTATTACTAACAAAGATTTTCCATCGGCTTGGGTGGCTATTAAGCCATGCCAAAACGACTGTAGAGTCAGTCCAGGCGTGCACCTTGTCCTTGTCAATATTCATAGCCCTCGCCACATCGATCAACAACCGTGCCAAAAGTACTGCTGCGCATAGCTCTAGACGAGGGATACTAACTGTTCTTATAGGGGCGACCTTTGTTTTCGCCATTAGAAGAGTGACTTGTATATTTCCTGAAGAGTCCACACAACGAGTATACACAACTGCTGCGTAAGCAGCCTTTGATGCATCGCTGAAGCCATGCAACTCTATGACTGAGCTATTTGATGTTCCTAACCATCTCGGAACATAGACTTTGGATAGATTTTCCAAGTCTTTACGGTAAGTTATCCATTCTTCTTTTAATTTTTCTGGTACATGATCATCCCATCCTACTCCTGCTAGCCACAATTTCTGTATCAATATTTTAGCTAGTATTATACTGGGCGCTATCCAGCCTAAAGGGTCAAATAAGCGTGCGATATCCGATATAATAATGCGTTTACTTAATGTTTCAGATGCTGAAGGGAGCTGCACCGTGTACTTGAACTGATCTGCACTACGACACCAGGTAAGTCCTAATATTTTTGTACTATCACTTGATATTTCCTTTTCGTCCTTACTTTCATATGACTCGATTTCCCCTAATAATTCCGAACTGTTGCTGTTCCATTTTTGTAGCTCAAATCCTGCTTTTGCTAATAATGCTTTCATTTCCAAATACAAATTTTTACCTTCTTCTATTGTGGAACATCCTGTCATTAAATCATCCATATAAAAGCTTGTTGGCACTATTTCTGATGCCGTGGGGAATTCTTGCACATAGTTCAATGCGACCTGGTGCAATGTCTTAACCGCCAAATAAGGTGCTGAAGCTGTACCAAAGGTTACAGTTAATAGCTCATACTCTTGCATTTCTTCATGTGGTTCTTTTCGCCAAACTATTCTCTGATATTTTACATCGTTTTCTGCTACTCTCACTTGTCGGTACATTTTTATTATGTCTGCAGTAATTGCTATTTGGTGAACTCTCCAGCGAATGACGATATGCCGCAAATCCGACTGCAAGGTAGGTCCCACCATCAACGTGTCGTTAAGTGACACTCCCCTTTCATTCTTGCAGGATGCGTCGAACACTACGCGTACCTTCGATGTGGATTTATCTTCTCTGACAACTGCGTGATGAGGTAAGAAAGCTGCTTCATTGAACTTTGTGTCTGGTTTCTGTACTTTTCTCATGTGATTCAAATGTAAATATTCTTCTATAACTTTCGTGTATTTTTCTTTCAGGTTTGAATCCTTCGTGAATTTTCTCTCCAACGCCTTGAGTCTTCTTACAGCTATTTCTTTACTGTTACCACCTCCGCAGGTGGGCGTTGCTTCCTTAAATGGTAACTTGACTACGTATCGACCATCTGCGCATCTTGTAGTCGTAGTTTTATATAACTCTTCACATTTTAACTCTTGTTCTGTTAACGTAATAATTTGTGGCAACTGATCTTCGATCTCCCAGAACTTCTTCAGTATATCGTTTTGGTCTATTGCTGTATGCATGACTGTGATATTTGCGATGTTACTCGACCTAGTTTCTGTTTCACCAGAAATTATCCAACCTAGCGTGGTACACTGCGCTACTACTGATCCATTAGGCGCTCTCCTTAGACCATCTTTTAGTATCTTACCATACACGTCTGCACCCAATAAAATATCTATCCTATTAGGTGAAGAAAACTGTGGGTCTGCCAACGTAAGTTGCTTTAATTCCGACCAATCAAGAGGGGCTACTTGTCGTTCCGGTATATATGATGTAATATTTTTTAAAACATACGTGTTTACCATTATTGTAAAACTAGGATCAGTTAACGATTTTAATACCAATGTTACAACTGAATTCGCGGGTGACTTGATACTACCTAAACCAGAAACAATGCTTCTAACTGGAGTTCTCTTTAACCGTAAAAATTGTGCTGTACTTTCCGTGATAAAGGAAGCCTGGGACCCCTGGTCTAACAAGGCACGAACTGTCTGAAACTCTGCTGTGGCAGTTTGAACTTGAACTAACGCAGTGGCTAACAATACCTGTTTAGGACTGACGATGTGTTTAGTCGATAGACATGACACAACTGGACTGGTATCAGTGGAAGTATTATCAGAGGAGCTAGCAGCTGTTTGCTTCTCTTCCTTAGCGTTGTGCTCATAATTAGCGTGTAACAGAGTGTGGTGTTTCTTGCCGCAAATATGACACACCGCTGATTTCTTACATTGATAAACTAAATGGTTTCCGCCTAAACAGTTAAAACAAATTTTATTTGACTGTGCAAAAGATCTTCGTTCATCTACATTAATTTTTGTAAACGGTACACAAAAGCATAACTTATGGTTGTTGCCGCAGAATTCACAACTAATCTTAAATTGGCCAGATGGTCCAGGATTAACGTTCCGAGCGAGCAAAGTTTTCTGACCTGATAATCTTTCTGTACGTGGACCAGCTCGCCACTGTCCCGATGGTCGCTGTGGTTCAATGAACTCAAGTGCTCTAAACCGACTCTCCAGATATATTTTAAATTGTTCTAAAGTCGGAAGTTCATGTGTTGATTCATCGGAAGCCCTTAACTCCCACTGCTTACGGGTCTCTGGGTCCAACTTTTCAGAGACTACATGAATTACAATAATTTCCACAATGGTGGTCATGCTAATCCCTAGGTTAGAGAATGCACTCATACAGTCTGTAGTTGTATCCAGTATTTGTTTAATATTAACCGCAGATTCAGTATTTACTCGTTTTTGGTTGAATAGCCGTTGCAGAATGGAATTCGCCAAGTGTCGCTTATTGTTATACCGATGCTCCAATTGCTTCCAACATACTGAGTAATTTGCAGCAGTAATTGGTATTTGACGAAGCAACTGCTCTGCTTCACCGGTCAAACATCCCTTCAAATAATGTAACCTCTGTACGTCATCTAAACCTTTATTGGAATGAACTAGCGATATAAAAAGATCACTAAAACTAGTCCATTCATCGTATTTGCCCGAAAATGAAGGAACATTAATTTTTTGTAACCTAACGTTTGAAGCAGAATAGGTTCGTGCACAAGGTTCGCTTACATTAAACTGTAAATTACTGTCTTTTAACTCCGACTTGTACGTTAAATAAATTTCCTCGGTCTTATCATACAATTCGGATGTAAAGTAATTGTTTTTCAATTCTGTTACGGTGGCTTTTTCAATTATTTTCCGATGTGTATCATAAAATCTAGACCATTGCTGCTCTAGATTTTCCAATCTAGTTTCGACATATCCACGAGTTACTCGTTCTTTGGGAGATTTTTTGAAATTATTTCTCCCCTTCTCAATACTACCTTTTACATCATCTTGTAATTTAAATAAAGATTCCATGGCTATGACTTAGAAAACAATTCAATAAAGCCAACAACGTATTCGAACAATCTGTTCTTACAACTAACAAAGTGAACTTACAAAATATGTCGCATTGCATACAAACATAACAAGTGTTTACAAAATGTATCCCTACTTGAAATTTATCAGAGAAGAAAAAGTAATTATTTCAGACAATCAAATAAAAATATTCAATTAATAAAACGTAAATTGCCCAAAATTATTCCAAATGATTATAAAATTACTGTCTTCAGTCTGATGACCTTCTTGAACTATGTTTGTAAATTATGTTTAATTGTACTCACAGTTATCCGTTGAACTCACAACACTTCACTGAACTTTGACCTCGTACTGATGCTCCTCCACTTGACTCGAACTCTCCCGGCTCCACCACTCGAACTCTCCCTGCACCTCCCACTCGAACTCTCCCGGCTCCACCTCTCGAAACCGTCTTGTCACTCCAACTCGAACTTCGCCGCAACCTCCGCTCCGGTGTGCTCGTACTGGGTGTTGAACCCGGTGCCACAACTCACCAGCACCTTGGCGCCATCAGCAGCGATCCACTACTGTGTCGGCACCCTCTCAGCAACCACTCACTGTGACTACGTCACCTCCGGCTCACAAGGACCAATGTATAATTCGGTCACGGCGCACTAAACTTCACGACTACTGCCAATCTGGCTGAACAGGGATATCTTCAAGGATATTACACAAACCACTGTTATATATAATATCAACTGTATATTGTTGTTAACACTAATAATCTTCTTACGATCTAATGAACTATTGAACTAACTAAACATAAAACATTCATCGAGGGTCATTAAACGGCGGAGAATCTTGACACCGCGATTCAGAAAATGGACTTAAACTAACAACGCCATCTAGTTTCAAAATTGGAACTAAACTCTAGAACTAATTTAAATTACGGTTGACGATTGAACGACAGTCGTGTCAAGCGCCATATCAGTTGATGACACGCCTATTGTGCCATCAGCCATGTACAGAAAAAAATGCTGTTTTTTTTTACCCTTGAATTGTATTCAGTCGACTTCCAAAATCGAAAGTAAACGGTCAGTTACTTTGTGTTAAGTGGTTTTGAACTGCCTATATAATTATGTGTATCACTGAAAATGGATGGTAAGTGACTTTTTTATTCAGATGTTATAAACCTTTTGTATTGTTTTATGATTTACATACATATCATACTGGGATTGTAGGTTATAAAGATTCTAATTTCTGTTTTTATTATTTGATGTCATTTGTTGTGTTTCATCGATGTGTAGTAGGCAAGTGCCCTAATGATAGCAGAATATGGATACAGATATTTTCCTGCAAAAAAATCTACTTATGTTTTGTTGTCTTTACAGGCGAAAGAGTTATAGAAGAGTCATCTGAGAGCTCAGATCTAATATCTGAGCACTCCGATATCACAACCCATTTAGATTTTCATAAACATTATGATCCTGAAGGAACTACGCCAGAGCTGGATTCACCAGATTTGTTTACAGATAACGAAGTAAGTGTTTTGAATTATATTTTAGTAGTCAACTAGAGAACTAGACTAAGTAGGGAGACCCGTTAAAAATTAAAAACTAGAATAAGACATATATGTTCAGCAGTGGACTTTGTTTGATTGATATGATGGTGTATTTATAATTATTTTATAGATTTATATAGGTATACGAACATAATATGTTTATTTTCATTGTTTTAGGGAGATTGCAATATTCCGGCCAATAAAGTATCTATCGGCACAAATACGGAAAATCATGAAGAAGTGAAAGAAGATATTAATATGGACACCATTAATAAATGTTACCTCTATACGCTGGGATTAATTATAGGAAGAGCCTTGAGTACGATGTCAAAACAAAGACGGGAACATTGTATGCACAACATAGCACATTGTTTCGAAAATGGTGAATTACAGTTTTAATTTTGTATAAGGCGATTTTCTATTATTAATAACATTCTGTAATTAAACAGGATAGCTTCTTAGATGATCATGAGAAATGAAAGTATGAAAAAAGAGTAAATCACCATTTTGTGCTGAATAAATCACCATTATTTTATTGCTAAGTGCAATAAAATAATGGTGATTTAATTGTGCATAAATACTAGTTGATTATAACATCAAATGTTAGCACTGACTGATTAGAAGATAGTAAATAAAACTAAGTTTATGATTATGTAATGTTTATTATGATTAATAAATGACTAGTCCAATCACATTTTTGTTACATTTTACGTAGTGCGAAAATATAAAAAAAAAATAATAATCAACATCAAATCAACGTTCTAGGTAAAATTCAATAATTGTGATATTCCCTGAAACATTGCAGGCATAGCCCTGGGAATCCGGGACAATCTGGACATCCAAATAAGACGGCGACTCTTTTTTTTGTTTTATTGTAGCAAACCCTACATCTTTTTCTCATTGTCTTGCCATTTCTTTTTAGTAAGTTAGCCGGTAAATGAATTTTCCCTGCTGATGGGGGAAGAGGCATATTGTTCGTATTTGGCAGTAGGCTTTCTATTATACTTTTTCTATAATCATAGTGTTATATTTTTAATTTCATTATTATATAACAGGAAGCCATTCACTACACATATTTGTATAATATGAATAATTACTTTTTTGTACCAGCGCAGGGTCTTGTGCTCACAACAGTAATAACTCAATAGTTGGTCGTGCTTATCTATTGCCCTCATATATTTATTATACGAGACTTGTACGGCAGGTTTATAATGTACCCTATGAATTCGGCGACTGGTTGTCCCTACATAATCACTTTTGTGCTCAGTACTTACAAAAAAAATTCCTCTGTTGTCTTTCCATTTTGTTACAACTATTTTTTTTCTATTATGCATTATGCATGATTCGCCTATTTTCAAAGTAGCATTTTTCACTTCGCCAGGATTTCCAACGCGATTTGCACGTAGGGTACCAGTTACGTACGTATTTTCAGCTAAAAGAGCGCCAGCTAGCAGCACACTGGTATAATAATTATCAATATACAAAGAATGGCCTTTGTCAAAATATTTTTGCATAAGCAACATAACAACTTTTTGCACATGGTTTTTTCCACCTACTTGTTGGTCTTGTGAACCTGCATAAATATGAATTTTTAATATAATGCCACTAGCGTCAGCTAAAACATACAATTTAATGCCGTATTGATGGGCTTTTCCTTTCAAATATTGGCGAAAAGAAAGTCTGCCTTTCCACAAGATAAGTGATTCATCAATAGCTAGTTCTTTTGATGGGTGATATAGAGTTATAGCTTCAGCGGATTCATTAAATATGTCTATAAGGGGTTTTATTTTCATCAGACTTTCATTTCGTTCACTATTCTGAACACTTAAAGCTCTCAAAATTAAATAGAACCGGTCCCTTGCCATGTATAGTCGTGGACTAAGGCGAAATAAATAATAGTTCGACCAATAATCAGCCATCCTATTTAGTTTTATTGTTCCCATCAATAACAATATTCCTACAAATGTTCTTAATTCATTAATAGTTATATCTGTCCATGCACGAAAGCGAGCCCGTGCTGGCGTTGCTTGGGTTTTTAAGTTATTCCCGCACTTATTAGTACATTCTAATATTAAATTTAGCATTTCATTATTAAAATATAAAAAGAAAAAGTCCAAAGGGCTTTTATCCCTCATTTGTTGAGCTGGAATTATTCCAGGTGTTCCTGTGAAAGGTATCTCCACCATGTTACCTGGATTACCAGGACACCAATCATATCCTTCTTCTGGAGTAGTTTCTTCTTGCTCTTCATCCGGTAAAGCATCATTTAATTCTATTAACTCATATTGATCCATGTTCGTCACATCGTCAAGAATTTCATCATTCCTGTTTGTCAAAATCCCATATAGATCTGAATTAGTAATTTCAATGTCTATGCCAGGTATATCATAAAAGTGTATGTCATGTGGAGACATCATAGCAGATAACTCCACACTTATAGGATCCAAAGCTGCTGATGGCCCAGGTTCTGGTGAACTTGGAAAATTGTGCTCCATGTTAATTATATTCTGAAAAGAGAAAACATCAGAATGAAACAATAATTTGAATACTATCTTTTTATAATACTACATTTAGATTATTTAACCTGATATTGCTTTTTTGCGGTAAATAAGAATGAATATGAATAATACGTCAAGTTAAGCACGTTTTGTTTGGGTATATGAAAACTTAAGTACAATAAATAATTTATCTTTAAAAAACCTACCTGTAGTGTTCGGGATCCACACGTGTTCGTGAGTCAAACAGCAACAGAGTCCAGGTTTACGGGCCACAGTGATCACAAAATCAATATCAGTTTCCAGGTACGTGTACCTGGAAACGTGAACGCTTTTGTGAAACGTGGCTCGTGAGCCACAGTATTCACAAAAGCAAAATCAGAGTCCATAACACAAGCCAATATCATCGAAAAATTAAATAAATAGTCGTTGTAGATTACGTCCAGTGCGATTGATTCGGAAAGTGGAGGTATTTTAAAAACAGTAAACAAAGTTTCGATACCATGCGCCGGAGATTTTCTGTCATCATACTAAGAAAGGGCACAACTGCATTAAACAATAGGGCAAAACCACATCTTATGTTAAGGACTTTAAAGTCGCTTTTTCCGTTTGTCAAAAATGGAAGTTGTGTTCTTTCTTTGTATGCCAGCAATATTGTTAAATAGCCGGCCCACAAACAAAGGAAGCCGGCACCTTTCTTTATGAGTCCTTATTAGTGTTTCACGCAAAAAGGAACCGTAAGACAACACAATATGGTGTTTTCCAAAATCTTGCCGAGACGATCTAGCCGACTTACGAAACTTGTTTACAAAATAAATTCTTAAGGGATCGGAACAAGATTTAGCAAATGTGAAATTCATTTATTATTTATATGTAATACCTACCTACTTATGTATGTATCTAGGTATAGGAAAAATAGATGCAGCTATTAATAATAATTCGAGGTAAATAATGCATTTCATTAATACGTACCTAATCGCAGTAATCGTAATGCAACTTGTCGAGGTTGTCAACCCCTGGAATTATCTGATTTGCATTATTTCCAGAAACGAAGTCTATAATAATGATCCGCATTCAAAAATATTAATGTTTAGTTCAAGAAGCACCTCAAGAAATTTCGATTTGAGCGAGTTATAAGACATTTAAAAGTGACACGAAACGCGTGTCATACGCCATATGTAAAAAAATTGGATGGCACGTCTGTCGTGCCATCCGCAACGAATCGGTGCAAGTTCGTACACGTTCTGCTCCACGTTAGGCTGCCAGTTATAGGTTGAGTGAGTGAAATAACGAGCGACACTTAGGGGAAAACTCAACTTATATTGAATTAATTAAATTTGGAGCACAAATAAACGGAATAAGACAGAACTTGCATGAATATAACAAAGTTAAACGTTAGCGTTACTGTTTTAAATTTGAATTAGTCGGCGCGCGGCTCGACCGCGCGTGCGCTCGGTTTAATAGATTTCGCGTCACTGACTAGAGTTGCGGCGCGGGCGCGGACTCGTGCCGAGCGTCGAGCTAGAGATGGGGTGTACAACGATACGTAAGTACTTGTTCACGTTGGAACGCGCGGGCGCGGTGGCGGGTGCGGTCGCGAAGACGTGGCAGGTTCGTGTTCACATTGGCCGCCAGGCGTTTGCGCGGGTGTGACGTGTTGTCAGAGATTATAAACATGGACGACGATCTTTTATTTTTAACCGAAAATTCATACCTAAAGTGGGAGATGATAAAAATTAGAATTGGTGTGCACGAAATTAATAAAGAAAGAGAACGGTACGGTGAATTTCATACTTTATATAATAATTTAAGAGAACATCCTTCAAGATTTTTTGGATATACCAGGATGACTGTCAACTGTTTTGATTACATATTGGATCTTCATGCTGATCAAAAGTTGTTCATGCTGGTCCTCAGTTGCTATTGGCTACCGTGCGTGAGAATTGGTGGACAAATATTTGTGAACTCTGCAACAAAATAGTTAGAAACTAGTAAGAAAGATATTGCTTACATTTTAACATTAAAGTCAGGTAAGCTTAATTTTTGTTCATTTTTGCTTAGAGGTAGATAGATACTCACAATGGAATAATTATAACCTCAGTTCCTGAGGTGGGTATAGGATTTTGACGGACTGGAAGGCCGTCAAATTTGTTCCCCAATATGGAACAAAGTCTTTCTTCCAGTTTCGATAACGGCTGAGCTTCTGAAGGTCCACCACCTGTTTTCCGTTGGTTTTGTCCGATTTTACGAGATTTATTTTTTATTCGACATTTCGACAGTCATTGTAAAACTGAGAACAAAACCAACATATTATTTCAATGGTATGGTATTTCGCGTTAATTGCATGCTATGAAAGAAGTGTAATTATTTGGTTCTATTCTTTTGCTGACCTGTACATGGGAGGGTCTGCTGTTTCACTGTTTAATATTGCAGCTAGCTCGGTCTACAATTTAGTGGACAAAATATGCCTCGGGCACATCCCAGTGCCAACATTGTATGTTTCTCCATAAAATCTACTAAGGCCTCATTTACGGCCGACCCCGCGGATGGCACCGACGCGACGCGTCCCACGCGGCTATTATCGCGTCGTGCCGCACATGTGCGAGTGTTTTATTGATAATATTGTACTTAGTGTATGTTAGTATCATTCTATGAACAATTAATGCTTAGTACATTATTTATGTTAATATCATTTCCCAAATACTACATAACATACTACACAACTTCATTTAAATAACATACAATAAACAAAATAATATACATTGAGCTTCTTATTATGTATATCTACTAAGTATTTACATCTACCTACTTACTATCCATATTTACAATTTCTGATACTTCCGTCCACTTTCGTTTGGTTGCGCCGCCACGTGCTTCGCTACACACTTTTTTTTTTTTTTTTTTTAAGGGGGAAAATCATCGAATGACTTCTCCCGCCTGGGTGAGGCGGGAGGGAGTGTCAGACTCTTACTGACTAAAAACCACCCCGTTCCTTCTCCTGCACGTCGAGCCGGAGCCCCGGTTACCCGTTAGGTTCTCCGCGACTCCGTTCGCTACACACTAGAGGATTCGCAGCGGGCACCGCCACGCTTCCCGTCTCGCTTCTCTATGAACATGGTCGTATATTGCTATAAGTTTGTGTTTACGCGTGCGATGATGCGTGCCGCTTCATGCGCCACCCCACCGTAAACAAAAAAAAAGTCCAACGCGCCGCGAGATGCCACGCCACACGCGACGCGAGACGCCCCGCGTCTCCGTAAATAAGGCCTAAGAGTTCTAGCTGCCTTACAGAAACTTGCTACATTTTTATTTTATTGTCCAGTTAAAGTTACCTTTGTGGAAGAAACACCACAATATATTTTGTGGTATCATTTTATATGGAAATAATGCTAATACCGGTTATTATAGTGCGTGAACTTCTCTTGGAGAGGGTGGCTGAATCATCACGCTAATTACTCACAGTCTATATTTATGTATGTATGTATGTATGTATTTATGTACGTATGTATTTATGTATATGTGTATGAATGCATGCATGTGTATTGTGTTGTACTCGTGTGTAGGTATATATATTATAATTATGTTTAAGTATTTATGTTTATCTCTGAAATATGTAAGTGTATCTATTTTATTTGCTCTATTAAATAATTGCTTGCTTCTTGCTCACACCATTAACTCTTCTCTGCATCACCCAAAGGTCAGACTGGGAGAGAATGCCTGCGGCATTAAGTCCACCTTGTGTACATTTTGTGCATGAAGCTTTAAATAAATAAATAAATAAATATAGTTTCCCGTCAGCTGACGCGCCGCGACAGAGCGTTAGATTTTCTTTATCATCATAACCAGATCGTCAATGAACATTTTTCACCCCCTTTCTAGCAAGGACTGATTGACCTTTCGGACACAATAAAAAGGCAGACTCATCGCAGTTGAACACGCGTGCAGGGTCTTCGAACACAGCCATGAGATGGTTGTCTTCGAAATATTTTCGGAGTCGTTGAAACCAGTCCCTTATTTTTTCTTCAGTAGCGTTTACACGGGCAGTAATCAATGCTTGACATACTCTCTTGCTTATCATTGGGTTTCTTTTTAGAAAGGCCTCGTACCAATGTCTGCCAGGGACTCCGTCCTTGAATGGATTTTGTCGTTTCAACCCTATAAGTAATTTAGCTACCGAGTGTAGCAGTTGGTCTTTAGTTACTGGAAATCCAATTTCGGCCATGTGCAGTGCCCATTTTACGAACAAACCTTCTTCTGTCGATGACAGGACTGTTGGAGCTCCTGCTGACTCTTGTTTTGTGTATTTTTTCTTAATTTTGCCGTGCAAGGTCTGGTTGAGTATGTTATATACCTTCGATGCACGATATATGGTAATTGTTCCATCATTTATATCCTCTAAAGCTTTGGCGAAGTCCTCGTTGAGTACTTTTTGTTTGACATTTCGACCTGTAAAAAAATTAAAATGCAGTAGCTCACTCAGGTACTTCTATATCTACCGTAATAAGAGACACAGCAAAAAACAGTGTAGGTAATTGCGGTAGTTAGATTAACATAAATTTTTAACGAGTAACTCTTCTAATATTAGCAGAATATTACCACTAGGTCTAAAATTCATTTTTTCCTTTGGTACCATTGGAGTACGAATATTGTTTTCCTGCACCGTCACCAACTCATCTCCAAGGCCATTGACTGGCACTTCACTACCCATGGACACTGATGTACAAGACTTTCTGATAGGCAATGGACTATCAATCAATAGCATTGGAGATGTGCCATTATAAACTGGCACAGTGTAAGTCTCAGTGTAAGTCCCAACACTCCCGTCACCGTCACCATCCCCAACACCAATAATTTGGGGCTCAGCATCACCACCAAACCTCTCTGTGAGACCCTCTCCAGTGCTGCCAAGTAATGCTGCCACCCTATACAGTATGTCATCAGGAGGAAAGTACCCTGGTGGCCCACCTCCAGTCTGGAACATAATATGACATAATTAAACATGTTAAAGAATAAAACAAACATACAATTATGTCAATTTGAAACTTAATTATTTACCTTGATCCGTTCCATTCGTATTAAAGGACTGTGCTTTCGTGAGTTCTTCTTTAAGTTCTCCCATTTAAGTCGCAGTTGTTGTGGTGTACGGCGACAGGTACCGATATTGGCGTTGAAAACATCTGCAATCCTTGTCCATTCTTCGACCTTTATTTTATTGCTGGTGGCATTTGTTTTCTTATTATTTATAATCTTGCTCCCTTCAATTAAGGAGAGCAGCCCTTTTGTCTCTTCCTTCGAAAGAGGTTTGGTTTTATTCTATAAACAAAAATTAAAGCTTAGTAAGTGTACAGGAACGGGAGGCAGGTGCTCTTCAATGACTGATTTATTGTTCTTACTATAAATGTTATATTCAGAAAATCGTTTTTTCTTAGTGGTTGCCGGGTAAAAGAAGACAAGAAAAATTTTGAAACAAATCTTATAACTACTAGTTGACGTGCTGCGATTGGTCGTTGACAATCGCGAGCTCGGATTCGTGGGTTTGAAATGTAGTGACAGATAGATGGCGTTAGTAGTAGCGCCAACATAAATCGGCCGCCTTGGAAGCTCCAGCTTCCAATGATGTATCTATGTTGCCGCTTGCTTGGAGATGCCGCAAGCTACATTCATGTTGTCGCCCTCTGCTTATGATACAGGTAGATTTTCGAGAACGCTCGTTGTACAGGACCTGTAGCTGTTTGAATGGTGGCGACACGCGACACGCCGTCCTTTCCTGGGAAAATATTGATAACTCTGCCCATACGCCATTTAAGAGGTGGTATGTTGTCCTCCTTAATAACGACAAGCGTGTTTAGTGCAATGTCTTGGCTGTTCGCCTTCCACTTCGTCCTTGTCTGAAGTTCAGCAACATATTCTTGTGACCAGCGTTTCCAAAAGTGCTGTCTTATTTGTTCCACTCTTTGAAACCGTGTCAAGCTGTGGGTCTGTGCTGCGGTGAGGTCTCCGCAGGCTGGTGCAGTGAGTGGCCGGCCGATGAGGAAATGAGCTGGGCTTAGTGGACGAAGATCATGTGGATCTGAGGACATAGGACTTATAGGACGGGAGTTCAGGATTGCTTCGATTTGGGCCAAAACAGTGCTGAACTCCTCGTACGTCAAGTTAGCGGCACCCAAGACACGCTTAAGGTGGAATTTACAGGATTTTACTCCCGCTTCCCACAATCCCCCAAAATGAGGAGCATAAGGGGGAATAAATTTAAATTCAATATTGTCAGTTGATAATTTATCAATTATTTGCTGTGAATTTTCCTCTAACATTTTTTTAATCTCTTTCATGGCTCCAATGAAAGTTCTGCCATTGTCTGAGAAAATTTGTGCTGGTTTACCTCGTCGTGAGATAAATCTTTTAAGTGCTAATATATATTCTTGAGCAGCTAACGTACTGACAAGTTCTAGATGAATGGCCCGGGTAACAAAACAAACGAATATGCAAATATAACCCTTTTCCAATTTAGCTCCCCTTCCTTTACGATTCAGTACGTTGATGGGACCAGCGTAATCCACCCCACATCGAATGAATGGGAAACCAGGTTCTATTCGTTCAGACGGAAGGTTGCCCATGATTGGCGTTAAGGTTTTTCCCTTCATTCGAGTGCAGCGAACTCACTGGTGGACAACCCTTCTAGCTAGGTTTCTGCCCCCTAACGGCCACCAATTCTCACGCACGGTAGCCAATAGCAACTGGGGACCAGCATGAAGAAGCTCTTTATGTTGATGTTGAAACAACAATTGTGTAAACATATGTTTACTTGATAATAGTATCGGGTGCTTCTTGTCGTAATTAAAGTCAGGCGAGTTACTAAGACGGCCACCCACTCTAATTATATCCCTTTCATCTAGAAATATACTAAGCCTAGAAATCGAAGCTGAAGGTTTTAAGGGTAAGTTACGTTTTAACTTATCGTATTCCATCGGAAACGATTCGCATTGAGCGAGACGCGCTAACAACTGTAATGAGCCATTCAAATCATCTACCGATAACGGCCCCTGTGTTCGTTCTTTCTTTGGTGTGCGTAAGTTATATATGTATCGCAACAGGTAAGCGCCGACACGCACGATCCGCTGATAAGAACGAAACCGTTCAAAATCAATAACCTTATTCTTTGTTACATCACAAACCATAACTGTTGTTATTTGTGATTTTAGTTCAGGTAAGTCGGAGTGCATAGTTGAAGATTGCCGTGACCATGACGAGTCAGAATTCTTTAAGAACGCAGGTCCGTTCCACCACAGACCACTGTCAATGAGTACATCAAGGCTAACACCGCGCGAGACCAGATCCGCTGGGTTATCTTTGGTTCCTACATGTAACCATAACGCATTGCTTGTTATTTCATTAATCTCCACTATTCTATTTTGAACGAATGTTTTTAACGAATGTGGTGACATACGTAGCCACCCAAGGACAATAGTTGAGTCTGTCCAAAAGTATATTTTGTAGAAATTAACTCGTAATGACTCGACAATTTTCCCATACAATCGTGCGCCTATTAAAGCCCCACAGAGCTCTAGTCGGGGTATGCTGACTGATTTAATTGGTGCAACTTTACTCTTTGCACACAACAATCTAACAATCACCGGTGAGTCATCAGAGTAGGTGCGAACATATGCGCATGCACCATACGCAGTCTGCGACGCGTCTGTGAAAATGTGTAGTTCTATGAACTGTGTGTGAGTACTCATAACATGACGCGGAATACGTAATGTATGCAAAGATTGAAGTGTGCCAATAAATTTTTCCCAAGATAACGCAACATCCTTAGGGACGGGATCATCCCAATTCACCTTACACAACCACAATTTCTGCATTAATACTTTAGTTACAACGACAGCCGGTGTTAAAATTCCTAATGGATCGTATATTTGTGCGATTATCGACAACATTGAACGTTTACTCAGTAAAGTCGGTCTAACTACTCGTGTGGTAAAATAAAGTTCATCACATTTATTGTACCACCCCAATCCTAAGGTTTTATTTTGGCAATGTTCCCCTAATGACAATTCTTTCGAAATTTCGTGCTCACTGATATCAACGTTAAATATCCACTTACGCAACGGTAAACAAGCGGAGTTCAAAGTATTTCGTAACCGCTCACAGGTATCGAGCAAGTTATTTAAATCATTGTCCCCCAGGATGACGTCATCAACGAAAAAATCCTCACGGATTACTCTCGCAACCTGCTCATTCCCACATTCTATCGCAAGCTGACGTAAGCATCTCATACTAAGGAATGGCGCCGACGCGGTGCCATACGTCACGGTGTTTAGGCGATATACAGATATTGGGTCCGACGGAAGTTTACGCCATAATATCAATTGTAAATCTCGTTGATCTTGTTGTATAAGAAAATTCCGAAACATTTTTTCAATGTCCGCACAACCGACGTATTTATATTGCCTAAAACGTAGCAAAATACTAAATATATTGGTGTATAATTTTCACATTTTTCTTTGGCACCACATGTAGTGGGCTTGCCCAATGACTTTTAGATGGCCGGCATATTCCTAACTCTAACATATTTTGGAATTCCGCCTTAACTTTCTTATATCTATCTGGCGGAAGCGGTCTCGCCTTTGCATGTACCGGTGGCCCCGTAGTTTCGATGTGGTGGCACACCGAGTGCTTTGGAATAACTTTATATGATACCGGCCTAGTAATATCTGGATATTTACATAATATATCATGCCACATGTCGCTATTAACTACCGTTTTGACTGATGACTCATATTCTCCGAGGTACACAATTGATGCGATAATGTTTAAACGCGTAACTTGATCTACTAATCTACGTGCGCTTAAGTCAACTAAACCTTATAATAGTTTAAAAAATCAGCCCCTATTATAGGTTGTTTTACAGCCGCCATTCATTGGAAAGATTGCCTTAAATTAAGATCTAAAGTTACAGTACGCAATCCATACGTTTCTATCACGGTTCCATTAGCCGCATAAAGTTAATATTCGTCACTCGCGAGTTTTTTTCTATTTATATTTGTAACCGGAATTACCGACACGTTTGCACCCGTAGGTATCGATTAAAAATTTAAGTCCACAATTTCGGACTAGAACACACAGGCGATTTGATGAGTTGATATAAACCTCCGCCACAGGTTGCATCTGTTATAGATTATATCAAAATAATAGTTTACTAATTTATGCATCACTGCATGTATCTCTATAGTCTATGTACTGTGCTCTATTGGGTTGTTCCGTATTCATCCTATGACGTCTCATCCTACTCATTATTTTTTCCTTACTCAACCTATTTATGTTCCTTACTCAACCCAGAACAATAATATTATTAAAAAAATCTTTATTTATCCCATCCGTATTCCTTGCTCAACCTATTGTAAAACTACCTAATAAAACGTTAGATTTGTGTGTACGGTCTGAACAAAAATATATTTCTTGGAAATATTTTAAAAGGTAAGCTTTTGCTTTTATGTTGTTCTATTAAATAAAACTGCAGGAAATTTGATAGAATCATATATTTAAAAAAATATCATCACTCCTATCTTCTGTTCTCTGTTCTCACATACATAATTATAGCTTTTCAAATAACTAAAAAACGTTTTTTTTTTATAAAATCAACTATAATGAACAAAAATATTTTAAGCAAATATTTCACAATCAACAATGTTAAATCTTCTTTCATTATTATGTTATTACTGGGTTGTCTGATCAAAAGCGTTTTGTACACATTTGGATATAAATTTGTTTAGAATTAACTTAAAATAAATAAAGCTATGTTGTGTGTTTATAAAATCAACAAATTAATACTTTTTAACTTTTGCTATCAACTACATAAAAAAGTATATAAAAATCACAGATTAAAGAAGGACCATTAACTTAAGACTAGTACAATATTGATTTAAAATAGGTATCAACTTTAGGCACTATGAACTAAGTACAATAAAAAAATAGATAAAAATCACAGATTACAGATGGACCATTAACTTAAGACTAGTATAATATCGATTTAAAATAGGTATCAACTTTAGGCACTATGAACTAGGTAAAATAAAAAATAGATAGAAATCACAGATTACAGATGGACCATTAACTTAAGACTAGTAGGTATAATATCGATTTAAAATAGGTATCAACTTTAGGCACTATGAACTAGGTAAAATAAAAAATAGATAGAAATCACAGATTACAGAGGGACCATTAACTTAAGACTAGTATAATATCGATTTAAAATAGGTATCAACTTTAGGCACTATGAACTAGGTACAATAAAAAAATAGATAGAAATCACAGATTACAGAGGGACCATTAACTTAAGACTAGTACAATATCGTTTTGAGATAGGTATCAACTTTAGGTACGTCTTCAAATCATAAAAAAATATAAATTATTACTTCCATTTCTAGATTAATCATAGGAATATCATTTTTAAAACCAAGACTTATGTATTCGAACGATACATTTACACTTTAAAATAAATAAATGGAGCTAGTTTTTCTAGGCAGTGACCCAGCACTATTTTTTGATCAACTAATTCTTGAATAGCCCTGTTGATTCGGTCTTCATTTTCCTTTCCATTAGCTGACGAAGAGGTCGATGCACCATTTTGTCGTTGTAACATGCTCGCGTTTTGTAGAAGGGCATCTCTTTTTAAAACATGTAGCAATTTCAGCATATTTATTTTTTTGTTTGGAATAAATCTATTTATTGTCGCATGCCAACTTTCGAGAGCGTTGGTCGTTCTATTTTTTTGCCCGCATACATTCCAAATATGTGTTGGAAATTTGCCCCCCTCTAGCCATGTCTTCACCAAATAGTCATTAAATTTAGTAATATTGTTTTCTCTTGGACAGTCCTCCATAATGTATAGATAAGCGTCGTCAATCAAATGTTCTGGTAACAATGGCAAAGCCAAACATAGGGCAAGATGTTTGAGCTGATTTCTGTTTTTTGTAACTTTTAGTTGTTTTGCTCGTTTAACAAGAGCTTGACAAAAGTGGAAATAACAACCTTTGATCTCTGTATTCGGTAGTACCGTTTGAATTGAATTCATCACAGCCTTTTCAAAATCAATTACAATTTTCTTCGGATTCCAATTTGGTATTTGAGCTTTAATCAAACGGAACATTGTAGTGTAAGTTTTTTCCTTTTTTGACATAAGTAGGACATATACTAACGGGATAATATAGGAATTTTCGCTGTCATTGCTCAAATCTCCATGTATAACATAAAGTTGGTAAAATGGTTTAATACAGCATTTAAACGTACCATCAGCATAGAAGTCTCGAATCGTTGCCATTCTTTGCCGCCCTTCCTGTGATGCGAATCCTATAATGCGTGTTTCATTTTCTTGATAGTCGAAAAGTAAAAAATCCTGATATGTACCGGGAATTTCTACTTCAGCGCCATTTTTAAAAGTTGTTTTTTTTACTCCATGGCTCTTATTGCGAGCGTTGTAGAGACCAGTCTTGATGTTTTTAAATTCTGGGAGGTTTGTTACTAAATTGAGCCCCCGTTCATGTAGTGACAATAAAGTTTCTTGATACACTGTCGATATTGGTTCACCTTGTAATGACTTCACTCTATCCTTGAGATTGTGCAAAGCTTCTTTCACAACATTTGTTATTTCACTACGATCACAACTATGAGGATTTTCTTTTTGAACGGCTTCGTTTAACACTCTCACACTACCAAAGCAAGCTGGTGCTTTTGTGCAACGCCACATTACGCTTCCATCCTTATTGTCGTATTTTTTATGAAATTGAAAACCGTTATATAACAACAATTTACGGCCTCGTTGCGATTCTACATAACGTAAGTCATTATCACGGTTCTGGTGCATTTTAACACGCGTTGACACACAGTATGCCAGTTAGTGGTAAACTGATAAGAACAGATCCACAACATCGTTAAAACGATTAAAACCGGTTAAGGGTCAAGACAGTAGCTATTGCTATCTCTTTCACTTTTTAACGTAAAAGCCATTAAAGCTATTTAAACTAAACGCACAGACGGACGGCCGAAACGGTGCAATAAAGTGTGCAAATGAAACAGCGCACATCATGTTCTCTCTCGCACTCGCATTGTTTATGAGTGACGTCACATAGACAAAGGTATGTGCGTCGACTTGTTTACTAAAAATTCAAAAATGTACATTACCATTTTTTATTTTTTTAATCCTAGAAAGTCGTTCTATTGAAGGCATAGATACATATTAATTTTCTGCAAGAAAATAAGTATTCGTTTGCTATCCATACCTTTTTGGTATTATTTGCTTCGAGACGAGTACGGAATGCATTTGGGTTGAATTAAGAAAATATATTAAAATAATTTAATGGGTTCAGTAAGGAATATTAGTTTGGGATGAGTAAAGAAATGGGATGAGACGTCATAGGATGAATACGGAACAACCCGCTCTATTTTGTCTATAGTATAATTAATAAAAAGGTTAAAAACCACCCACTTGTGCAACCGACTTCTCGAGTTTTATTAGGTTATGGGCCCAGTCCCACATTTTTCACAAAAGTTAATAGTGTAAAGTTAGCAGATTTCGCGAAAAGTGTTTAAAAATGAATTCTAATTATCTGGCGAATGTACCAAAGTTGAAGGGTCGTGAAAACTACGACGATTGGGCGTTCGCGTTAGAAAACTTGCTGATACTGGAAGGTGCGGACAAGTATCTGAAGCAAGAACCTACTAATACTGAAGCTGCGGCATCTGCAGTAGCAGCTACGACAGACGCAAAAACACGGGCGAAAGTGATCTTGACGATTGACTCGTCATTGTATGTGCACATAAAGCAGGCAAAGACTACGAAGGAATTGTGGACAACGTTGAAGTGTTTGTTTGACGATTCAGGATTTTCGCGGAGAATTACTTTGCTACGTCATTTGATTTCGATCAGATTGGAAAACTGTGAAAATATGACGAATTATGTGACACAAATTGTCGAGACTTCACAGCGATTAACGGGCACTGGATTTGAAATTAACGACGAGTGGATTGGTTCATTGATGCTGGCTGGTTTACCCGAACGATTTATGCCTATGACTATGGCCATCGAGCACTCTGGGATCGGCATAACAGCAGATGCAATAAAAACCAAACTGCTGGATATGGAGTCAGTTCAAGTGAGTGAAACGGAATGTAACTCAGCATTAGTTGCAAAAAGTTGGAACAAGAAAAATAGAAATGGCAACACTACTAAGCATAAACCACAGACATCGCATACGCATCTGTCAAACTCAAATGTCAAAACAATTACATGTTACAAATGCAAGGAAACAGGCCATTATCGCAATCAATGTCCTCTTTTACATGAAAGACAGGAGAAGAAAAAACAGACTAACGCTTTTAGCGTTGTTTTTCTCAGCGGGAATTTCACAAAGCAGGATTTTTACATTGACAGCGGAGCAAGTATGCACTTAATTGCGAATGAAAAATGGTTAAAAAATCCGCAATATTCACCAAAGTTGCCGGATATTGTAGTAGCGAATGAAACTAAAGTTCCAGTTCTATGTTCCGGAGACATTGTAATTACAACAAGTCACGATTACGAAGTTACAGTGAAGAATGTTTATTGCGTGCCAAGTTTAGCGACTAACCTATTATCAGTCAGTGAACTGATAAGGAATGGAAACAGTGTAAATTTCGAGCTTAATAAGTGCCTCATACGAAACAAATCAGGTGATTTAGTGGCGGAGGCAGTTCTTATTAACGGAGTATACAAGTTGAACCTGAAATCGACACAGACTTGTTTCTTAACCTCTCCAGTGGTTGATGGTGACACATGGCACAGGCGATTAGGACATCTGAACAGCAGTGACATGAACAAAATGAAGCGTGGTTTGGTAAAAGGCATGGATTATCCAGATACATTCTCAACAAGCAAGTCGGAATGTGAGATATGCTGTGAAGGGAAGCAATCAAGGTTGCCCTTCTCTACAGGTACTCAAGCCACTGAAACACAGTGGCTTGAGTACACAGTTATCTATTGGTGGCGCTAGATATTTTTTACTGTTCATCGATGCATTCAGTAGAATGACTTTCATCTATTTCTTAAAGGCAAAGAGTGAAGCATTAAGTTATTTCAAAGAATTCAAGTCGATGGTAGAAAATTATAAGAATAAGAAAATAAAAATCCTGCGTACTGACAATGGTTTGGAGTATTGCAACAGAGATTTTGAAAATTTTCTGAAGAATGCAGGCATAGTACACCAAAAAACCAATCCTTACACGCCAGAACAGAATGGTACTAGTGAGAGATCCAATCGTACCATTGTTGAACGGGCGAGGTGTCTCCTATTTGAAGCTGATCTCGAGAAGAAGTTCTGGGCAGAAGCAGCAAACCATGCTGTCTATCTTAAGAACAGGTCAGTAGCTTCAGGTTTAGAAAAAACACCATATGAAATTTGGACAGGCAGAAAGCCAAATCTAACAAACCTACGTGTATTTGGCAGTCCTGTTATGGTCCACATACCCAAAGAAAAGAGGACCAAGTGGGACAGAAAGTCTAAGAAACATATACTTGTAGGATACAGTGAAAACATCAAAGGTTATAGGATATATGATCCAACGAAGAACACAGTGACTACTAGCAGAGATGTAGTCATACTAGAACAGAAGCCCAAGCAAGACACTGCTACTGTCTGCATAGAAAATACAGATTCAGTGGGGGAATTATTGGAGGAATCTGTAGTTAAATTGGAATCTACAGAACAGTCGAGCTCATCTGAATCGGAGTACCTGGATGTCAAAAACCAGAAATACTCAGACGATGCTTCAAACAGAGCGGTTGACTCACCAGAAATACCCACAGAAGTTAAACAGAAGCGACAGAGAAAGAAGCCAGAGAGATATGGTTATGCCAACATATGCACAAACTACATAGGAGATGATAACATGACGTATGCAGAGGCTATCAGTGGACCTGAGAAACAACAGTGGATGCAGGCGATGGCAGAGGAGCTGCAGTCATTTGCAGATAACGATGTGTGGGATGTCGTTGATTCTCCAGATAATGTGAGTGTAGTGCAGTGTAAATGGGTACTAAAAAAGAAACTAGATTGTGACAATAAAGTGCGGTATCGTGCGCGATTAGTGGCAAAAGGCTTCACGCAAAAAGCTGGTGTGGACTATCAGGAAACCTTTTCCCCTGTGATCCGTCACTCAACCTTGCGTTTGTTGTTTGCACTGAGTGTACAGCTTGATATGGACATTACACACTTAGACGTCACAACAGCTTTTCTTAATGGTTCCTTAAAAGAAAGCATTTATATGCACTTGCCAGAAGGCTTTCCTGTTGCAAATTTTGAATCTAGTAAAGTATTAAGATTAAAAAAGGCTGTTTATGGCTTAAAACAGTCATCACTGGCTTGGTATCAAAAAGTAGAAGAAACATTATGTCATTTGGGATTTAACAAAAGTAAATTAGAACCTTGTGTGTTCATAAAAAATCATAAAAATAATAAGACAATTATTATAGGCCTTTATGTTGATGATTTTTTGATATTCTCAAATTGTAAAACTGTTACTGATTGGCTGATAAATGCTTTGAATCAGAAATTTAAATTAAAAAATTTAGGTCCTGTAAAGAAATATTTAGGCATGAGAATTGAAAGAAATTGTGATGAAATTAGAATAGACCAAGAGAATTACATTGAGCAACTATTACAAAAAATTGATATGTATAATTGTAACACATCTGAAACTCCTATTGAGTGTAAGTTAAATATAGAGAAATCAATAGTTTGTGAAGAGAAATTACCTTATCAAAAATTAATAGGTAGCTTGATGTACTTGGCAATAATGACTCGACCAGATATTGCATACACAGTCAGTTATTTAAGTCAATTTAATAATTCTTATTCACAAATTCACTGGAATTATGCTAAAAGGGTCTTGAAATATTTGTTGAGGACAAAAGATTATTGTTTAAAATATTCCAAAGGAAGGGCAGAGATAATTGGATTTGTAGATGCCGATTGGGCTAGCGATACCATTGACAGACGGTCATACACTGGATTTTGTTTTTTAAAATCGGGCTCTGCCATTTCTTGGGAAAGTAAAAAACAAAGAACTGTAGCTTTAAGCAGTTATGAGGCTGAATATATGGCTCTATCAGAAGCTGGTAGAGAGGCCATTTATTTACAAAACTTAGAGCGTGAACTAATTGGTTCTTGTAAAAAAATTGTGTTGTATAGCGATAGTCAGAGCGCATTAAAATTGGCTAGTAACAGTTTGTCACATAAACGTTCAAAACATATTGATTGAATTTCATTAGGGACATTATTAGCAAAGATGTTATTGAAACTAAATATTTACCAACTTCAAGCATGCCTGCTGACTTATTAACTAAAGGATTAAGTTCGGTAAAACATTATAAGTTTATGAAAACACTAGGGGTTGTTCAGAAATAAAATTATTGTATCTAATGTTTATTGTAATAATGTATGTACAATGTAGCTTAACATAATTTGGACTTTATTTAATAATTTTGATATAGTGGGGGTGTTATAGATTATATCAAAATAATAGTTTACTAATTTATGCATCACTGCATGTATCTCTATAGTCTATGTACTGTGCTCTATTTTGTCTATAGTATAATTAATAAAAAGGTTAAAAACCACCCACTTGTGCAACCGACTTCTCGAGTTTTATTAGCATCACTATTAGTTTTCCGTCGGAGTATTGTTTTTCGCCTCTTTCTAATTACATGGCTGGCTGAAAACCTCCATTGTTCAAGAAACTCTTGGTATCAATAAGTTAAAAAATAGGCAGAAAATACCTAAAAAAGCTACTCTGATAAAAAAGATTCGTCAATTTTTTGATCGTGATGATGATGATGACTTACAAAAAAAAAATAAGGCGCAAAAGACGTATCTGCTTGGTACAATGAAGAATCTTTTTATTTCTTTCGAAAAAGAGAACATCGAGTGTTGCTCATACTCATACTTCACCAAGCATAGACCATTCTACGTAAAACCTCCAGCAGTTGATGGCAGAGATACATGTCAACGTAAAATGCATACCAATACACAATATATGCTAAATGCACTTTACCGCAATAAAATTATAGCAGAGTCAAACATGACTCAAATTGTTGAGAAAAGTGTGTGTGCTACTGATAACGAACTATGCATGACAGGTGAATGCGAATCCTGCAACACGAACGCAACATTATCTTTCAATACGGAGAATCAGTCCCGAATAGTAAAATATCAACAATGGGTTCGACGGTCTGAAGTTATTGACAAATCTGGCAAGAAAGTCAAATTCACAAAAAACATAAAAGAAATTATCACAAGTCCTGTTGCAGAATTGATAGAAAAATTTAAATTGGCTATACAAGTATTGAAGAAACATATTTGTAATATTCAAATGCAATATAGAAGTTACTGGCTTGCAATAGATGATCTTAAAAATGACGAAGCTCTCCTGCATGTACCTCTAGATTTTAGTGAAAATTATAATGGAAAATATTTTGAAGAAATTTAGCATCATCATTTTGGTGGATCGCGCCTGCGCAGAATCGTGATCTTAGTTGCTTCTGCCAAAGGGGCTTTTGCGCTTGCTTTTCACCTCAAACATATCAGCCACTTCCTGTTTCTACCAGCCCCATTAGCACAACAAAAATAAGCAATCATTTAGAAATTCCAGAAAGAGACAGCTTAGAATATATGAACGAACTAAAAGTATTAACTGACATATCTAATATTGTAGACAATCCTAAGAAATCTTATTACGAATCGGTTTATTCTCCAATGTCGAGTTCAGATGATGAACTTCTTTCACAGCTTAAAATACAACAAGAGGCTTCAGTATCTAATACATATGATAGAAGCTTGATTGAAAAAGAAAATGTGCATCCGTCTAAAATATTTTCCGGTGTTTATGTTATAGTTAAAGTTTCTTCAGACAAAGACAAATTGTACTATTATCTGGGTGTTTGCCAAAGCAATGTCGATGACGAAGGAGATATTTAAGTTATGTTTTTAAAAGTAGTTGACGATTCCGGTAAAAGGTTCAAGCTTGTGGAAAGGGATGTTTCGTACGAACCATATGATAATAGAGGTATTGTTGAGATTGTTCCTACTCCTAAAATAATTAAGAAAGGTAAACGTGTGTATTACGAATTTGATGTTCCATTAAATATATTTGAGAAATAAGACTGACGACACAAAGATTTTATGTTCAAAATGTTAATTTGAGAGGAATTTGTTTTGTTTTTGTTTTTATAAGGAGAAGTTTGATTTTATTTTACATACAATATAATTATTTTAGAGCATTTCTAATAGTTAAAGCGAAAAAACAATTAGTGTTGTGATACGATTACCACTGTGTTACCTATCCAACTACTGCGTTACTTTTTTGTCCCTCTGTTCCCGAATACGTTAAGAGCTCTAAAGCTTTTAATATAATTTTGAAACAATATAAATTTAATATTTTTTTGTTTATCTACCATATTTCAACCTATACTATAAATATTGAGCTGAAATTGCTATTATTAAGGCATATTTTGAGAAATCACAGTAGATTATATGAAAATAACGTAACGCAGTAGTAAATTTAATTAGAAAATAAGATATTAGACTGAGATGATTGTGATTTTACATTAAAAGATTATTGTAGTACTTGTTTAACTTTATGTCTGGTAGGTTTTTAAAATTGACGTAAAAGTCCCTACAATAAAACTGATTATTCTAAGCAAGTAACACAGTTGTTGTTTTTCTACTCCTTTCCTTGTATTAAACTGTCAAACTCCAAGCGGTCACCGGTGACCTCAACCTATTGTTCTAAATTGTGTCTATAATGACGGTACTCAACGAGTTAATATCAAATAAAACAATAAATCGTAAAAAACATCACTGCTAATGCTTGTACTGTTTACTTTAAATACTGATAGAACTAAATTAAACCAAAAAAAAACTAATAATTTGTTATAATATTATTTTAACGACACAGTTAATCAATTTAGGCCCTGGAAAAAAATAATGGCCCAATTATTAAATTGGCTCAAATAACTGACACAAAATGATATATCTGGTCTTGTTAAAACTGAAAGATACATAAGACTGCCTATCAATTGTTGATAAGGATATTTACTTGATACATCTTGACCTTTATGCTGCCTCGTTGGCCGAGTGGTCGCAAGTGCGACTGCCGGGCAAGGGGTCTCGGGTTCGATTCCCGGGTCGGGCAAAGTATTACTGGGTTTTTAAAAAAATCTCAGTAGTAGCACGGAGTCTGGAAATGTGCCCGGTATATGGCAATAGGGTCACCCCCTATTACATGGGACTCATAACATAAATAGTGAAAAGTGGGTGTTACATTGTACAGTGGCATTAAGTGCCGAAATGTGCACCTCTGCCTACCCCTTCGGGGATAAAAAGGCGTGATGTTATGTTATGTTATCTTAACCTTTATCAAGTTTTAAATTTACCTCCATAGGAGTCTCTACACTTTTACAATTGTTCATGTTAAATTTATACAACAATCTCTCTATAATTTTTTTTGATCAATACAAATTTTATCTGTCTCTATTTTAACATTCATACCTAAACACTGCGTTAATTCACCTTAGTTTTTCAACAACTTAAATCTGGTACTTAACTGGCTTTTTAGGTAATCTACTATCTATCCTTGTTACAAATAGAAAAAATTAAAAAATCATCTACAAACAGACATTACGCAGTTAGGCTTCGTACTCTATAAAAGTTCGTCGATCACTGGCAGTGGATATTTATCAGTCCGCGTGGCATTATTCAGCTTGAATCCACAAAGAAACGGATTTCTCCGTTCTTCTTTGGTATTACCACCACTGATGAGGTCGATTTGGACTTAGTTTCTTCGATGATGTCATCTTCAAGCACCTATAAGAAAGAAAAAGAAAGAAAAACCATTTATTCTTGCGCAAAACACACATAACATAACCAAAAATAAAAATAAAATACAATAAAAGCTAAAAAAATAAAATGAAGTGAAGTCTTGTCCATGGTCCACAGACTTATCATTTACTGAAATTATAGAATACTTAATATCTAACATTATCTGTGGGCCATAGACAAGGAACACCCTACTTACTTCATGCATGCATTTCATAAAATTTTCCTGTTGATTTTCTTCTACGAGGGTTTAACTCTGCAAGGCGTTCTGTTCTACGCATCTGCAAGATGGCCTGGCTCTGTTCATGATGCCAGGGTAATGAGATGCTCTTCTTTAGCACGGACATGGGAAAGTGGATGGAGACCATTCCCAAACGCAATAATCCTGGGAGACAGTGTATATGGTTTAAAAAAGTGGCTTATGACGTCTAATATACCAATACAAATTCCAAGGACAGCATCACTGGAAAGATTATTGCGTGCTTTTATTGAGGAGAAGCTTGGTAGATAATTCTTTGGGAATCATAAAAGAATAATTCCCGTGTCTAAATCACCTTAGAGTTCAGCCAATAATTGCAAGCAATTACATTGCTGTGCATAACATTATATGATCTTGCATTGTTATGCATAACATTGAAAACCGCTTAGGCTCAAATGCACATTTAGAACAAGATATTAGCGGAAATGATAATGATACAGTTGTAGATAATTGTTAAATAAAAAGCTTGAATATTTTAACTTGACTTTTATTGTTCTTTTTCACTTTTTACACTTTTATTTAATACGTACACCGTTCACACTCGCAGCTATTATTCAAGAGACGGAAATGTTTTTTTTTCATAGACCAGCTCTTTGTCATAGATAAGTAAAAATTGCCAACAATCATAATGTGTACGATTTAACACTGGAGCCACTAGATGGCACCACATA
This sequence comes from Spodoptera picta, assembly GCA_038387885.1. Taxonomy (NCBI): domain Eukaryota; kingdom Metazoa; phylum Arthropoda; class Insecta; order Lepidoptera; family Noctuidae; genus Spodoptera; species Spodoptera picta. Next base: position 47,648 of record JAZHFQ010000152.1, read on the forward strand.
TGCTTAAGAAACATCTATAGGAGTATCTCTAGGAAGTAGATGGCGCTAGCCGTCACGTAAACATCGAGTCCGTGTTAATTATCGTATAAAAATAGTTAAAGTGATAATAAACGTGTTTCTACCATTTAAAATTGTGAAAGAACATCTTAAACCTCTGTGACATTGTTATTTAGTGAATTGTAAGACGAACTTAACCGCAAAAACTATTTCAAAAAACAATCTAACATTATCTTTCAAAACGTTAAATAAATGTGTATATTTCGTCAAAAAACAATGAAATGATCATAATTAAGTAATCAGGTGCAGTGGAAAAACATAATATAAACAATAAAGTGTAAAAAACATTTTTAGTGACTTGCAGTTTTGTTGTGATTGAGTAAAAAATTTTTTCTGCATGAGTCATAATAACGACCTTTTTGAATTCAAATAAAAAATATGGAATTACTAATGAGCTAATTCACTAAGTTCATTTATGAATGAGTGGCAGATTACATTAGGCATGTGTCTGTGTAACCGAGAAGTCGATGGATCAAATCCCACCGGAGACGATTATTTTTGTGACTTCTTTTGCTGGTTGTTGAATGGTCGTAGGATCGAATCTCACTCACGACACATTCTTTTTACGTTTTTTTTGCTGCAATTTCATACAACATAATTTATTTTGAGAAAAAAAATCGTTTTTTAAACTAATTTTCATAGAAAAATATTAAAAAATACAAAAATATGGAAAATATTACACACAGAAATAAACTATTCAGGTCACAATCACAGAATAACTTATCGCAATTTAGTCAAGATATATTAAACTCCACTATGCTGGATTCTACGATGGTGAGCATACAGAGTGCTACACAAGTTAGCAACCAATCAATTGTGGAAGATTTCAGGCAGGAAATGAAGGAAAAACTGAGAATTGCTGATAAAGAAATAGACAACCTTAGCTATGAGAATACCAAATTGAAACAGGAAATACAAGATCAGCAACGACAAATTCAATTGCTAAAAGATGTCTACTCTACTCCACAGCCCAGAAGGGATAACTCGACACCAGTCTCAAGGAAAATTTTTAACGTGAGATTAAACACTTCCCGCCATTCTCCCCTTCGTTTAGCCCGAGGCGTACTGCAGAAAGGTATGTCACAGCCATGTACCAGCAGCCACATAACACAGCAGAGTAAGTCAGAGATCGATGTACAGATCCAAACGGGCAGCCCAAATCATTGCAGGGAAAACCTGGGTGCGGTGATTCGGCACCAGGTATTTAGCAATAAGCCGGTTGAGCACCGAAGTACCCCGGACCACCACAGAGTGGTTATATTGGGAGATGGTCAGGGACGTGGTTTGCGCGAAGTTTTGCAGGGTCTCTTAGGATCTGAGTATATGGTAGTCTCCTATTTGAAGCCAGGTGCGCCGTTGGATGAGATTCTACAATGCCCCGAGAGTAAAATCAGCAAACTGACAAAAAACGACTATGTCATCGTTTTAGGCGGATGCAGCGATAAAAATCCCTGTGATATCGACATACATCTACACCGCTGGCTGGCATTAACGGCGAATACAAATGTCATTATCTCAGAAGTACCCAAAAACAGATTTTTACAAGAATCGAAACTTAATTATTTACTCCGGTTTATTTGTAATAAGTATAAAAATGTATTGTATATGGACATGAACTACACTAGATCATTACCAAGTGGGCGGACCTATGTAGTAAATCTTGCACGATCACTACTAAAGGAAATATTATGTTTAAATTATCACTTCCAACTCTCCCAATATGAACAAAATATTAAAAATAAATGTAAAAAGTCCTTTCAAAACAAAGGTGTCCAAGTTAACTTAGATTGTAACAAACAGGTATTGGTTAATAATTTAGCTGAGGCGGAGAAAACAGAAATAGTAACGCCTATAAATAACTTTTTTCGAGAATAAAAATGTATACATTATGCATCAAAATATTGCAGGACTCCTAGCAAAGTCTGATATGATCACCGTATGTCTAAATGAGCTGTTAGAAAAAGGTATACAAGTGGACCTATTATGTATTACGGAACATTTTATGATGGAAGGTTATGAAGTCCATCTCAATATACCTAACTACTGTTTGGCTGCATGCTTTAGTCGTAAGAAAAACAAAAGAGGTGGTGCTTGTATACTCATAAAAAATAGTCATAAGTGGAGGGAAATAACAAGAATAGCTAAATTGTCTATAACGGGTATTTTTGAATGTTGCGCTATAGAACTTTTAAATTATAATATTGCAATTGTGTGCATATATAGAGTACCTAATTCAGCTAACTTTAACGAATGTATGAGTAGATTGGATATATTATTGCGTATTCTGATACAAAAACCATTCAAAAATGTTGTACTGGCGGGTGATTTTAATATAGATATATTGAAAAAAAATAAACACACACTTGAATTTGAAAATTTATTATTGAATTTTAATTTAAAACTATCAATTCGTCAACCTACACGTTTAAAGAGCAATACATGCATTGACAATTTTGCGCACAATTTTGATTTCTGTAGTAAAGCTATTGTTGTAGAATTGGCTTTGTCTGACCACACGGCACAACTACTCAATTGCCCGATTAGAACTGTAAGCCCCGGGACACGTTGGCGGACCACTAAACGGGACTATAGTAAGGAGAACATGGATAAATTTAAGTCTTACCTAAGCAGCCTATCGTTTACTGATGTGTATAAATCGAAGGACCCAAACATTGCTTACAAAGCCTTTACAGAATTGTTTTCTTTGTTATATACTCAGTGCTTTCCTGAAACTCTTGTCTCTGTAAACATGAAAAGAAGGTCTAGTTGGGTCTCCCGTGGTATTAAGATATGTAGCAAAAGAAAGCGTCAATTGTTATGGAAATATAGACAAAAACCTACCGATATAAATAAAAATAAATTTAAAAATTATTCAAAAGTACTTAAAAAAAATATTTATTTAACTCAACGAGCACAGAATACGCATAAAATTCAAAAATCAAACAATAGGTCTAAGACTACTTGGGAAATAATAAATCAAAGAAAATTAAATTTACCAAAAAATACTATAGACAAAATTCTATATAATAATGAAACTGTTACTGACCCCAGGATTATAGCAGATATATTTAATAACTATTATATAGATAAAATAAAACCTATAACTAGTTCGGGAACCATAGTCACTAAACATATTTTGGCAAAAAAAGACTCAATGTTTATGGCGCCTAGTCTGGCAATTGATGTATTAAAAATTATAGCGGCCTTAAAAAATACAAACTCTGTAGGAGACGATGGCATATGTACAAAAATTGTAAAGTCAGTGGCATATGAAATCAGTAGTCTCTTAAGTTACATAATTAATTTAAGCATAAGTGAAGGTATATTTCCGATTGAGCTAAAAAAATCAATTATAAAACCACTGTTTAAGAAACAAGACAGGGAGCAAGTGGAATTTTACAGGCCTATATCACTTATATCAGTAATGTCGAAAATTTTTGAAAAATACATTTATAGGGAACTTAATAACTATTTTGAAAAAAATAATATACTCTGTGACGAACAGAAAGGATTTAGGGAGAAAAAAACAATCAATTTGGCCATATATGATTTCTTGTATAATGTTATGACAAACATGGATAAAAACACACCAGTCTGCGCCATTTTCTGCGACATGACACAGGCTTTCGACTACGTACAGCATAATATACTACTAAATAAACTTGAGGCATATGGTATCAGGGGAAATGTTTTAAATCTAATAACATCATACCTACATAATAGAAAACAAGTAACCCAAATTAGTAGAATAAATGAGAACACTCAACGTGAAGAAATTTTTACATCATGTGCGCGTACAGCTCCTCATGGAGTTCCGCAAGGTAGTGTACTTGGACCGCTCCTATTTACTCTGTATATCAATGATTTCCCTAAAGCCATTAAACATCCGATGACTCTGTTTGCCGATGACAGTACGATTACTATACCATGCCATGAAAAAACTAATTATGAAATGGACATAAAAAGTACTTTAATTGAAGCGGTAAAGTGGCTTGATAATAATAATTTAAAAATTAATATAAATAAAACTATGATTATGCATTTTAGTCATCGATTATCCTTATTTTCTAATCTTGACATCGAATATAATAATAATAGAATACAAATTGCTGAAACCACAAAATTTTTAGGACTGATAATCGACAAAAATTTAAATTGGAAAGCGCATGTTGAATCTCTAGCCAAACGAATAAGCAGTGCGGCATACGCGTTATATAAATTATCGCGTACTGTAAATATAGAAGCGTTATTGACGGCCTACTATGGTTTGGTTGAATAGGTCATTAGATACGGTGTAATCTTTTGGGGTAACTCAACCGATAGGGATGTCATTTTTAAGAGACAAAAATACTGACAGCTGTAAAAATTACTTTATTAAATATCGTGTATTAACATTGTTATTTCTAATACATAAAGTGAAGGCAATGTTCGTGAAGACAAATCCACATTTGTTTCCTCGTATGGCAGACAGATTTCCAAGAAATAGACGTGACGATAGCCAACTATGTTTACATACATCAAAAACTGCACTTATGCGCAGGAGTGTATTTTGCATGGCACCAATTATCTATAATAAATTACCCAAAAGTTGGAAAGAACTAACTATACCTAAACTAAAACAAACAATGAAATTGTTTTTGGCACAGAAAGCCTATTACAGTATAACGGAATTTTTAAGTGAGTCAGTGATTGTTATAAATAAATAACAATAAAAACTAACATTGCCCTAATTAAGGTTGTGTCACAGTGGAGGACACAAAGAAACATATTGTTAATATTATTACAATTGAATGTTATTAAATAATAAGTAAAATATATAATTTGTATAATGATAATTAAATCATTTTTAGTAAATATTAAACTGTCAAACACCAAGCGGTCACCGGTGACCGCAACCTATTGTTCTATAATTGTGTCTACAAAACCGGTACTCGACGAGTTAATTGAATATGAACAAATTAATTAATAATGTATAATGATACTGCAGATATTTAATGTAGGTATGAGTGTAAATTTTAAAATTAATGTAATAATTCACAGTCATCAAAAAATTTTTTTTTATATAATAGATATTTGCACGCCATGATAAATGGCAGACATGTCGTAAGCCACTTTTGTCTAAGATCTTGCATGCTGTATTATTTTAATTCTGTATGCACACACATGTTTGAGCAAATAAAATTCTTATTCTTATTCTATCAAGATTATAATTATTTACTATTCTCAACACGCCTCCTAAATAATAATAATCTTAACAAAAATATGAAAGTAAACTAAAATATTTACTAAGACTTGCTTACTTAAACTCAGATAAACTAATTATACATTTTAAATTAATCTTACTTAAACACTTATACATTAACTTTGAAATTAACTTTATATCAAATCAATTTTTTACAAATTTTGTTTTGTCTAAACTTTTATATCTGCTAAATTGGAATTTGTGTAAATTTTTACAATATCAATAATTTTATTTTCATAATTCTCATTTATATAATGGTATTGCACTTCAATGTGTTTTGAATTTTTTGTAAAGTTACCAAACTTAGCAATTGCTATTGCACCTGTATTATCTTCATACAACTTTATTGGCACACAAAATTTTATATCAAATGATGCACTTACAAGTTTCTAATAAAAAGTACTTCTGTTACAGCTTCAGACATAGCAATATACTCTGCAAAAGTTGAACATTTAGTTACAGTATTTTGTTTGAGAGTTTTCCAAAAAATTAAATTTCCATATAATTATAATATATAAGGAGCACAGCTTTATAATAAAATACCTTTACGCATAAGAAACCTGCACTCATTCAACGCATTCAAAACTCAGCTTTACAAATATTTACTTCTTAATCAAATACCCGAAAAATGAATGTGTTGGATGAGGCTTGTTTATTATGTTTTGTCCAGATGTTGTCGAACCCAACCTTACCTACCTATGTTGTTATGTCTCAAGTAAGTGACATGTATGTTATTATTGAGAATAAAGATTCTTTAAACCTATATAATCTTATTAAGTAGCCTGATGTAGACTTTCGATCCACATTATCTCCAGCATAGTCAGAATCTACAATACAATCTAATAAATCCGTATCAATGTTATCATAATATGTTAGCTTTAAATCTTTAGTCTTATATAGATATTTTAAAACTCGTAATGCATATTTGTAATGAGTTTGGTTATAGCAACTTTGGAATCTACTCAGATAATTTACACTGTATGCCACTTCTGGGCGTGTACCTGTACTAATATACAATAACTCTCCAATTAAATTTCTATATTTTACACTTTCATCTACTTCTACAGCTTGTTCTAATTTTAGATTTCTACATAGGAGTATCATATAACTTAGCATATTCTAAATCATAATTTGCAGCCAAAGATTCAATATATTTTGTTTGATCCAATGTCATTACACTTTTATCATCACTATAATCAATATTTATTCCAATATAGGTTTTAATTTTTCCCAAGTCTTTCATAGCAAATCTGTTCATTAAGCTCACTTTTATTTCTTCTATTTTATTTTTATTCCTGCAGCAAATTAATAAATCATCAACAAATATTAATATATATGTCGGAAGGATGGTGTGGGCGATGTCAAGCGAGAACCCTCTTCGTCATATATATCGGTAGAGGTATGTTTATGGAGTAATAAAACAATTAAATCTTCGTAATTAAAGTAACGTTTACTTTCGACAGTGCACAATAAAATTACTCAGCGATTGCGTAACGTGTGAACTGGGCAACGATTGACGAACGACTCCCCGAGCTTGCGCTTGCGCTGCTTTATATATCACTCGGTGGTGGGGTTGAAGTGACGTCGGCCAGTTGTTTGTTCACTGCTTGCCCATTACATTCGCAGTTTACAAAATAATGACGGCGGCGCCGTCACGGCCATACTGACGTACGCTCGTCCTCGAGCGTCTTCCGAGCATCTGGGAACAATATAACAACTCGTTCATTCATCCTGGCATTTCTAATCTCTATCTAGTATAACCTTTAACAAAAGCTTTCAATATTGTGCGGGTTCGGTTAACCCTTCAGCTTACCACAACTACTACGTTATCATCACTCATCAGTATTCGAACTGGAGACGATTGTGCTAGGCCGGATAAATATCCCTTTAGCGAATGCTAGACCGGACATCAGTCCCTTTAGCGAATGCTAGACCGGACATCAGTCCCTTTAGCGAATGCTAGACCGGACATCAGTCCGTTTAGCGAATGCTAGACCGGACATCAGTCCCTTTAGCAAATGCTAGACCGGACAACAGTCCAGAGATACTCTCTCTGGAGGATCGAATCAGAGACAAGATAATCTGACAGATAACCAAACATTTAATCTTACAAACTGAAACTGCATAAAAATCAATACGATACTAACTAACGTCACACAGACCAGTTGCCAACCAGGCAATTCACCAATCAGATGCATTGCCACACAGGCGGTTTGCCACACAGGCGCTTTACCACACAGGCCCATCGCTACATGATCCTCATGAATGCGGTCTGGTGTGTGAAGACCCATAGCCACAAGTTCCTCATGGGTGCGGTCAGAGTACGAGTGCGTGAATATGATGTAAGTGTGGGTATTTTTTTTTGATGGGACAAGCCCGCCACAGCCTCCCAAAACCGCTGCAACTCCTGTAAGCCAGGATCTACAGTAGATACAACCATGAAAACACCGGAACATTGAAGTCCGGCGCGTCCCAGGGACATGAGTAACTGTCTTGGTTCCCGCAACGAAGTGAATCAGAAGATATTATAAGAGGAGAAGAAGAAAAAACTATAGTTTCCACTTCCCTCGGTGAATATTACTGCAGGAGACAGAATGAATTAAGCCTGAAGGCACAAAGAAGAGACCGTACAACTGGGTGTAGTTATCTAGGCAGGAAACCAGTGATCAAGGAGCTGGTCTTAAATCCTTGACGCCGGATGTCTCTTTAAACACTTTATCTTTCTATACCTCTATGTGTTCGATCCACCCAAAAAATGAAAAATGAAATGTGGGTATGTGAGTTATAGGTGTTGAGTGCAACTCATGACATTGACACTTCATAAAATTCTCAAAGAACCTGGTGATCAGATATTCTCCTCACCCTTAGTCCTCAGATCTACTGTATTTCAATTTCATCTGTTACAATTAAATTACTCGACATTTTACGTAACTTATAGGCGCTGCGATAGACATTTTTTGTAAGACGCAATATAATAATGAAATGCAGAGTCTCGTTACTCCGTGTTTTCTCTATTAGACAAAACCCGACTTCACTTCATCTGGAATAACCACCGAACAGCCTATCTACTCACTACAACGCACTTAGCGAAAACATATCTCAAGGTCCTTTTAATCAAAATAAATGATCAACAGCCATCAAGATTTTCAAGGTAACCACAATTTATACACAACACAAGTGTGGATAGTCACTCCAGTATTCCAGAGTCACAAGTCAGCCGCGACTGTATTTTCATTATATGGACTCGAGTCCCTGCCCCAGTAACGACTATGACTAGCACACACGATACAGTAGAATAAATGAGAAGTTTTACCCCTACAATTACTAACTCACTAGGTACTGAAAGGCACTAATTATAACAAATCCTAATGGCAAGATCAAGGGAAGCATGTTTCTCATCAGAGTATTCTTAGCGCTATTTTCCAACCCAACAATAATCCTAAATGAATGTAGGACTTTAGAGGACTCTTCAATTCTGACTTTAACTACCAATTATTATTAGCAGCTTTTGACCTTTATTTGTTATAAACTACTTTTTTTTTTCAATACTCTGTACCGCGTTAGACAGCAAGCACCACTTAATTCTGCATCTACCTAGCGGAAACCATACCTCCAAGTTCCAACCAAATGAAAGCCTAAGACTACTTGAGATATTACCTAACACTACACAACACAAAATAACACTATCAGATATAATTCTAATGACCATGTATAATCTCGGATCTAAAACATCACGGCTATTTTCTTTAAATAACTACCCGACAAAATAAAATAAAATTTCAAATTGGAAAACTAATAATTGTAAACTCAAGTCTTTGACTCGTTTTTGACCCATAAAGTATCGGAATCATAATAAATGGAACAAAGTCACCTGGTATAATCCCGATGGCAGCAGTGTCCAATTGCAGACATCAACACGCCGCTCACCAAACGCTGCGTTAACGCCGCGTATCTCATGCTGTCACTGGACGCCAATGTACTCCGGCTTAAATTGGGACCACGTCATGTCTTCATTTGCTGCTTCAGATAGCGATTCAGTTCGAAGTAGCTGCCTCAATGTTAGCCACGTTGAATCTTCACTACTGAGTACCTAGCTATGTATAGCTAGGCATTTCCAATCTTGCAGCACTATCTTCTTTGTCGCATTTGCATGTAGGTAGTTCTTCACGAACCGGCTCCGATAATTTTAACATTTTCAATAATCCTGGTCCATCCCACTTCTGATGTCGGAAGGATGGTGTGGGCGATGTCAAGCGAGAACCCTCTTCGTCATATATATCGGTAGAGGTATGTTTATGCAGTAATAAAACAATTAAATCTTCGTAATTAAAGTAACGTTTACTTTCGACAGTGCACAATAAAATTACTCAGCGATTGCATTACGTGTGAACTGGGCAACGATTGACGAACGACTCCCCGAGCTTGCGCTTGCGCTGCTTTATATATCACTCGGTGGTGGGGTTGAAGTGACGTCGGCCAGTTGTTTGTTCACTGCTTGCCCATTACATTCGCAGTTTACAAAATAATGACGGCGGCGCCGTCATATATATTGGATCTTTGCTTGCTCTATTTATGTATAAACAGTGATCATAGTTACTTCTAACAAAATTTTATGTTTCTATATTTATTTATCAAAACAATCATACCATACTCTAGGACTTTCTTTTAGACCGTAGGGAGCCTTATGCAACTTGTAGACTTTATTGTCTCCAGTTTCAAAACCTTCTGGTTGACTTACATAAATTTCTGACTTTACATGACCATTTAAAGGCTGTCTCGACATCCATTTGTTCAATAAACAAATTATTTTTACAACTGTATGACAATAAAATTTTCAATGTTTGCATTTTTCCTACTGGCGAATAAACATTTTCAATAAATTCCTTTCGTACTAATTTTTCATTTATTAATTTATTTAAATACTGAAAATTTACATGACCTAAAGCCCTATGCCATTTCTCTTTACAGGTTAGTGCAGTTGAATGTGCATAAATTTCATTTTTGTTATTCGACACAAAACTTTTTTAATCCAATAAGTCATTTAATTCATTAGCAACAGTTATTAACTCTCTAGACTGATTATAAATTTTTGCATTTCCATTTTTGGCTACTATTGTGCAACTTTTAGTTATCTTAGAAAAAGGACTTCAACCAAAATGGGCTAAGTGTTGAACAACCGTATTGGGAAAAAAGGAATTTATACATAATTTAGTAATAATATTTAGTAAACATAGTCTCTATCCGGGAGTGTCAAAGTAAATAATAATAAAAACGATTAAAAAAGATTTTAAATTGAATATTCTGATTATTGCTGCGCTCATATCATGTCTGTGGTATGGCATGAAAATGATATAATAAAATCTTCGCAGCATCATTGTATCTTTTTATTCCCTTTATTATAAAACATAAAGCTCTCTAAGTCACAACCAACGGCAGCTAGGGCAGCAGCTACATTTTTCTGTCTATACTCTATTATCATATCTCTTTACTTAGAATAGGTTCCATAAGTCCAGTCTCTTGCTGCTGTCCATTCTCCTCCGTCTCATTTGGTACTGTCTCAGGGGCTTCATCTACCAACACTTGAGAAATTTCTATGTTTTGGATATTTGAAGGTTGTTGTATTGCACTATGAGACGGGGTGTGGCATTGTACACTTGGTGAGCGAGTCCTTGGTGACAGGTGTCGCGATCGGGAACGGAACCTTGATGACCGGCTTCGTGAAGGTCCTGTATCCAGAACAATGGTGGATATTACACTTTTGCCTTGTTGTCCGATACTCTTACAGTATAGCAACAACAGGAAAAATAAAGTGGCTAAATTGCAAGATCCCTCAATACGCATTGGGTTACGTCGTTCGATACTCTGACAGTATAGCAACAACACCTACCACGTGGGGCTTGCGTGTAAAAATTTCTAAGGTTGTTCGATACTCTGACAGTATAGCAACAACACCTACCACGCGGGGCTTGCGTGTAAAAATTTCTAAGGTTGTTCGATACTCTGACAGTATAGCAACAACACCTACCACGTGGGGATTGCGTGTAAAAATTTCTAAGGTTGTTCGATACTCTGACAGTATAGCAACAACACCTACCACGCGGGGCTTGCGTGTAAAAATTTCTAAGGTTGTTCGATACTCTGCCAGTATAGCAACAACTTTTTTGACAGTTTGCGGTTTTGCCGCCAACCTACCACTCGAAAAAAAGAAGTTGTTCGGTACTCGTATCAATACAGCAACAACTATCGAGTAAGTATTCATTTTATGGAAAAATTCACTTCACTTCTCCATTTTAACTATCACATAGTGCAAAACTACGTAATTACAAAGTTTTATAAGGTAAATTGGCGCCGTTGCTTGGCGTCGGTAACTAACCTTTGGTTTTTTCCTCCAATTTTTGAAGTTTTCTCCTCAATCTCCTTAGTTCTTTGTCCACGTCTTTGTGTTTTCCCATTTTATTCCTAAAATAACTGAAGAAGACTAAGAAAAACACTAATAATCACTTAATAAAGAAATATTTTAGCGGGAGCGGTGACGCCTCATAGTGACATAAGAAAAGAATGAAGTCCACAGATAATAGAACAGTGAAATGGAAATGGGAGCGTTCGGATATTTTTTATTTTTGAGGATTTAAACTTTATGTGACGCCCTCAGGTAACATGGAAATATACTACCTTAGTAACTTTCATCATCTTCGGACGAGACAATGGAATAATTAGGATTTAAGTAGGTATCTATTTAATTTAAAGCTTCTCTAGAGGTATAAACAATGTTTGAGGTTGTTTTATTTTCTGGTAACAAAATTATCACATTAACTGCCATGTCAGGCACCGGTGCTTGACAGACATAGCACCTGTTAAGGTCATGTCAGTCCCGGGTGACTGACGCCACAGTATGTAATTTAAATGATCTCAGGGAGCTGTCCGGCACGTTTAGCTCGATATTATCTATTAAAATTGACTGACAAGGCCCTGGTAAAACTAGATTCAACTTGGCCTAGCATTTTTATATTTAGAACTGGATATATTTAGGTTTTATTGGGAAAAATAAAATGCGACAACAATGGAACTATAAAAACTTTTTATTATTCGAAATAATCATATTTTGGGCTTATACAACTTAAAAAAATATAAAAAAAACAATTTAGAGTAATGAAATGCAATAATCAGTCAGAGAGGCCAAGGTAAAGTTACATTGTTTTATGTTCCTCGTTGAAACAAGATAGGCAAAAATGTGGTTCATTAGGGCATTGTGGGCAATAAGTAGTCACTTGCTTAGTCTTCTAGAACAAGAACTTAAATCTTGCTCTAAAGAACTGAATATGTCTAGGATAATGTATGATTGTAATATAAGAAATCTTCAGGATGAATTACTAAAAAAAGAGGGTATGTTACGGGATATATTTGAAAAATATGAGGAGTCACAACATCAATTAAGCAAACGCTTGATTGAAGCGGGGGAGTTGATGGACTTGGTGAAGTACAATGCGGAGAGATGTGAATCCTTGACCAACCATATTTTCTGTAGTTGTGTGAACCAACCTCAACCTCCTGAGCTCTTACCTATACCTTCAATACCAACATACCCTCAGAAAAATAAAGTAAATAAAGTAATTAATGATAGTTATAAATTAAACTACAAAACTTATATTTTTGGTGATGAATTGGCATCAGGATTTGGTAAAATGTTACATGGTCACCTTAACCATAATTATATTAACAACAGTTACCATAGTCTGAGTTTTAATAAAATAATTGAAAAAATAACTCGGACAGAATTAAATGAAAAGTCTATGATAGTTTTAACAATAGGTAATAGTTTAGGTATAAAAAGAAGGGATATAGTGAACGGTGTGGATACCTTATTAAAACTCAACGTGGGAAAAGTAATGCTTTGTGCATTCCCGTATTCTAATTCTTTGTCACACTCTAAAAATAAACACATTGGTGTATTACACGAACTGACACGTTGTCATAGTGACAAACTTTTATTTTTTGATACTACCTCTAATAAGTTTATTAGTGATTTTAAATTGACAGAAAAGGGTATGTACCTTTCAATAAGACAAAGACAAACTATTGCTATACTGATAGCATTTAATATTAACATTGTTATAAATAATATAACAATTACTAGTTGTAGGGACGAATCTGTGCTGTCTAGGCAACCTAACAGTACTATGATAAATTTTAACTGTAACAACATAACTTTAACTAATAATACTAGTTTAAACTAGATTGTAAGACAACAGAACATACCATCATAGATAATGTTAATAGTAAGGTATATTCTGGCAGTATATTTAAGACTCAATATAAAAATATATCACATAAGAATAAACAAAACAACTTGTTAACACTATTAAGTCAAAATATACAGGGCTGCTCATCAAAATTACTTGAAATAGAATTAGTTTTAGAAAAATTTAAGTATGATATTATTTGTGTAACTGAACACTGACTGAACGACTATCAAGTAGAATCTATTCATTTTGAAAACTATTGTGTTGGCGGCTGTTATAATCGTCAAACAATGATACATGGTGGTAGCCTGATCTTGGTAAAAAATTCAGTAAACTATAAGGTAAGACAAGATATTGCATTACTATCAATAGAACACACAATTGAGTTGTCCTGTGTTGAGCTGGATAGGTATATTGTAGTATGTGTTTATAGGCCTCCTAACTTGCAGAATCTGAATTCTTTTAGTTCAGTAATGGAAGATGTATTGCAAAAAACGTGCTCCAATAGTAAATATACCATAGTATGTGGCGATTTTAATATTGATCTCTTGGAAAGAAATTCTAATTGTACTAACTTGTTAAGCCTCTTTAGATCTTTTGATTTGTCTAATGTTTTCCTGGAACCCACCCGAGTAACTTCCACCTCGGCAACATGTATAGATAATGTTTTTTGTAACTGTGATTATTTACATAAAGACATGTAAATATATTACCATCTGATCACAGTGGGCTAATAGTAAATTTTGACACTATCCAAAGTATACAAAAATGGGAAATTATGTTCAGACAAATCACGGTTAAAAAAATTGAGTCATTTAAACTGTGAAACACCAAGCGGTCACCGGTGACCGCAACCTATTGTTCTATAATTGTGTCTATAATGACTGTACTCGACGAGTTATTAACAACTTAAGTAATGAATTATGCGGCCAAATATGCGATAGTGAATACCCTAGTGAGATTTATGCCAACTTATTGTCCATTATTAAAACACAGTTTGATGAAATGTTCCCTTTAAAACGTAAAAACATTAAATGTAAATTTGTATTGTGACTGGGCTACACCAGGTATTCGTAAAAGTAGGGGAAAGTTGTTTGAGCTCTATGGTATGAAACCATTTAATAATAGTGAGACTTTTCACAGCTATGTCTCCAGATACTCAAAAATATTCAAATTAGTTTGTAAACATGCAAAAGCCCTTCATATTAGCAGCAAAATTAGGACCGCGGAAAACAAAATAAAGACTACTTGGAATATAATTAATAACGAAACAGGTAGAAATAAATCACGTAAAGCTGAATTTAATTTAAATACCGAAAGTGGACGCATTAGTACAAATTCGAAAGTTGCTCAGGAATTTGAAAATTTCTTTAAAAATATACCGCTTAAATCTACAGAAGCGTTGAAATCATCTCCAACTCTTTCAGTGGAGCTTCTTAAAAGTAATGTTAAAGAATGCCCTTCTGTTTTTCGGTTTCAGTACACAAACCCCCAAGCAGTCATTAAAGCGTTTAAAGATATCAAAGTTAAGTCGACTGAAGATCTCTGGGGAATGTCGGTTAAGGTGTGTAGGGCTTTTATAGAGACTATAGCGCCTCATTTAGCTTTCATTTTTAATAAAAGCATAGATCAAGGGGTTTTTCCGGATTTGATGAAGCACAGTAAAGTAGTTCCATTGTTTAAATCCGGTGATAGCGCGGAACCTAATAACTATAGGCCGGTTTCTATTTTACCAGTGCTTAGTAAAGTGTTTGAAAGACTGATACTTGTTCAGATGCTGCGCCACTTTAACACGAATTCTATCTTTCATGATCAACAATACGTGTTCACCAGGGGACGCTGCACTACTGACGCAGGAGTAGCTTTGATAAAACATGTTGTTGCCTCATGGGAAGAAGCACAGGATGCAATTGGAATATTCTGTGATCTTTCGAAGGCATTTGACTGTGTTGAGCACGAAACGCTTTAGCTGAAGCTGGAACACTACGGCATTAGAGGGGTATCGCTAAATCTATTAAAGTCATACCTTCGGGATAGGCAACTTAAGGTGCAAGTAAATAAGGTAAATTCACAGGGTGCTAGCATATCTATGGGTGTACCGCAGGGATCAATACTAGGCCCATTCCTATTTTTGGCTTATATAAATGACTTGCCGCATTTATTCCGGAATGAACCACAGATGGTATTATTTGCTGATGACACATCACTGGTTTTTAAAATAAATAGACGTACAAATAATTATGACGATGTAAATAGTGCTCTGATGAAGGTTCAAAACTGGTTTACAATAAATAATTTAGTGCTGAATGATAAAAAGACAAAATGCATTAGATTTGTTTTGCCAAACGTTAAAAATAACGAATGTGACATATTACTGAATAGTGAGAAATTGGAATTTGTAAAAGAGACTATTTTCCTGGGAATTACTGTAGACGACAAATTACAATGGGGTCCTCATATTACATCTCTAGCGGGACGATTAAGCTCTGCAGCTTATGCTGTCTGGAAAATCCGTCAGTTAACCGGCACGACACGGCAAGACTGGTGTACTTTAGTTACTTCCATAGCATCATGTCGTATGGCATTCTGCTGTGGGGTCACGCTGCTGACATTGAGTCTATCTTTGTCTTGCAGAAGCGCGCCGTCAGAGCTAGAGGTATATACAACCTAGGTCGTCGTGAATCTCTCAGAGAAAGGTTTAGGGAGATCAATATTATGACCGTTCCATGTCAATTTATTTATGAAAATATTATGTATGTTAGGAAAAACCTACATTTATTTAGTAAAGTGTCTGACAGACACAATTATGAAACTAGACATAAGAATAGATTAAGTCCGCCGTTTTTTAGATTGTCAAAAGTACATAAGTCGTTCATGGGAATCGGTGTTAAATGTTATAACAAAATCCCCCAAGAAATACTGCATCAAATTAAAGAAAATTTTAACTATGTATTAAAAAAACGTTATGTACACAAGCATACTACAAACTAAATGATTATATAGAGGATAAAAGTGCTTGGAGGCAGGCTGGTCCGGCTCCGCAGGATAATACATGAAAGACAGTGATGTTCAATGAATTCTATTTGTGTAATAATATAATCATGCTGCTTAAATATTTGTACCTCTATAGTTTAAAACGTTGCACAATTTATTGTAAATGTGAGAGCCCTATAATTAATTAAATCAAATTAGACTAGTAGATTGCATTTATGTCAGCTTGGAGTTGTCATGCTCACTCAAAGATCTCGTTGGCGGTGGCACGTGCATTGGATCGCTCGATTCCCTACAAAATGGTTGAGTTGGGCGGTGCTAGGTTTCGCCAAATGTTCGTGAACGGGCACCGTCGATTGGAACTGGTCAGCTCCAGACTGTATCATTTTATTTTATTATCTTCAAGGTTATTTTCTTTTTCAGTCTTTCTGACTGGATTTAGGTGTTGCATTGTTCTCACATAATCGAACCAATAAAACTATGTAACTAGAGAATTGTATTGAAAACCTGATTGAAAAAGAGTAACCTATGGAGTTTCTTGCTCGTTCTTCTCCATAGGAATCTACGCCTTGGAATGAGCAACTAGCTTCACTTATAAATTTTTGTTGTTTGACGTTCAAAAGTGCCATCCTGGTCTAATTGAAATAAATGATTTTGACTTTGACTTTGACTTCTTTCTAGCATAATTTCTGTCTATTATTTGAACATTTATTTTATAACACCGTGAACAGTACTTTCTACAGGTCCTTCTTTCTTTTTTAGCTCATGCTTTTGCCTCCTATTTCTTGTCAATGGCATGTCAGGATTACTGTTTTCTTTGCCCGATTCTGTTAGATATTTGCACAACTTTTTCCTATATTCTACTATCCCTAATTTTGACTTTGTGGTTTCTTTATAAATTATGTAAGAATTTAGTAAAGCAGTGTTCAACAACAGTTCAACAGCAAGTTTTCTGTACCATTTTACAGTTTTTTTCAAAGGTGTTGAGTATGCAATCATCTGATCAGATAGGTCTACAGAAGATTTTGCGTTGTTATATGCCCGGTTCCTATAATTGAGAAACGATCCGTTTTAGTTACGAATAGTAGTTTTATATACGAGGCGTAAGCCAAAACCGTTCCTATAAAAAACGTCTCGTTGTACAACTTACGGACGGCTTGCAACTAACGGATGGGAGACCCTCCCACCGGTACCCACCGGTAAGTGTTTTGTATAGAGATGAGAGTCTATGGTGTTCCTATAAATATTTTAACGCCGGTCGCAAAAGACACGCATTTAGGTTGGATTGTGTCAGGCTATGTTAGTTAGGCAGATAGCTCTCTAAATTTTCATAATACTATGATCACGATGTAAGTACATTCAAATAGAAGACAATGACCAGTTAAAACGTTTATGGGAATTGGATTTCGAACCTGCTATAACGAAAAAGCTTCTCACGCCTGAAGAACAGGCCTGCAAAGAGTTTTACGCACAATCGACAGTTAGAGATGTCAATGGGAGATATGTCGTAACGTAACTTTTTGTTCCGAAAATCCACCTGTAAATACAGTAATTCTAAAAATATACCTAGCTGTAAAAAGATTGCTAGGTTTAGAAAGGAAGCTGGGTAGGAATGATGAATTAAAACAACAGTATGCTGATGTAATAAAAGAATGTTTATTGCTGGGTCATATGGAGCAAACCGTTGACGAGGATGAAATAAATAAAAACGATGCTGTTTATGTACTTAATCACGCAGTGGTTAGACAGGATAAATTAACCACTAAGGTAAGAGTGGTTTATGACGCGTCATGTAAGGGAACGAACGGGGTTTCCTTAAATGACACCTTAATGGTGGGACCCACTCTTCAGGCAGACAGGTTCATGAAGATGAAACATATTGTTAAATTTGTGTACCTCTACAAAATGATCATCTCCATTCTTTCTTGTAATTACCGTGGCGCCAGAATTCGACGACTTTTTTCTCACACAATTCCAGTAGAACACATTATCACACTTTTTATTAATCATATATAAAAACCCATCAAGAAACAAAAGGTTTTTATTTTTATGCGACATAAAAAACTCACATTTACTGTTCTCCATTTTTACGAACGAAAACGGACGTCTACAAGAGCCCTGAGGGCTCTTGTTGACGTCCGTTTTTTTCACCGGATAACGGGCCGTCAATAAACGGCTATCCTTGTATACATATTTTTTTTATCGGATGGATGGACTGCCGTCTATATGCGTTAGTTTTGAACTGGTAGTCATAGATTACACACGTGTGAAATGTCGAATAATAAGAAAAAAAACTCGTATTGGCCTACTATTTGTACAAGAAGAAACAAAAAGAAATAGAAAAACGTAAAAGGTCATCGTGGGTGCATCCTATATTATTGGAAAGGGAAAAATATGGTGCATTTCAAACTCTTTTTACGAAGTTGGAAGAAGATGAAACTAAATTTTACAATTATTTTCGGATGAAGAAAGAAACCTTTCAACTATTATTAACAGCCATATATGATAAAATAAGACACGAGGATACTGACATGCGTCAATCTATTTCCCCGGCAGAGAGATTAGCTGTTACACTAAGGTATGTTAAAGACATTGATATATATGTACTACTAGATTACACATGCAGTACACTCACTTTGTTCATTACATCATGACATTAATGTGGTTTTAGGGATTACCTGTATTAATTCAAACAAAGTTTAGTAGATAGTCATAGTTTTATTATACTCAAAAAAGAAATTAAGGAGTTTCAGAAAAATCGAAATCGTAATTAGGCGATGTGATTGAACTTAATTCAGTAATAATTGAAGATTGGGAATCATCTTGCTGCATGAGTTCTTGAGGCGTCCTGGATGTGGATGGAATGACTTGTGTTGGCTGATATTCATAAGGCATCCTGGATGTCGATGGAATGGGTTGTGTTGGTTGATATTCGTGTATCCTGTAGTTGGGTGTAGCCGTAGTGTAGCCTCGATTAATATTGTAATTGTAATTTTGCTGCTGCATGGACGCTTGATTTCTCCGAGTTAAATTTCTCATAACTTTAATGACTTCATATTGGAATTCAACATAATCGTCGTCACTATACTTGTCTACAATTGGAGCAATACCTTTGAAAAAACACATACTCTTACTCTTGTCTTCATCTTCAACTGATTTAATTAAAGTAAGCATTTGTCGATCAACTTCGCTACAGCCTGTCTTTCTCTTCTTGCTTGTATTTGTTCTATCGGTAGTATTGGCTGGTGCGGTAGGGTGATTATTGGTTTGTGAGTCAGTTTCTTTGTTGTGTGATGTTTTTTTCTGATGTAATACTTGCTTCCGTTGTTCGGCGAGTCACAATTTTACACAAAAAGAGCATTTGATCGTAGAATTTATATTTTCGTAGACTTTTTGCACCAGAGCCGGATTTACATTCCTTAACTTTTTTGTGATATTTCATCCAGTTATCTCTTGCATTGTTCCATTTTTTTTATGATATCTTTGCCTAAAAAGAAAAAATTGTTACAGATATTTAGCTGCAGGGAACACGTTTAGTGATCTACATTACAGTTTCAGAATGGGTATAAAAACTATCAGCTGTATTGTACAAGAAGTATTTGAAGCATTGTGGGAAACCCTTTCTCCAATTTATATGAAACTACCATCGGAAGACGAATGGTTAACAATAGTAAAAAATTTCGAGACGAATGCAAATTTTCCTCATTGCTTGGGAACCCATTGACGGCAAACATATTCGAATCATCAAGCCAGAAGAAAGTGGATCAATGTTTTTCAACTACAAGCACTATTTCTCAATAGTATTAATGGCTGTCGTAGACACAAACTATAATTTTGTTTTTTTGTGTTTGTTGCCTACGGCAAAGAATGCGATTCAGCAGTATTTAAAGAAACAGAATTTTGGAAAAGAATAGTAGGCGATAAATTACATATTCCTCGACCTAAGCAGTTGCCAGGTGCAGACAGTGAGTTACCTTATGTATTTGTTGCTGATGAAGCTTTCGCTTTACATCAACACGTACTTCGTCCTTACGGTGGGCATCAACTTGACTCAATAAAAAAAATTTTCAATTATCGTCTCACAAGAGCGCGACGCTACGTCGAATGCGCATTTGGTATTTTATCCAATAAATGGAGGATTTTGCATAGGCCATTAAATGTTTCAACAGATACTGCTGTTAACATTGTAAAAACATGCTGCTTATTACAAAACATAATTCATTAAGTAGAGGGTATTGCTAATAATGCTAGTAACAATGCTAGTTCACACATGATGCCTACTCTATGCCATTTGCCTCGTTCCCATTCAACACGAGGTAATGTAACAGCAAATATAATTCGTAACAAATATGCAGAGTATTTCATGTCACCAGTAGGGCGTATACCATGGTATGAATCAATATGCATAAAAATAATGAAAATAAAATGTTACTTACCAAAATCATTTTTTTCTTTCTCGGACATCGTTTCAAAACCTTCATTTAACGCAAGATAAATTTCTCTCCAAGCGGTAAAACTCGACTGTCTATTTTTGTAGCACTCTTGGGTTTTATGCCACAGTACAGGCCTATTTTCAACCAAACTTATTAACAATTCCATGTCAATATCACCCATTTTTAAAAGAACGCAGGTAGACGGCACTCAATTAACAGAAAACAAGCAATACGTCCGGCAGCGTCAACACGCACCAATACACTGGCGTGGATGACCGCCCTTTCTTACATCGGACCGGTGTCCGTCGCGCCGAGGGGAAGCGGTGGTGCACCCGGCGTAAATTGTTCGCCGGACCGATGTCCGGTGCATGTACACACATTCATTATAATTCATACACCACCGCGAATCCGGCAAAAAACACGGTCCGTTATCCGGTGAAAAAAACGGCCGTCTACAAGAGCCCTCAAGGTAACTATTCGTAATGTCTAATAGAATTTTTAAAGTGAGTTCGCTATTTTTGCGTTAATCGCTTTTAAATTTTAAAATGTCGAGTTCAGATAGTGATAGAGAAATGTTTGATATTATATCAAACTCCAGTGACACTGATTCGGAAGAAAATAATAGGCGTGATAGAATTTATAAAGAAAGAGTGGATTATTTAGCGTTGCTGGATTCTTACGAATTTCAAGTGAGATTTCGACTCGATAAAGAATCTACTGAACAGTTACTTCTTGAAATTTATCCACATATAAGGGTAACAGGATCCAGGTTAGTATTTTGGAGGCATTAGTGAGTATTGTACACCCTATAAAAATATAACATACTTAACTAAAAATAAATTGAAATTATATAAATTGAAATTTAATTTTACCACCACTCCTAAACCCGTAATATCCATTTCAAACAATGAGTTGATTTCACACAGGTATCGTATTTAACAGCGTAAATTTATAGAAAACAGAAGTGGTAGAAGAATTGAAATTTGAAATTTTGAAATTTTATCTGTTGGACAGATGTCAAGCGCGCGCGCTTGATTTTCACAACGTTCCATTCTTTTAGTGTAAGCTGTGTTCAATTATGTTTGGTAAGTAAAAAAAACTGATGAGTTTTTTTTTGCGTGATGACGCAAATGCCTGCGATGGTTTAGTTAGTTACTCATCTTATAAAACTAATTAAGGTTAATTTGTATGTAAATCTAATTCATTTTATCTTAAATGTTGTGTTATTTTGAGTTTAAATATTGCTTATAACGAAACGCACGTTTGTCGCACACATGTTGAACATCTGGGAGTCAAGAGGGCTCGGTATTTTTATGACCAACGGACGTTCGTCAAAAGCAGGTAAAGAATATAAATTGTGGAACACTATTTACGACTCGTTGTTGGTACTCGAAAAACGAATAGTAGTTCGTATACCACGACGATTCGTTAAATATAGGAACCGGGCAATAATCGACTACAATTTTTGGTTTTATTATTTCTTTGTCTCTTTTGTAAGTCCTTTTAAATTCAATAGAATGTTTCGTAGACAGTAAATAAACATCCCTTTTATCCTTCCATTTCATACAAGTGATACGAGTACCATCTTCATTTTCTTTGGCTCTAAACTCTCCTTTTTTTATCTTTCCGTTTATAACATCTTTAGGCAAATATTTTCTATTTTTACGTAAAGTGCCCACAAAATGCGTTTCTTTGTCCAACAATTTGCGTCCAAGATCAATACTGGTATACCAGTTATCGGTATATAATGTATGACCTTTTCCAAGATATATTTCCATAAGTGACATCACAACATTGGTTGGGGTTGTAATTTCGGTCTCACCTCTCTTTCCCGCATATATTTGAATTCTGTTAGTGTAGCCTGGGTTAGTACATAATTTAAAAACTTTAATTCCATATTTGTGCCTTTTCAATTTGATATATTACCGGAATATAATGCGACCCCGAAATGGTACCTACCAGAGACTCATCAATACAGAGATTTTCTTGAGGATAGTAATATGTTTCAAAGTTGAGATTCAAAGTATTTACTAATTCACGTATTTTGAACAGACGGTCGCTGTATCTTTGGTTGTCGTTGTTACAAAAATGTACCATTCGTAACAAAATTTCAAACCTGTTACGAGACATAATCGTACGCGGGAAAGATTGGCAAATCAGGGGGTCTGTTGACCAATTATCTGCTAGTTACCCAAAATCAAACCAAAAAACCTGTTGATTTCGTCTTGGTTTGTATCAGACCAACTAAGCAGTCGCGATCCTCGTTTTATTTGATTTTTTGATCTAAGTTTTGTGATTGTTTGAGCAGCAAATCGGTTGGTTTCCATGGCTATATCATGAAACACATTATCCGGAACTAACAAAGAATAGAAATCCTCTGGTTTGGATTTTGCCATCGTATTTCTCAAATGATAAGGTTTCAAACCAGGGCACTCTGTGAAAGGTATAATTCTTCTTTGCTTACCCGCTGCTTCATTCCATAAATCGGTCTCAAGCCTCGTGCTAACCTGCTGTTCTGGGTTTTCATCTTCGTCATCACTTTCTATCACATACCGCCTCTTTCTGTTTTCTCGCCTATGCAAAATTACTTCTGTATCGTCACATATTTCACTACAACATGGAATTTCTAACAGCGGTGAATCTCTTTAAGTCAGTTGTTTTTCTAGTTCGTCAATTGCTTGCAGATCCACCAACGATAATTCAAAATCACACGTACTATCAATAATAGTGATTACAATATCGTCACACAAAATCACCAAAAACACAAAAAAAAACTAGAGTTATGGGTGCGCGCACTTACTTCCGCAGCTAATTTGAAGCGACTAAATAAACACTGTAGGTACATCGCATCGTGCCGGACAGGTTGCAACCTGCAAGGAATGAACTGCGACATTTGTAGGTACTTTTGTCAAACGGTCGAGCGCTGCACCGAGTGATTTCCCGCGCAAATAAATTGGCGGCCGGCGGACGGTGCCTGACAAAATGCTTGACATGGCCCAATAGCTATGTTTTGTTTCATTTGGGCCTCGTCAGGCACATATGCCAGACATTTTATTTTTTTGCTTAATTTTACATTATAATCACCGGAAACAAATTAAAATAGTCATATAATGTGAGTTACTTGAATATACAACCAAAAAACAAAAATAAAAAAAAATCTGTCATCAAAATTTTACTATGGCAGTTAACGTGTGGTTTTCGGATGATCCCACTCTTGATAGACCAACATATAATTGCCCATGGGAGAAAAATTCTTTTCGTAGGTCAATGCCAACCAAAGAGAATGTTTGTCCCTGGGACTTGTTAATAGTCAAGGCAAAAGATGTTTTTATGGGAAACTGGAGTCGTTTAAACGGTAAGGGTAAATTATTAACACGCAAAAGTAAAAATACGAAACACAGTTTTCAACTCACAACTTGTACCACACGTTAGGTTCACAGAACATCGACCGGGGTAAATACCTACACTATTGGATTACAAACTCCGCGATAAAATTGCTGCCATTTAACGTAATTAACCATATCATATCAGTATACATAAATGCTATTTAGAAATAATGCAGTGTGTTTTTATTGGAATTTAAACTCTAAAATCTGACTAACTTAGAACTGACAATAATTTTAACAATTAGAAAATGAAACTCATTAAAAATTATACTATCACCTTTCGAAAGCGTGGACATGTATTTCTAGTACATGACAATACGGTTGGTGCGGTAGCTAGGCAACCGGCTGCCACGCAACGTGTCGCGGGTTCGATTCCCGCACGGAGCAACTCTTTATGTGATCCACATATTCTTGTTCCGGATCAGGGTGTCATGTGTATGTGAACTCGTATGTTTGTAAACGCACCCACGGCACACGAGAAAATACTATTGTGAGGCAACGTTTAAAAAAAATCAAATCCCAAACCTTTTTGACTTAAATAAAACTGATTGAATAATTCAAATTCTTTCAAGCAAAATGTAAACTATTGAAAGAACTGTAAATTAATATACATTATAATAGAATTTAAATAGCATATTATGTAGCTTAGCACGCTTCTATTTCATGCAACTAAACCAAACACATCTTGGAAAATATTGACGTTCTACACTTCATGCTGCTTCAAGTTGTTTCACTTGTTTCATGGTGCTTCGAGTAAAAGAAGCTGTAATAATATCGGTGTATCATGTTATTATTAAGTTTTTAAACATTCTAACCATTTACTGACTTGTTTTGTTTTCTTTTGTTGGTAAAAGGAACGCCTGGTGATATGGCGATTACAAGAAGTTTCAGGAGCAATACAGTTTTCTCTGATCTGATCGGTTTACCCCTGATGTAGATGTATTGTTTTGATGGATGGTGACCGTAATACTTTATCATCGATTCGTCTATCGATATGTCTTCATGGAGAACACCATTTTGACAAAATTTTTGAATTAGGGATTCAACTAAGGGCCTGACTTTGAATATCTTGTCATTTGAAGTCATAGAGCAACACGGAGGGGAGTAGCCATTGCGTTTATTACCGATACAAAACTGTCTGTCATTTTTTGCGGGGGGAAATCACACATTCTCAAATTCTCACACAAAAACATTCTATGTCACTACGAAATCCACACTATGACAATTGAAAAATACACTGACAATTTCACACACACATTTAAACAATCCCTGTCATAACAGTGTAATAATATGGCGCAACTACACTAACAAGTCCTTACACCTGCAGTTGTAACAATTGTCGATACGCATTATCGATAAATTGAAGAAATCAGTTAAGGAAATTAGCTTCAAAAAAGGTATTCAAAGACTATTCTTAAAGGTATTCAAAGACAGATATTACTATTGACTTTATTTATTATGTAGGTAATAAAATAATCAGATAACATAATATAACTAATAAAATTTTATTTTTTTTAAACAAAATAAAGAACTGATCCTTTTTAAAAACCTGTGATGAAATACTGATACGGAACTATCACTGGTTTCTAAAATGGATTAATTTTCTATAAATATGACGAATACATTTTTGGGGGTTTGTTTTTTTCATTAAGAAAGAAAATCTTGTATGTATGTATATTTTTGCATTATTAATCTTGCTAATTCCAAGTGATGATGACACTTGGAATTAGCAAGATGATTAGCAATTAGAGGATGGTTGACACTTCAGGTGATCGAAGGGCTGGCTTCTACCTTGGACAAAGGTTAAGCATTGCCATTCAACGTGGTAATGCTGCCAGTCTTTTGGGCACCCTACCTCACGATAATGACGAGGAAAATTTTTTTTTTGATGCCTTATTATAGCTTATTTATTTATTATTACCTTTTTTAAGATGTAAATATTTTAGTTCATAGTTATTTATATTTTAAGTTGTATATATTTTCATTTAGTTATAGTTAATATTAATTGTATATATTATTATTGCTTCATAAAACTATAAATATATTATCTCAAAATGGATAAATACAATAGGTTAATAGTATTCCAAGTTATGATTTGTATAATCGTTTTCGTGTGAATGGTAACTGATTGAAGGAAACAAGTCTTTGCCAATAAATTGTTTTAAGGACCGTGTCACAACTTCATGTGTGGGACAAGATCGTGTAGGTTTATTGTCGTCACTTAAATGTCTTCTTATTTCTTTTTCACAAATCCTGCATAAAAGTATTACCTCTTTTGAGGCATACAGTAACTTTCCTTTGCTTTTCTGATGAATTAAATTTTTTTCATCAATTGGCCCAAGCAAGCCTTTAATACACGTATTGCATTTAATTCTTTTTTTTGTTGAGAAAATAACATATCCCGCTATATATTCAACAACTTTTTCCGCAAACGGCGATAAAAAAGTTAGAGATTCAATCTCATCAAGTAAATCGTCAGTGAAATTATGGAAATTGACTTCGTCAATAGCGGTCATTGCTATCATTAATATGTCATTGTATTTTCGTACTGTTGAAGCATAAATTTTTTCTAG
Organism: Spodoptera picta; assembly: GCA_038387885.1. NCBI lineage: Eukaryota > Metazoa > Arthropoda > Insecta > Lepidoptera > Noctuidae > Spodoptera > Spodoptera picta. The sequence goes on from JAZHFQ010000152.1 coordinate 74,570, forward strand.
TGCTGATGTGCAATTCAAGATAGTAATTTTTTCCAATGGAATGCAGTTTGTTCCGTTTCCCGTTTGTGTTAGTTCTGTATTAACAAGATTTTTTTTATAAATTGCTTCAAACTGGGAGCTTGAGGGATTATCGCAATAACCACCATGACTCCTTACTATGGAAAAAAATAGTTCGATGTGATCTTGGCTTATCCTATGTAGTGGCATATATTTGAGACCATTTTGTTGGTTTTGTATTAAATCTTGAAAGATAGATTTGGTACTCTCGATGCAGATCAAAAATCCCAAAAATCCCGTGTATCGAGGAGAATCTACTAATTTAATTTTATACGACTCCCCGTTGCGGTTTTTTACATAGGCTGATAAGCTCAACAAAAGCTTTTGAGCTTCATCCATTTTTCGAAAAGCCTTCTCAAAGTTTTCATAGTTTAATGCTCTTTTATAACCAATTTGACGTGACCGGGAATCCAATATATCAAAAACATCGTTTATCAGTGAAATAAACTTAAAAGTTGCAGTTGATCCATTAAATTCCGACAAATGTAATTCTTTTTCACAAAACAAAAGTGCATCAGCAACACTTGCGCTGAACAATTGTGCTGCAAGGCGAACATTCATTATCTTTGTTTTATAATAAATGTGATTTGCTTTTAATTTGTTAGCCATGTAAAATAATTTTTCTTCCTGTATTTTATGTAAAGCTTCCACAAATAACCATTCAATTTTATTTTCATTTTCATCGTAAAAACATTTGTAGTCACAAAAAGTATTTCGGATTAATTTTAACATGTGACTTGGATCTAAAAAAAAGTGAACTCGTTGTCCCGTTGTAGGATCTAATATGGTAGTTTGCAATTTATTTGCAGTTAAGCAGCAACCCAGTTCCGTAGCCATTGCTAAATTTGCCTTTGCGCCGTCACACGTTAACGCTTTTATTTCTATTCCAGTTTCATGTACTAATTCAAAAGCTTTAGCTACAAGCTGAGCTTTTAACTTAGCACATGTACCTTTAACTAAAAAATATCCGATTGGGACTTTCCATTGAGTATTGATGCCTACTAATAGAAATACTAGGACATCTGTAGCTTCATCTGTATTATCAGTTATTAAATCGAAACCATAATCAACATACCCGAATGGTCTGTCACCACTTGGATTGTCACGTGATTCTGTCTTAATTTTCATTTCATCGAAAACCAAAGTACAGTAAATTTTAGTATGTGGATTGGCATCGGCTTTATATTTTAGAGCCGCCAAGGCTTCTTTGGTAAAACCAGGGCGTCCATCAATATTACTATACCATTTTGTTAAAGTATGTGGAGCAGGTAAACACGTACCAAACGTTTTACGAACATACTTATAAGCTTTGGGGGAATAAAAGTTGAGAGTTAGAGCAAAACATCTCAGTTCTGGTGAATACTTAGCTCGTGAGAGCTTTCCACTTTTACACTTCTTTAGTTGACGCTTAATAAGCTCTGCTTCTTCAACGCCAATTTTTTCCAGGACCATCCTTTCCTCTTTATCTATTAAAGCTTTTTCGACCAAACTCTGAAGTATTTCTTCTAGCCCAGCAACCTTTTTCTTTAAGAAAAGATTTTTAGCTTGTAGCCTTTTAATTTTTTTTTTTTTGGACATCTAGTTGTTGTTGCATTTTTCTTTTTCTTGGTGTAATTGTAGTAGTGGAAATCGGAGCAGATTTTTTTGAATGTGTCTGAAAACATATAAATAAACAATTATCTCTTATCATATCTTTACATAATTTACTTAATCTCGACAGTCAATCAGTCAGTCGGCCAGTTATATGTCGCGTTATCAAGATCGGGTTGTGGCGAAAATCAATATGTTCTTCTGCCACAAGGTGATAAAACAAAAAATGTATATGCAGAAGTTCTTTAAAATAAATTTAATTTACTTTAAAAATTGTACAGATATAGTTTGGAATTCGAAAAAAAAACAGGGTTTGTCCTGAAAATTCTGCGGGAACTCGACCATTCCGAAAATCCCGCACGAACGGGAACTGTGTGGGGAGAACCAAAAATCTGCCGGAAGTCACTATTCCACGCGAACGAAGCCGCGGGCAAAAGCTAGTTTTATTAATAACATTAAAAACAACTCACATTTTGAGGAGTTGACGATCTACACGAATTAGTAATAGTGCCAGTGTCGTTCATAGACTCATAAGATGATAGTCTCTCGTCTGGTATGATTGATATGATTGATAATGATTGCTGATGATTCTGGAAAAAAGATTAAGTTTAATAATCTACGCTTCATTTCACCACTATGACTAAGATCAACGAGGTACATCATGTGGAATGTACGTTCGTTTACGCTAGTATTATATTATCTATGACCTTGTCCATTAATAAAATAAATACATACAGAACAAATACAGTTCTGCGTTACAGTTGGTTTGGCGCCATCGACTAATCTCCTTCTATTATTTGCCAGCACTTGAAATTCAGAGGTCTTAAAATGATTTGAGCAAATGGCACTATTTCTTGTCGGAATCCAGGTTGGTCTGTTATGACAAAATGTCTTCCATATATCTTTTAAATTTGGATCTTTAGGAAACCTGCAGTAAATAAATAAAATAATAATAATAATAAATATAGTTGAAGTTTTCACTCAGTATTTTTTATTTAAATCAGAAAATCTAATCTCTAAAAATATTCTAATTTGACTTGACCTTTCACATTTTCATCGATAACTATCTACAAACAAACTGGCAACAACACTATCGCTCGGCGACAGCGAATTCTAGGAAAAAGACTCGAATCTGTCGCTCGACCGATCCGCGTTTTGTATGAGGACGCACGAATTTGTTGGTAAACAAATCCGAAACAACACGATTGAAAATATTGTAGTTTTTTAAGTTTATAAGAAGTAAATAGCAATAATGTGATTAAAAATTACTTACATATGAAAGGTAACGCCATCCTTTTGTAAATTTGACGTGGCAGATCTCTTTTTGCAGCAAAAAACAGAACAATTCGGCATTTTTACGACGCCGTCGATTCACTCACGCAACTAGATTTAGTCGGTCCGCCGGTGGCCCGTGTTGCATTGCAGAATCTACTTCAAACATAGATGTTTGAAGTAGATTCTAAACTATTGTCTACTAAATGCAGATTTCTTTTTATATCAAGGAATCTGTTTCGAGACATGGACCGGGCAACAAGAGGTACTCCAAGATCTCTACTCACTCTCTCGGCAATCTGTGATATCCTGATAAAATTAGAATTCCCAAAAATCTGCGCAAATCTTCTCTATCTAACACAAATCCGTGTCTATTATTTTGTCCTGCATAAAGCTGTGTGTTACTTAGGATCAAATCATAAACTTCAGCATCAAATATTCTATCAAAGACTTCTACTGGTGAAACATTTTTTAGCTGTTCGATTAGTTGAGTTTCTTGTGATGAACGTGTACTATTTTCATATGGTTGGGAAAAATATGAATAAGCTGGTGAACATTTCCTGCACGTCGGTAAAACATGACTTGCATTGGGACGCCTTCTTTTGTTCGACAAAGGTTCATCGTCACTATCTCCCCATTCGGACGTTTCAGATGAATGACGTCGTCGACGTGTTACCTCGATTGTTCCAGGAATATCTTTCGGTAGTGTTGACGTTTGTAAGTCCTCTTCTCCTTCTTCTTCGTCCATCAATACATCAGGGTGCTTACTCTTAAAACCAATGTCAATGCAATTTCAATGTCAAAAGTATACAACCCTAATCGTACCTATTAAAATAGCATTCAGAGTACGGAATATAAAGACAAACTCAATACCATTTAGTTCATTCAATATCCACGCAATATGAATGCAATGGGCGCTAGTGTTACAACTCAAGAGTAAGAAATTTCACAATACCAATGTCGATCGATCGGAATTGGATTCAAGAGTAAGCCCCCCGGTAAAATAATAAGGCCATACTCGTTATCACTCTCATCCTCCTCAATGGCGTTGAACAGCTTCCTCAAGCCCGCGATAATGATTTGCAGCACTAAATCGCTTCATTTTTTTCTGCAAATATTGAGGTAATATAACACTAAAGCCCACTGTACTAAAAAAACGACATCAAGGTATATCGTAATCAAACTCACAAGATACGTGATAAATTTTAGATATTTTATCTAATACAGTAACTTACTATCATAATTTAAAAATCAAATGCATAATTACACTAAAAAACATACGTTAACCAATTTAAAAAGATAAAATAATTGACTTACCTGAGCAACCCAAATATTCGCACACAAAAATGTCAAAAAATGGCTGTTAACCGATTACTTTCTTAACATTTTTTATACTCTCATAGAAGCTGACGCCATCTATCATTTACTTAAAGTATTAATTAGTCTAAATACTGCCGTCATAAGCCAAACAGCGGCATCTCAGTAAAAGTAAACTTGTGGCAAATTAATATTTTGTAAATTTCATGTTCTCACTACTTTATAATTATATATTTACATTTACTAAAACTGAATTATACACATTTTAATGTCTATTTTTAGTGTTGCTATCCATATGTCAATAATTTATGTTTTTTTACACTAAATTTGAGATACCGCCATTTCGCCTAAAATTATATGCATTGAGAAATGAGTTAACGCTTTTGGCTTATGATGGGTCATAGATATTTTCTGATATTTCCTTACTGAAATGTAAAAATTTTATCTCGGGAAAAAATTACATATAATATTGAAAAGAAACACTGTTTTTTTTTCAATAATTTTTATATTTGAACAAAAGTTTTGCATAAGTTCGAAAAACATATTTTGACCCTTACTATAAAAAAAATTACATTAAAAAGTAGGCAATTCTCGGCAAAAACTCAGTCTATTGGCAGGTATCAAGGTTTGAAGGGAGATTTTCTCTTGCCATAAAATTTCATTAAAAGAAAGCAATTTGGGTTTCAAACTTTGAGCATTCCATCGCAAAATATTTAATTTCACTGATACATGCATATTATTAGCCATCACTACAAGAATTTATAAAATTAAACAATGTTTTTATCCACGGCCAATCTGAGACAAAACTTACGGATACTAACATGAACCATTCTATGCACAATTGTAAAATAGATTTAATTTTTTGTGATATATGTTTTATGATATTTATTTATTTATTCCACTTACATTTATCTTTACAGGTTAATGCCCAATGCGATAAATGTGCTCATCTTACTATCTACCTATAGCATATTACATATAATGCCTTCCTTGTGAACTCACCCAGAGTACAACAAAATAGGTCGATTTCATTAGAAATCAGGTTGAGCGTGCGAAGTGCACGCGTCAACGGCGCTTCCCTTAAGGCATTGGCTGCCAATAAAAAACTATTGAAGGCAAATCCTCCGCTAATGTCGGTCACCGGTGACTGCCATGGCGTTTAACGTGTTAATAGGTTGGTCCGACCGCGGGGTGACCAGTAGTGGCGGTCGCCGGCGTCTAAAATGACTGCATTGTGCAGCTTTCCTCTTAATATCTTAAACAAATGTGAGGTGAGTGCAAAATCCCGTCTTACCCTTAACTCATTGTACCCCACCCACCATGCCTAAAATAAATAATGTGGGATACATCAATGGGTAAAACGGATAGACCCCATAGTACCTCGAGTATAAATATCTAATAAATTTATTTTGAATTCTCTCCAGCATGAGACTATATTTAGCTTCATGCGGAGACCACATGACTGCGTTACATTCTAACTGGCTCCTAACTAGTGCGTTATATAGTGTGATGATGGCTTTTATGTTAGTAAATCCACGGACCGTTCGGAGCATGAAGCCTAAGTTTCTAAAAGCCTTTTTACAACAACCCATAACGTGTTCACGGAATGTCAGACCGGTGTTAAATGTTACTCCCAAATCCTTGACTTCCCTGACTCGCGCCAAAGGCTGCCCCTCAATGTGATATCTGCCCTCAATAGGATTATGTGCACGCGAAAACGCAATTGTAACACATTTCGAACTATTGAATTGTAGGAGATTTTCTTTACTCCAGCTCACCACTCTATCAATGTCCCTCTGTAACCTGACACAATCCTCCTCAGTGCTTACTGCAAGAGATAATTTGAGATCGTCAGCAAATAACAGACAATTAGCATCTTGGACTACTTCTGGCAAGTCATTTACCACCAGAAGGAAACTTAAAGGTCCAAGATTGCTACCTTGACTCACTCCTGATCTAGTGAAATATGGATCCGACACATGTCCCGCATATTCAACATATTGTCGCCTATCCCTCAAGTAGCTGGCAAAAAACTGAAGTGTATGCGGGGTGAAACCAAAGCTAGCGAACTTCGTAAGCAACACGTCATTATCGACAAGGTCGAATGCTTTTCGGAAATCGAAATAAGCAGCATCAGTCTGCCCCCCACCATCCACTGTTGGTATCAGATGAGCCATGTGACAGAGAAGATTACTGGTGGTGCTCCTTCCCGGTCGAAACCCATGCTGAGCATCGGAGAGCTGTGCGCGCACTTGTACATATATGCTCTTATGGATAGCGGTTTCTAATACTTTTGCCGGTGTCGACAATACTGCTACTGGCCGAAACCCATCTACAGATTCTGCAGATACCCCCTTCGGAACCGGAACAACGCGAGTCACTTTCCACCTCACAGGGAACATGGCAGCTTGCAGACACTGATTATAAATATGAAGCAGTGGCTTTGCTAGCGCTGAACGACAATCCTTAAAAATATAAGGGGGAATGCCATCAGGCCCTGCGGATCGCTTCGGCTTTAGATCTTGTAGCGCTCGAGACACATCTGCTAGCGTTAATTGGACAAAGTGTACTCGCGCCGCTCCGTTTCCACTACCTGCTCTTGCTACAGCCGCGTCAACGTCCAGCGCTGGTGGTTCTGCCCTATAAACAGAGTAAAAATACTGCGCAAACTCTTCAACACAACACTGACCAGACAATACCTCCCCATCTTTCAAAATCTCCTGCGGTCCCCTCCTACCGCTCTAGGATTTGGTGTAATTCCAAAATGATTTGGGGTCACTCAGCATTTGACTCTGGACACGGTCACGATATTGTTTCTGCGCGACTACCATCATCTTTTTAACGCGAGCCCTACACCCAGCAAAAGCATCGTAGTCCACTTTCGACCCACTCGCCTTGTACTGCTTATGCAGAAAAGCCTTTAATTTTATGTCGCGAATTATCTCACTCGTGTACCACTCAGGGTAAATGTACCTTGAGTTTACACGACTTCGTTTTTTTTTCGGAACGCAGTCATCTATAACAGAATTAATAACATTGTAAAAATAATCTAAACCTAATTCTACGTCTAAGTCATACAAAGTAGTCCAGTTTATGGTTGAGATTAAACTGTCAAACACCAAGCGGTCACCGGTGACCGCAACCTATTGTTCTATAATTGTGTCTACGAAACCGGTACTCGACGAGTTAAGGAGTATAATGTTGGAAAATCGGCTTTGTTAAAGTTCCAACTTGTTTCGGGTGCCGAGCTCACTGTGCAGGGCGCAGCCGGGGCTACTGAGCCGGCGCTCCGGCGTCGGCGCGAGCGAGTACTTACCTTGATCTCAAGCGGCGGGTGGTACGCGTCCACTGGTACCAGCGGCGTCTCGGCCGCACGCACACTCACACGCCCTCCCTCAGTCAATGCACTCAACACCAAATCCAAACAACGATCATTACAATTTCCCACTGTGTTACTCTGAGTGAATCCACAGAAAGCCTGAAAGTATTCATAATAATCACTTATGGCTGAAGAACACGAATACAAGTTAAAGTCTCCTATAATTACCACATTCTCGTATTTACCACAATAATGTTCAATGATGAGAAATAATGACATAAATTCAGTATCATTACTACTTGGCGGTATGTAAACAACACAAATAAAAAATAGAAATCTTTTATGTAGGTACACAGTAGCACAAACTATTTCGAACACCTGACTGTCCACGCTGACGTCATCGGGCAGCGGCACTCGCCGCAACTCAAAACGCGGTGTGGCCACGAGACACGCGCCGCCCTGCTTACGCCCGTCCGTTCGATCACACCGAAAAATGGTGTACCCTGGTGGAATTATTTCTGCGTCATAGATGGAGTCATTACATCCTGTTTCCGTCATGGCAAACAAGTCTACACTACCGGTGGATATATTTGTGTGACATTCTTCTAATTTTGTTCGCAGCCCTCGAACGTTTTGGTACAATATTTCCACCGAGTTATGTAGGATATCCGGGGTTGTTTGCTCTCCGAAACCACACCCATTCCGCAAATTCAATGTTAACTGCCCAGTTTTCTGATTGGCATAACTTTTCATATTTACTTTCAGGAACTCCTATAATAAAGGAAGCATAATCTCTTTCTGTCTTGTGCTTAATTTGTTCCACCTTAACGGGTACTTCTTCCGCATATATCTTCTTGACATGCTTTTCTACGCTTTCCGCTGTCGTACCCTTCTGCAATCGCCACACATGTAAATATTTCTTCCTTTCCGTTCCTTGTATATCAATCACATTACTATTCCCGCCCTTCTTCACTTCGTTATTCGTAAATCTGTTTTTTCCTGGTAACGGTAGTCCACTGTCCCTCCTTTTCAGGATGTTCCCTGTCCCCGCTTACGATAGTTTTAGTCTTCCCATTATTTCTTACTTTTGTCTGCTCTTTATTTATTGACACTGTCACCGATTTCGTGGCCACACACTCATTTACTTCATCATTTCCATCTACCTGCTTTTCTTTGACAACTTTAGCAAATGATTTTTTTAGGTCTTTAGAGCCTTGTTCGGCCTGGATTTGGCCTTGACTATTCTTCAAACTTGCTTCCAGTTTCTCATTTTCTCCCATAAGAACCCTTATTCTTGTTTCTAGCATTTCGACTTTATTTGCCTTTTGTTGCACTACCTTCAAAATTTGTTTCAACTCTTTCAACTCAGTTTCTGTATTTATAAATTTATTTTTCAACTGAATGAACTCACTTCGTTGCTCTTCTAGCTGCTTCTTAACTTCCCCACCAAACTCTCGTATTTCATTGAGAAGTTGAATCTCCGTGTTGAGTATTATTTCACCGGTTTTTCGATGGCTGCCTCGATCAGCGGTATTCACACTGCTGCACTGTGAAACCGACTTGTTGGTGCTTGTAGTTCCTCGAACAGGCGTGTTAGTATTACCACGCTTCGGCATAGTGCAGACACATTCTGGACAACTCCACTTAACTTTATATTCTCGCGTAAATGCGTTGAATTTTTCCTCAGTCAATGCCAGACACTTGAGATCAAATTTCTTCTTGCATTTTTTTTGTGAGCACTCCATAAAAAATGAAGTATTCAAAGCAGCATCACAGCCGCTACATATCGTATCCATTTATAACGTAAAACAGCGAAATATTTTATTTTATTTATTACACAATACACTCCGGCTACGTAACACGTATTTATGATCTCTTAATTAAGATGATCTCTTTTATTCTGACCCACAATTCATTAAAGGACGGGCATTGATCGTTCTGTTTGTCTCCATCCTCAGATGAAGCGTAAGTGACTTTACTACCTGAATCTGATTTTGGAAATGTCCAGTCTTCATTGCTGGGTTTCTTTTCGTATTTATTGGGATTTGTAACGGGTTTTTGAATACGATAACCAAAAGATGAATTGTTGTGTTTAATTATTTAGTCTTTAGTTTATTCTGGATTCACTGAACACTGTCACTAGATAACTATAGACGCACTTTATTGTACTGTAAGCTGTACTTTTAGCAATAAACTATTACACTGCGATCGCTGTTTCTATTTTATTTACTCGACTTTTACACACTCCGATCAGCTGTTCGCCGCGTCCGTGACGTCACGATGGCATGATTATTGCCATAAGAATTAATATTTTGTTGGTCAAACAATCATCCAAACGTAAGTATGTCAAAAAATAAAAAAAATTATGCAATAAAAGAAGTATAAAAGATAAAATAGAAAAGATAGAGATATGGTATCGCGGACTTTTTGTAGAAATAATTAAGACGAACCAGGAGACCTACATAGTTTTTAATTTTAAGCAACTGTTTAGGTAGCGCACGCTTAATAAACATGGCTCATAAGCATGGCCTACTTTGTTGGCTCGACAACAAAGTAGGATTTTCTGGACAAAATTCGGGAATTTTATTTGCCATTGACAATGAGGATATTATTGCAGTCGATTCTTCTGATTTCACTATTGCCTGTATTGCGCCAATTGGATTCATTTTGATTTAGAGTTCCCAGTACTAGATTATCACTAGCGTGCACTTATTTGAGTCAGCACAGTGTCGAGTATCTTTGTTAGGCGTGTTCGTCGGGGTCGCCAATGTAGCGACTGGGATACTATTGTGGAGACAAGTGAAACGACTGACTTTTGGAAGCCGACTGGCACATATATTTATTACACATATTCATATACTCGACATTGTATAGCACATCGGATATATAAGTAGATATACAGATCCTACAAACATAATACCGGCCTTAGCCCTGCGCCCCTCCCGCCTTGGCAATAGGTACTCACTTCGAAACGGGCCGTACAGAAAAAATCGTAATATTATATTACTGGACCTAGAAAGGTATAGTGTGTCGCGGACTTTTTTGTAGATTTTTTTGTAGATATTTATAAGATCTACAATTAATTAGAACATTTTATGGTTCTATCTTTTATAGTTTAGGCAGCGCACGCAAATAATTCTTTTTTATGAGGATTTTTTTTCCGACTTGCTAGGCAAAACTTGTGATAGCTCGTTAAATATACATGTTATAGAAACAATTTATAGCCTATAGCACTCAGGAATAATGCAGCATTCTGCTGGTAAAATTTAGAATTGGATTATTACTTCCAGAGATTACCCCTTGCATACAAACTTACAAATTTTACCTCTTTATAATATTAGTATAGATTATATTTTTTATGTCTTTATAATAAATAATAATAATATTAAATAAATAAAATTAAACGTCTTTATAAAGAAACATGGCTCTTGTTTACTATTTTATATTCATTTTTACACAATACATCCCTACCCTCTCATACCAAGCTCAGGCGGATTGTTTTAATACGTACACTGCCTTTTTGAGTTAAAGTACTTTACCTGACATCTCAAATACAAAGCCTTGAAGGCTTTATATATAGGCACATATATAAATTTCCTCATTCAAATGACCAAATAAATAAGCAGTCTATATGTCGCAGGAATATGATAAAAATATGATAAAAACGGAGATTTGATAATTTCCCTAAGGGATTTGATCAAATCACGGAGGATGTTAAAATAAAGCCATGTATTCACTGAGCAACAGTGTTTCGGATACACAGTTTCTGAAACATCACGTAAATGTTTCCAGGAACAATGTTTCGGAATCTCTGCCGTCCACATAGTCAGTTGCTTAAGTCATGTCGCCCAAGGAAGTAGTGTTGTTATGTGGTGCCTACATTTTTTTTGCATAAGTCCATTTCTAGTAAAAAGAAACAAAAATTTGGTGGGTCAGGAATTACTTGCTAAGAAGACAAGACGTATTAAGTGATTTATGCATGTTTGATGGATCATTTATAAACTTTCTACGAATGTCAAAATCAGATTTTGATTTTGAATATCTTTTGCAAAATCTAGGACCATTTATAGAGAAACAAAATACAAACTTACGAAGTGCAGTTACCGCTGAAACAAGACTAGCCATTACTTTAAGATACTTAGCTACTGGAGATTCATATTCTTCACTCTCATAGAGTTTCTAAACAATTTATCAGCTGGATCATACCCGAAGTTTGTAAGAATATAATACGTATAATGAAGAACTACATCCAGGTAAGAAAAACGAAAAGTTATGACGAAATTTTTTTTTTAATTACACAAAATTAGGCGAACTATCTACTGGGTACTACTATCAGTTTCTTCTACTGATGCGATTTGTCAAACTATCTCTTCCATGGTTTCAAGTTCTTTTTGTGATGTTGAACTTGCTGGTGTCGACGCAGTTTCATATCCGGGATGGCTATGAATTCGTAACCATAATTGAATTTGTCCATTCGCATGTCTACTAAAATATGATTAATATAAGCCTTGGCTTGTATTACGGCAGTCTCGTTTTGTATCGCTCTTAATTCTGAAGCGACGTATTGCCCATAAATATCATATTCATCCTTAGGTTCATCCATTTTGCGTTTTGCTGATTTAACTTTTTTAAATACTATTATATTGTCATCCACTTTTCTTTAATATGCTGTTTTGATACTTGTAGATGGTAGTGGGGATGGTGGGAGTGGAGATTATGGTTTCTGCTGCTCCGATTGCTGTTCTGGCTCCTCAGTTGCCAGGAGGTCTTCACGGTTTGCCTGCAATTTTAAACACTTTTTTCTTTAAGGTTCAGAGTTCCGAAGCGCACTGGAAAGAAAAGGCCCGTGAGTGGAACGAATTATGGAATTTTCCACACTGTATCGAAGCTATAGATGGGAAACATGTGGTTATTGAAGCGCCTAGCAATAGTAACAGTGATTACTACAACTACAAAAATCAGTTTAGTATTGTACTACTGGCTATTGTAGATGCATCTTAAAATGTTATAGTATATGCCAACGGTGGTGCGACAGGAAGAGCATCTGACAGTGGCATCTTTCAAGAAACGAGTTTCTATCAAAGAATGGTATGGTGGAAGCTAAAAGAGACAGACCTCTGAGTTTGTTTCGGCATTTTTTCTCAGAGTAGTCAGTTAGGAAATGTCAGCCTCATCATTCGCTTGATAAAATTGACGTGTAAAAGTGCTGCCTTGTAGCCTATTTGCAGAAATAAATTCACTTGTTTCACTATGGCAGTAGTGTTTTCGTATACATATGTTAGATAGAATATTTACATTCCTACAGCTGTTTATATAAAAATAAAATATGAATAATGCGCTCACTGTTTTATTTAAAGTATCCGCACCACCGACCCTTATCGTCGTGCTTTGTAAGAAAATTAGTTCTTCATAAAACTTCCATTTTGATTTCTTAATATCTGCAGTACCAGCACCTGTGGTTTTTGTAGATAACATTTTCTTCCTCTCTCTGGCAAATTGCGACTGCAATATATGCATTTTATTCTCAACATCTGTTTTTGGAATTGCCAAAGCATTCGAAATTTCTTCTTTTTTATTTTATTTTTATAGTCCTTTGTCGAGCAATCCCATACTATTCGTTTTTTCTCAAACAGTTCTATCAAATTTAAAAACATTTTCATCGTCCCACACTACAATGTTTATAAACAAATGTTTAGACGCGTCCACACTCGCATGCATCTGTTGCGCAACTGATTTGTTTCTGTGTTCTCCGCCGCAAGTAGGGAGCACCGAAACATACCGATAAAACACGAAGTGTTTACAGAAACAAAATTATATGTTTCTGAAACAAAATGATTTCTTTCAGAAACACGTAGATTTTGTTTCTGAAACAGAGTTTATAAACAATTATTGCTCAGTGAATACGTGGCCTTACAACACAATTTTAACTTTTCCCTAAACAAATCTAGTGAATTATCAAATCCCTATGTGAAATGACAAAAAACATGTCAGTTCTTGTTTGGGTCGCCCTTGCAAACGCCAGGCAGGCCGCAGTAATCTATCACGCCCCCCGCTCCACCGCGCACCCACCCGCGGCGCCCGCACGCATTGTCACATTTTTACGAAAGTTGTGAAGAATGGCTTTGAATGTGAAACAAAATCCGACACATACTGAGTTTGTGTGTGAAACACGGAACGGCAAGATAAGGAAAAACCGTTATGGACTTGAGAAAGAATAGATATAAATAGCCTCTATTTAAGCAATTGAACAATTTAAATCAGGTGCAGTACTGAAACTTAAAAGAACAAACAAGCAATATTATTACAGTAACAAATATGACGTACTGGAGGTAGGCACAACAAAGTTTTTAATATTAGAAAGAAAGTTATCTTCTGACTTGGTGGTGAAAATAGTGCCTCCAGATGAATTTTATGCTATACTTTGTGAGACTCATCGAGCGACGGGCCACGGAGGCAGAGATAAAATGCTATATAATTTGAAATCCAGTTCATCCAATCCATATTTAATTCCTACTTCTGTTGTATTAGAATTTTTGAAACTGTGTTCAGTATGTCAATCTAGGAAGAAATTCCCAAGAAAAGGTATCGTTGTTTGCCCGATTGTCTCTACTGATTTTAAGCATCGCGGTCAGGTTGATTTAATTGACTTACAGTCAACCCCTGACAGAAATTATAAATGGTTATTACATTATCAAGACCACGCAACTAAATGCTGCTTTCTTCGACCATTGATTTCAAAAAGAACATCTGAAGTAGCAATAGAACTATTAAAAATTTTCCTGGAAGTAGGTTGTCTTTATATACTACAAAGTGACAATGGTCGGGAATTTACCGCTGCAATCAATCAAGAATTAACTGCCATGTGGCCGACATGCAAAATTATTAACCGTAACCTAACCTTGACTGGCTAGATGTCTAGGCACATTTAGCCAGTTAAGGATCAGTTAAACGTGCAAACCAAGATGTTGAAGCTATGTTACGGGCTTGGTTAATTGACAATGACATTAAAAATTAGGCGATCGGCTGTTATTTTATTCAGTTTCAAAAGAATTCCTCCTTTCATCGTACCATTAAACGTTCACCTTACAAAGCGTTATTTGGAACAGAACCAAAAACAGGACTCCAATCTACTCATTTTCCACCAGAATTACTTGACAAGTTAGTTACTGAAGAGGACTTGGATCAGATTGATAACGACGGTACAATTTCTGAGGAACAACTAGCTATCGATTCAATTGAAAACAACACATTAACTTTAGACCGAGTTGTACCAGGCACATCAGCTATACCATCTGAATTTAAACCACCAAATGTTACCACAACAATTTAAGAGCAATTTGTAAATAGTATCACAACACAACCTGCTAATGCTACTTTAGGGTCTTAGTTCACTATCACTAACTTGGGGTAGTGTAGGTCGTGTTCTACTGTGTGTTGGGGTGAGGTTAATTTAAACGACTATTTCCGATCGTGGTTTATTTGCGACTGTATGATACATGCATCGCGGGCGCAGCCGCGCGTTATTGTATAGTTGCTGACATAGCGTGACGTGTACATTGTGTCCCTACAGTAGCCCCTTTCTTAAAAAATAGTATTTACACTGAGTATACACATAGGTATCAATTAATGTTATACACTGTTGTCATAATAAAATAAATAATTATCGCATCAATCGCATTTTTTTTAAACAACCATCCATGCATTGTACCTTAGCACAATCCTATTAAATGTTATGTAAACTATTAAACACTTGACACTGAACTATGTCTACAAACACATAACACTTGATGCTAATATGCCTCTGGGTTGCGTGGTACAGTCGGTGGCTGAACTGTTTATACCTTCACCATTGGTGGACTCCACCCGGCCACCATTGCTTCTTTCTGAAACCAGTTGCGCACCCGTTTCTTGCATTGGTTTCTAAAAAACCATATTGTTAATATTCCCATGAAAACAGCAAACACAATTACTATAATTTCCAAAGAGCTGACTTTTTGTCCAATCATCTCATTTGACACTGTTTGTGCGATGGCGACATTGTTCTGTTGTGGCTTACTTTGATTATAGCCCATTTTAATAACAACAGGTTGATTGCCGGAAATTTGCTTCATACAAAAAAAATATATCCGCAATGCCAATAACTGTTTTTTACAAAAATATGCTTTAATTCAATTAAAAGAAGTAAAAATGTTGTTACAGAGCTTATGGTATGTATATAAGCTATATATATACAAGTACCCACGCGGAGTCGTCGGCAGGGCGCAAAGATTTTCATGGGCATGGTGCCATGAAACTCCACGCGGCGTCGACTCCTCGCGGAGTCGCTCGGCACTGAAGAATACATTTTGAGATCAGTTTTGAAATGAAACAAACGACACGTTCTTACGGAATGCTTTTATTTTAAAATAAGAGTTTTAAAGAACATTTGTATTCTTAGTAATTATATTATAATTGAGAAAATCAACAATTAGGAACATAAAACCTTTTTTAGTGTCCATTATTATACAGTTAGAAAAAAATAATCAGAACATTTAAACAAATCAAAAGTTACAAAACTTATCATAAAATTTAATTCAAACTAGCATGATATGCATCGAAACACTCCTGATCACAAAGGCCCGGCTGCTCTGGGCATAAAACACAGTGGTAGCGAGTTTGTTTACGAATTTTTTTTACAGCGGTACATTGCCGACAAGCTTTCCGTTTTATTCTATTAGTTTTTCGAACATGTCCTGGCGCATCTTTTTTAGTTTCTTCGGTTTTGTTTTCTATTTTAGTTAGTTTGTGAACACGTTCTAAACGAGTGGGAACCCGTGAACCAGTTGAAACTGAAGAAACTTTTGGCGGTAGTAACTCATTTATTAGAGACATTCTGAAGTCGTACATATTCAAGCGTTTCCCAGAAAATCTGTTATATAAAATGTAGGCATTCAAAATCTGTATTTGAAACACATGTATAAAAAATTTTTTGTACCATCGTAGCGTTTTTCTTTCGCATGGATAGTACGACAACATTTGATCTTGCCTATCAATGCCAGACTAAACTGATTATAAAAAGCTAAAGCTTTTGGTTTCTCTTTCGAGATTCCCCTTTTATTGGTTACTGTAATCATTTCATCGTCGTGTTCTGTCGATATGTAAGGAATGTAACGTTTATCTCTGTAACAGCCAATGTGAATGCCATTATGAAAGACAGATTTATTCTCTCCCTTTTTCATCTTACTACTGACGATGTCTGGATTGCATTCACGTTTTTTTCTCAGAGTTCCTGTGCAAAAAGTCTTGTGAGATAACAACTTCGCGGCTAAATTATACCCGTTGTAAAAATTATCCATATAAATGGAATGGCCTTTTCCTAGGAAATCTTTCAATAGGTGTAGAACCACCTTTTCTGTGTGCCCTTTTCCACTTGTTATATCAGCCGCACCTCCATACAGATGCAGTCTTAGAACGAGGCCATCGGGTTCTGTGAGCATGTACAGCTTCATTCCATATTTATGTCTCTTGTTTTTTATGTATTGTCTAAAAAATAGACGACCTCTGTAGAGAATCATGCTCTCATCTAGTGACAATTCTTTCTGAGCGCATATTAGATACTCCATCTTGTTATTAAAACGTTCGATTAATTCCTCGACTTTGTTCAATCCCCCTGTTGATGAGTTGGAAAAATGCAAGCATCTAAACAGCAACAAAAACCTGTTGCGTGACATATACTGTCGGAAAATTGGAATGTTCAATATTCGATCTGTTTTCCAGTAGTCTGTCAAACGATTGAGACGTATAATGCCCATATGCAAAATTAAGCCAAGAAATACCTTCATCTCCGCGACATTTGTGTCTTTCCAGTCCGTTATTCTTGATTTTAGCCTGACTCCTGGCTTTGCCAAAACGTCAACAGCATGCTTATTAGTTTCTTGAACGATATATGTCAAGAATTCATCATCAAGAAATAAACTCACAAAATCTATTGGTTTTGATTCACTAGATATAGGCACTTTCAAACCGACGTTTTCCGTGAAATCGAAAGTTTTCATACCTTCATTTATTGTTGACCAAGGTACAGACGGTCTATCACGTCCTCTTTGCCCTTGATACAGCCCAGGAGCGTTTAGTGATGCCAAATCCTGCTCAAAAACGATAAAACGATTGAGGTTGTTCGTCTTCTGCGGTAGAGCACTCGGCTTGATCATCTTCAATGGCTGTATTTTCAGAGTCTGAAGACGACGAACCAGTTGACCCTGGTTGATAGTTATCGGAAGACGAGGCGCTAAAGTCAGAGTCAATATGTTCAAGTATTTCTGTGACCGCAGAATCTTGAATAACAGTATTTTTTCTTCGAAATGTATGGGGCAAGCTAGAACTCGCAGATTCTTCATTTTATAATATTTCTGTTCGTGATGTATACTTAGAACGTGTCAAAGTCGTCGCAGTTTCTTCATTTTCTGATGTATCCGGAGAAGAAACAAAAACAAGACGACGTTTACGTCGCTGTTTGCCAAATGATGAACACGGAGTTTGAGCGTCCATGACTCTCACAAAAAATAAACAATTCAAAAACCAAAATTATTTTACGATGTACCCTACACTATAGGCCCACGCCGACCGCGAAACGACCGCTCACCTACGATGCCGGCGGCAAACTGGCGCTTAGAAACGTAACGGGTTGGCACCCCCGCGCGGAGTCGGCGGCACTGTTACGAATTTCCCGCCAACTCCGCGCGGGGATTCCGGCAATGAACCTGTTAATAAATCAGTTACAGAGATGTTTGCTTCTGAATAACAATTACAGTTATAATCATATTAACGCTATGATATATTACATTAAGTGCGACAATCAGCTATTTCGCTAACTATTCATTTTGTTGACCTAAAACTAAAACTTTATACATGCAAACATGACATTATTTCATTATGTACTGATTACAATATATTTAAAAATTCGCTTGTAATACTTAATATTTACCTTAAGTAACTAAATATAATATTTATTTAAAGTTGGATTCGAACCTGTACAATTACGGTTCACTGCACATTGTTTTATTCTACAACTTTATCGGCTTCCTAACTGCTCTACCACTGCGTGTGGTGTAAGTTACATGCTTAGTACTAGTCTTATCGCTACAGACTTTATCAGTAGGTTGAGTTACAATACTATTTTTTATCTGCGATGTAGGTGGAGTAATTCCTTCATTAGCTACGTACGCTGGTTTCAACCTATCGATCGAAACCCTTACACGCTTATCCGCTATTTGTAATAAGAAATATTTTTCCTTTCTCTCTAAAACCAGATATGGACCATCATAGGGAGGCTGTAAGGATCTTTTAACATGATCTACTCTTACGAAAACATGAGAACAAGTCTTTAAATCAGAATGAACAAAGATAGTCCTCGTGTCCCTCTGTTTACTCGGTCTTGGCCTAAGGTTTTCAATGGTCTTTCTTATCCTACTAACGTATTCGTTTGAATCACTAAAGTTTTTACTATGGCCTTCATAAAAGTCACCGGGTAAACGTATCGTTTTCCCGAAGGTCAATTCGGCGGCACTGACACCAGTGTCGCTCCGCGGTGTCGCGCGTAACCCTAACAGAACTGTCTGTAACTCTTCAACCCACGTGCCATTACCTCTTCTGGCCATCAACGCTGCTTTTAACACGCGATGGTTCCTCTCCACAGTCCCATTCGCTTGAGGATGGTAAGCCGTAGTCCTAATTCTATTTATTCCTAAACATTTCATTAATTCATTGAAAAGGCTGCTTTCAAACTGTCTGCCCTGATCTGTAGTAACCCTTACGGGACAACCGTATCTCGAAATCCAGCCTTCATACAGCGTCTTAGCCACTGTGTTAGCATAAATGTCTCTGATTGGGAAAGCTTCTGGCCATCCTGTTGCCCTATCCACCACTGTTAGACAATACCTATACTCATCCGGTGACGTAGGCAACGGCCCGATCAAGTCAACTTGTATGTGCTTAAATCTACCACTGTTTTCGTATTTCCCTAGACCCGATACAGTGTGACGAATGACTTTAGACTTTTGGCATTGAACACAGGTTTTACCCCACTTTCCTACGTCTGTGTTCATGTTCGGCCAAAAATACTTAGACTTTACTAATTTCCTGGTAGTACGAATCCCAGGGTGGCATAAGTTGTGCACTACTTGAAATGCCTTTTTTCTAAAACTTACTGGGAGATATGGCCTTGCATTCTTAGTAGATACTTCGCATGTCACCTCACCTTTACCGCTGGATAATATGATTCGCTTAAATTGCATTACTTCGTGTTCTCGCGATAAGAGCGCGGGCAGCTCGCTGTCTGTTCGTTGTGCTAACGCTAATTTATCGAAATCGAGCGTTGTCGGGCATGTGATAGTTGCCACCCGAGACAGCGCATCCGCTACAGCATTATCAACTCCGCTGATATGTTGAATATTTGTTGTAAATTCACTGATATACATGAGTTGTCTAACGCGTCTAGGTGTCTCCTTATCACTTGGTTTTTTCGCGAACGCGTATACTAACGGTTTACGGTCAGTATAAATTGTAAAACATCTTTCTTCTACCATATAACGAAAATGCTCTACCGTCAAATAGATGGCTAACAGCTCCCTGTCATATATACCTACTATATTTTAGTTGTGCATCTGAAAGTTTCCTAGAAAAATAACCTAACGGGCGCCAGTGTGAGTCGACCTTAACTTGCAACACGCCACCTACGCAATCATTCGACGCGTCTGCCCATATAGCAAACTCAGCGTTCATTATCGGATACGACAGCACAGTTGCGTTCATAGTTTTACATTTTTCAAACGCGATGTCTGCTTCTGACGACCAGTTAATGATAGATTTATCTTTTTTCTTAACGTTCTGTAGGTACTTATTTAACACCGATTGGTATTCCGCTGCTCTAGGTAAGCTAGACCTATAAAAATTTCTTCGGAGTCGCGGAGAACCTAACGGGTAACCGGGACTCCGGCTCGACGGCGACGTGCAGGAGAAGGAACGGGGTGGTTTTTAGTCAGTAAGAGTCTGACACTCCCTTCCGCCTCACCCAGGCGGGAGCAGTCATTTGATGATGTTCCCCCCTAAAAAAAAAAAAAAAAAAACTGATCTACCGATTTGGGTTTTGGGTATTCGATTATTGCCTGCACTTTGTCGGACAATGGTTTAATCCCTGTCGTTGTGACCTCGTAGCCTAAGAATTCTATGTTTTCCTTTCCAAAACTATATTTCGCCAAATTTATGGTTATACCAAATTGATTCAATCGCTCAAATATTGCTCTTAAATGTATTTTATGACGTTCAGGCGATTCACTAGCTACGATGACGTCATCTAAATAACAGAAGTAAAAACTAGAGTCTGACTGTCTTTCTGAATCTATTTCACAATGCGCATCTAAACCTTGCAATACCGAATTATTCATATAGCGCTGAAACGTTTGCGCGGCATTCCTAAGGCCAAAAGTCATACGCGTAAACTCGTATAGCCCAAAAGGGGTAGTAATTGCTGTTTTTGCTATGTCCTCAGGTGCCACTAAAATATTGTGATACGCTCTATTCAAATCTAACCTCGAGAATATGCACTTATTGCTTAAAATATACGTGAAATCATTTATTCGCGGGATAGGGTACCTGTCTGGAATCGTAATAGCATTTAATGCCCTATAATCGCCGCAAGGACGTACCTGTCCATCCTTTTTCGGTACCACATGCAGCGGACTGACCCATGGACTTTTCGACGGCCTGCAGATTCCCATTTCCTGCATGCGCCGAAACTCCTCCTTGACCTTGACGTATTTCTCAGGGGCTAAGGGTCTAGCTCGAGCAAATACGGGAGGTCCGTGTGTCTCAATGTGATGAAACACCGCCTGTGGGGGTTCTTCCCTAAAAGACACTGGTTTAGTGATCTCAGGAAAATCCGCTAGTATTTTCGCATAAACACAAGTTTTATCAATCGTAGTTAAGGATGAATCTCTCCACTCTACAACAGAACCTATTGAGCTCAAAGTAGTTACTTTGTCTATCAGACGTCGACCGTTTAAATCGACTAGTAACTTATATTTTGATAAAAAATCTGCTCCTATTATAGGCTGATTCACCTCTGCTACAATGAACTGCCAAGTATACGGTCGCCTTAATCCTAAGTTTAGCGTTAATGTCTGTACACCATAAGTTTTTATAATTGTGCCATTAGCGGCATACAAAGTATAGTTAGGTCTATTTGAACGATTTTTCTTTACAGGAATTACGGATACGTTTGCTCCCGTGTCAATCAGAAATTTCATACCTGTTTTTTTATCACACACTATAAGACGGTTGTAAATCGCGGTTGTGCAACGTCCCGCCGTCGGCTGCACTTCTTCTAGTTTCCCGCTGACTTCTCTGTTCCGTTGCTCCAATTACATGGTTTTACGCATTTTGTTGCATTTTCCTTGTAACGGTAGTGATAAAAACATAACCACTTATCGCTCTTTCTGTCGCCAACCGACGTTGACCTGGATCCACGGCTGCCGCTGCTGTCTCGACGTCCTCTGGCTCTGCTGCGCTCCAGACCTGCCAGGCGCAGGTTGATCTTCGCCAACTCCCCGCGGATTTGACTGATGTCCGATGTTTCGTCAGTTCTTTGCTCATTAACCCCTAAGCGAATGCCAGTGTTTGCATGTTCGCTGTGTTAAATTAGCCAAACAAGCTGGATTTGCACTAAAAATCTATAGAAATAGTTCCAACCAGCTAGCAAAAAATTAAGGTTTCGGGGATTTTGAGAGATTTTTGAGATTGTATATATTTCACTACTATTGTTGTAGTAGTATTATGGTTTTTACCATTCTCGGGTCCACAGGTCCCGGTCATTTGGGAGGCGTGCGATGGGCCGAAGCCAACTGCGCAGAGGACAACTTTAATCTAAATGTAATGGAGACACAAACCGGCCACTATCCCTGTATGCACTATGGAAGTGCACCCAAGGACAGTCGCCGGTTAGTGTAGGACTATTGTGAATAA
The DNA here is from genome assembly GCA_038387885.1 of Spodoptera picta. Classification (NCBI taxonomy): domain Eukaryota; kingdom Metazoa; phylum Arthropoda; class Insecta; order Lepidoptera; family Noctuidae; genus Spodoptera; species Spodoptera picta. The sequence continues at coordinate 97,122 of JAZHFQ010000152.1, forward strand.
TGAAAATAAACGGTAGGGCTATGAATGGGTTGCTGTGGACTGGTAAATTGGGAACTATGGATGACTATGGCACCTGCCGAAACAATGTAATTTTTACACGTAAAATTGGCAATTGGAGACTCGCCAACTCACCGACAGCCGGGAATGGTTGCTAGATATAGCAACAGAGGGGCAACGAGAATGTGAGAAGCTGAAGGGTTGAGAAACTACCACCGCTTTCTACTCAGATCATCTGCTCCAGCCGAAGCCTCCTGCATCCCTGGCCAACTCGCGACTAACGAATGGTTTCTTACCCTCCGAGCAGGATCATTGCTCTCGCGACTCCACTCTAGACGGCTAATGAAGGCTAGCTAGAGGTAGGAGACCAGTTCCTTGTCATCGTTCACTCCAGCCAGCCAATTAAGGCAAGCTGGAGAATAAGGAACGGTGACTTCTCCCTGGAGCACTCGGGATGATGGTAACCCGCGGGGTCGATAATGCCCGTCACCTCGCCTCAAGGTGCCCTGTGGGCGTATTATGGTTATTATTACTAATATTATTACTACAATATAATTTTCATTTTAATTCCAGGCTGAATCTCAACCAGGTCCTTCATATTGTCAAGTGCAAGTGTTGAAAGATATAACCAACTGCTATTCGGAGCCAAAACCAACCTCTGAAAAACCAATACTTGAACCTCAACCTGGGACCTTGCATGTGTTGCATGAAGAAAATGAAGTGCCGAGTAATATTAACACTCCTTCTCAGATATCAACAAGTACTCCAAAAGAAAAATATCTGTTGGCAAAATGCAGAAAACATTTAAAACATATTTGTCAATTGCGAAATAAAATAAAAAAAATGAAAAATAAGGACATCCTGAAAGAAATAAGTAAAAATGAGTCGGTTGATAAACTCATGAAAAAATTGACTCCCACATTTGCCTTATTGCTGCAAGCACAGATAAAAAACTTTAAAAAAAAAGCCAAAGGAAGAAGGTGGACAGAGGAAGAAAAAATAACAGCGCTGAGATTATATAAAAGATCACCAACTTGTTATAGACTGATGAGAAGATTATTTTGTCTACCAGCTCAATCAAGTTTAAAATGTCTTTTGAGCAAACTGTCCCTCGAAGTGGGAGTTAATAAATGTATTTTCTCTATATTAAAGAAGACAGTAGAACTTCAAACTGCATTTGATAATGAATACATTATAATGTTTGATGAAATGTCCATTAAAAAAAATATTATGTATAACCGAAAGACGGATTCAATAGAAGGATTCCAAGACCATGGACGTCAAGGCAGATCACCACAATTTGCAAAACACTCTCTAGTGTTCATGTTAGCTGGCATTAGAAAAAAGATAAAGCAACCTGTGGCTTATTACTTATCCAGCGAGTATGTAACAGCAGACCGTCTAGCAGCCTATATAAAACGGAACTCTATTATAATGTCTATTTAGAAAAAGTAATTTATAACTAAATTTATTTATGTATTGACGATTCTTTTTTAATAACAAATTTAATTATTCAGTTTGTAATAAATTTCATTTGTAACACATAATGTCAAAGAATAATTTAGTAATAATTATACTGAATTTGAGTAATACATAAGCCAAGAAAGTTTCCACAAATTAAATAATTGTGTGTGTGTGTGTAATTAATGTTTTTGTTTAATTTTTTCAGATAGTCCGCGAATGTCGTGAGGCGGGTCTTAGCATAGCGGCAACGGTTTGCGACATGGATGGGGTAAATCGAAGAGCTTCCACTTTGGGTGCCACTTGTGAAAAACCCTCCATTATTATTGATGATATAGAAATTATCAGTATGTATGACCCACCTCATCTTCTAAAGTGTTTCAGAAATATATTTCTGAAATACAATATCCAATGCACTACACAAATAACATCAAACAACCAAATTGGAATAGGTATGAACTAAGTATATTATTGTTAGGTATGTAGGTAGGTGTGCGTGTGCCGACGCACCAATAAGTGCCAGCAATAAACGTCAGTGCGTTACTAGCAAGCAGTGGTTTCACTTGTGTCCCCGTATCTAACATTGGCGACGAGGACCTACCCGCGTAAAATAAAGTAACAATGTCCGTTACGGGGTTTGGAATTTTATCGGTGTTTGACCACAATGTACAATCTTGGGAGACGTATAAAGGCCGCATTAATCAGTGGTATGTGGCTAACGACATCACAGAGGTGAGCGATCCTACGGGGATAAAGCGACGAGCCATTCTGCTGAGCGCACTCGCGGATGGCACACACAAGTTGGCAGTGGATCTCGCGTTGCCGAAGCAGCTGCAGGACGTGCCGTATGAGGACATTCTGAGACTTCTGGATGAACATTTTACTCCAAAGCGGTGTGGATTCGGCGAAAGATACAAGTTTTACGCGGCCACACAACAGAAGGGGGAGACGTATGCACAATGGGCGGCGAGATTGCGAGGTCTGACGGCGCACTGTGGGTTTTCCAATGTGGAGGAAGCCCTTCGGGACAAATTGGTCATGGGAATGTTGCCGGGAGCGGACAGAGAAAAGCTTTTCTCGAAAGATCTAACGGGCCTAACATTAACAAAGGCGATGGAGTTGGCGGAGAATGCGCGAAGAGCTCGTGAGGCAGCGGGCGCCGGGCAGCAGGCTGCGCCACGCGATCAGCTGTTTAAGATTGCGCGGACAAAGGAGTCGGCAACGTCATCGCATCGTGAGGCCATGTCTGGTGCGGGAGTGAAAGTGCAGTGTCAAGTATGTGGTTATCATAATCACGAGACATCCCAGTGTCGGTTCGCAAAGGCGAAGTGTAGGAAATGCAATGCTACAGGGCATCTGCGTAGGATGTGCAAAAATATTAATTATGTCGAATCGAAAGCTGTGGATGAAAGCGATGATGACGGTGAGTGTTTTAATATTCGATCCGTAAAAGGGGAACCAATGATAGAAACAGTGTTGGTATCTGGAATCGAATTAAAATTCGAAATTGATAGCGGATCTGCCGTTACAGCAATTTCTAAAGAAACCTATAAAACATATTTTAGTAATGTACCATTGTTAAGGACTAGTAAACGGTTATTTTCTTATACGGGTGATAAAATTGTTTGTGAGGGTATAGCGCAGTTACAAGTGAGCTATGCGAACACATCGCATGTACTATGTGTTTACGTCGTGCGGGACGGCGGCCCGCCAATTCTTGGCCGCGATTTCATTTCAAAATTTAAATTAGAAATGTTACCGATACAATATTGTGACCGAGTAGATAAAAACGATTGGTTTCTAACACTGCAAGGTCGGTATCCAGCAGTATTTTCTGATAAATTAGGATTATTTAATAAATTTAAAGTAAAATTACATTTAAAGGAAGACGCAAAACCAGTTTTCATTAGGGCACGACCGCTAGCGTTCGCTTTGAAAAATAAAGTAGATAACGAAATAGATCGTTTAGTAAGGCTCGGAGTATTGAAACCGGTTGATCACGCGCGGTATGCGTCACCCATCGTGCCCGTGTTAAAACAAAACGGAACAATACGTATATGCGCTGATTTTTCTACCGGTGTAAACAAACAGTTAATGGTCGATCAGTATCCTTTACCAACGGTAACCGAACATTTTTCTAAGTTATATGGGGGACAGCAGTTTACCAAGTTGGACCTGTCAAGTGCATACAATCAGTTTATGTTAGATGATGAGTCACAAGAATTAACGTGCATAAATACGCATAGAGGACTTTTCAAACAAACGCGGCTTTGTTTTGGTATTGCAAGCGCGCCGGCCGTGTTTCAGCGCGCGATGGAAGGCGTGCTGGCTGGCGTGCCCGGCACACTCTGCATGCTTGATGATATCTTGATAACGGGAGAAACTAGATCGGAACATCTCAGTAGATTACATCAAGTTTTAGCGAAATTGCAAGATGCGGGGCTTACCTTACAAAAAGAAAAGTGTATGTTTTTCAAGGACGAGGTTAATTACTTAGGTTACGTGATAAATAAAGATGGACTACATAAATCGCCACAGAAAATAAAAGCTATGATAGAAGCTCCAGTGCCATCTAACATTAATCAATTGCAGTCATTTTTAGGATTGGTTAATTATTACAGGAACTTTGTTCCCAACGCGTCTTCTATTTTAAGCCCTCTGCGTCTTCTATTTTAATTCCTGCTTTCGAATTGTCTGCCCTGATCACTTGTGAGTTTTGCAGGGCAACCAAACCTACATATCCACTCTGTATATAATTTATGCGCTACCGTTTCCGCTGATATCTCCTTAAGTGGATAAGGCTCAGGCCAGCTAGTACCTCTGTCTATTATCGTAAGACAATATCTATATTCATCTGATGTGAATGGAAGAGGTCCAATTAAATCAATATGGATATGATCGAATCTGTCAACTGGTGGATACTTACCGTAGTTTGAAATGATATGCCTGTTTACTTTGGACTTTTGACAGGCTATACATGTCTTTGTCCACTCTCCTATGTCTCGATTCATATTTCGCCAAAAAAATTTTTCTTTAATCATCTGGCGCGAAGTACGCGTACCAGGATGACTAAGATTGTGTATCATATGGAATGCTTGTTTTCTAAAATTTTTCGTTAAATAAGGCCTTGCATTTTCATTTGAAATTTCACAAAAAATTGATTGATTAGTACCAGGAACAATGAATTTTTTAAATTTATGTTTAGCATCTATTAATAAGGTCTTAAGGTCTGTGTCTTGGCTTTGCTCTAAGGCTAATTTTTCAAAGTCGATAAAACTTGATGTACACTTAATACTGTCTATACGTGATAACGCGTCTGCGACAACGTTATCTTGCCCACTCACATGGCGAATATTTGTTGTGAATTCGCTTATAAATAGTAATTGTCTAATGCGCCTTGGGCTCTCTTTATTGTTGTTTTTAGTTAATTTCGAGAATGCAAATGTCAGGGGTTTGTGATCTGTGAAGATTATTAAGTCATGTCCTTCAAATAAATTTCTAAAATGTTCTACGGCTAAAAATATGGCTAGCTATGCCTGTACTTTCGAGTCTAATGGTCTGATGCCAGCAGTAGATACCTTATAGCCTAAGAATTCTATACTGGTAGCATTGAACATACATTTTTCTAAATTGATTGTGATACCATACTCGCTTAACCGTTGAAATATTTGTTCTAATTGTTCGGAATGAAGTTTGCTGTCTACAGAACTCACTAAAATATCATCCGCGTAACAGTATACGAAGTCTAAGCCTGATAAGACTGTGTTAGTCATGAAGCGTTGGAAGGTTTGAGCAGCGTTTCTCAACCCAAAAGTCATGCGTTCAAATTCATATAATCCGAATGGTGTAGTAATGGCGGTCTTACAAATATCGTCCGGATTAATCAATACATTATGATAGGCTTTTTTAATATCAATTTTCGAGAACACTGTTTTTCCTGCTAAGAAATATGTAAAATCTTGTACGCGGGGTATCGGATACCTATCCGGTTTTGAAACTGCATTAAGTGCACGGTAATCTCCACATGGACGGAACTGTCCATCTTTTTTGGGCACTAAGTGTAAGGGACTAGCCCAGGCTGATTTAGACGGTCTGCATATACCTGCTTCTAACATAGTTCTAAATTCTTCCTTAGCTATTCGATATCGCTCGGGAGCTAATGGTCTAGGTTTACAGTGAATAGGAGGACCTGTTGTGTCGATATAATGATAAATAGAGTGCTTCGGAGCCTCTTTAAATGACATAGGTTTGAGAATCTCTGGATATTTAGTTAAAATATTATATATAGGATGATCACTTCGTAATGTCGATATTGCTGACACATAATGGTTTACGATCGTTCCTTTGATTGCCAGATTAGTTGTTTTGTCTAATAAACAACGACCACTGATGTCTACAATTAGCTTGTGATGGTTAAGAAAATCTACACCGAGTATAGGTTGTTTGACATTGCATACTACAAATGTCCAGGAGAAAGGTCTGCGCAATTTTAAATCTAATGTTAATGTCTTAGTACCATACGTTTTTATTACTGACCCGTTTGCGGCATATAGCTTAAATTCACAATTATAATCTAATTCTATTTTCTTTTTAACTATGTATTTAGGAATTACAGAAATACATGCACCAGAATCTATGAGAAATCTGATATTAGATTTTTGGTCACTTATGATAAGGCGGTGGTCCTTGACTGCACAACCTCCCGCTACCGGTTGTAGTCTTCTCAGTTTTCTGGATGTGTTGGTGCTGTCTTCGTCTTCCAGTTGCAGGGCGCTACGCATTTCTTAGCTCTGCTCCTGAACTTGAAGTGATACGGGCACAACCAGTTTGGACTTTCGGGCGTTCTTCGTGGCCTTGATCGAGAACGCGACTCCACAGAGTTTCTGTATCCGCTCCTGCTTCTATGCCTTCTTCTTCCTCTGTCCATTTCCGCTATCTTTAGGTTTATTTTCGCTATTTCTGCCTTGATTGTGGCTATATCGAAAGCTGTTGAACTTTCTTGGTTGCTGCGGGCTATTTCGCTGACCTGTACAGTTTGGTGGGTCTCCATTACTTTGTCTGCTATGACGGCTAGTTCTTCCAAATCTTTCGCTGACGTCACTGTGAGGACTGCTCTTACAGGTGCAGGCAGGTGTCCTTGCCATAATATTTTTAGTGTGTCTGCTTCTATTTTACCTCTTGCTAGTTCCTTCATTTTTCGTAGCAGTTGACTGGGTTTTTGGTCTCCTAGTTCTATTTCAGATATCAGTTTTTGAATTTGTCTCGTTTCGGATTCTTCGTAAATTTGCAATAGTCGATTTTTGAGGGCTTCAAACTTGTTGCATTCCGGGGGGCTCGCAACTATGTCCGCAACTTGCTGGATTACCTCCTTACTGAGTTTTGCCACAACCATGAAGTATTTGTTGGCGTCCGAGGTTTTTTGAGGTGCTAATATGGCTTCGACTTGTAAAAACCATAATCGGGGATTTTCTGGCCAAAATTCCGGAATCTTACTTGCGACAGTTAACGACGAAATTATGGCGGTTGATTCTTCTGTTTTCGGTGTTATAGGCGCTGGAGTTGGCTGCTGTGGCGTTTGTCCGAATTGTGTATTCATTTTTCTTGAATTTAGTGCACACGTGGTAGTAGATGAGCGTCGTATATGAGCGTTATGTGTCGCCTACGTTACTGGGAATTATGAGTAGTCGGGGTCACCAGTGTAAGGTTACATGTGTGTTGAGAGAGAAATGAAACGTGCGCTGTCTGAGTGCCAACTGTTGTACATTTATTAAATCATTTCATATATAGGCGATAACAATGTACCTATGCATCCCCACATATATGTATGTGTGTGTGTATGTATATGTGTGTGTGGTGGGTGTGCTGATGCATTATTATATATGTGTATATATATTTTCTTGTTGTCTTTGTCTAACCATTCAACGTGGTAGCAACCATCCGTGCGTCACTGCATGGGTGCCCACTGAAAATCAGTGCTGGGTAACCTGTATGCCTGGCTTACACTGAGTGGGTGACCCTTTTAGCATAGGCATGTTGTCAGCGTCTCTTTTCTAATTCTTCTGTTTCAATTTTTCAACTCTTATATTTTTATTACTTCCACTGTCACACCTTGATTGTCTTTTTTTTTATTTTATTTATACTGCATCGTGCCTGGTGCTAAATAAATGTTTTTTCTTTCTTTCTTTCTTTCTTTCTTTAAATAATGTTTTAATAATATAATTTCAATCTATTAATAGACAACACTTAGTTGACTTAGACTGCCTCGTTGGCCGCAAGTGCGACGGAAAGGGGTGTCGGGTTCGATTCCCGGGTCAGGCAAAGTATTACTGGGTTTTTAAAAAAGCCCACCCCACTCCCCAGACATGGTATTCATAACATAAATAGTGAAAAGTGGGTGTTACATTGTACAGTGGCATTAAGTGCCGTAATGTGCACCTCTGCCTACCCCTTCAGGGATTAAAAGCGTGATGTTATGTTATGTCTATTAACAGGACGCTGCTTTTTTAAATATTCATTAAGCAATTAAGACATGTTCGAATACATTTTTATTTCCATTTTCAGGCGTATTGACTTCAGAAGCCGCTGTAACTGCAAGTCTCATATCGAAAATGGACATGCTATTTGACGCTGTCAACAGTGACTCTTCAGATTTACGGCGCGGGAAAATACATGCGACAAATTTGAAAGAAACCACACCGCATCTCCAGTTATTTAAGGAAATGAAATTATTTTTTAATTCACTAAAATTTTTAGGCTGTGCAGCCTAAACGCACACCACCTTCAAAAGAAGGATGGGTGTGGACTCTGAATGCAATCGAACTCTTATGGAATAAACTCCGTAAAAAACATAAAAATATTCAAAGTCTTGCCACTCGCAGATTACAGCAGGACCCACTAGAAAACTTGTTTGGTTGCATTCGGGGTAATTGCGGTGCAAATTACAATCCCACTGCTGGACAATTTGTTGCAGCCTTAAAAACTTCCATCTTGAGCAACCTAGCTCACCTAAGCACAGGAAACTGCGAAATCGATTACTGCGAAAGCATAATTGATAATTATAAAGTCTTATTGACCAAATCCACAAATGTATGCACAAATGAATTAACAACATTACAGAATGTTTCATATTTCGCAGATATCTCTGAAAAAATTGAAAATTTATGTAATGCAGAAACATCAAATGGTGAAGCTCAGGCATGTGCATATGGTTGTGGATTTTTAATTAAAAGACTTGATTGTACCTGCACAAGCTGTCGTAACATTTTAATTTCAAAGGACAATTCGTCCGTCGAACATTTATTTATTCAATTTAAAGAATATAATTTAGAAAAGCAGACCCTAAATTATCCTCATATAAATTTAATTAATTATGTGGAATCCTGTGCTTTGGTAGCAAATGCAATGTTTGAAGATATAGGACACGAAAAGCATGTGCTAAAAACAGTAAAAGATAAAGTTTTGGGTTCAGTTGATCATGACTTTTAAAAAGACTGTCCAGCACATATAGAGAAAAATATTAATTATTTTATAGACAATATATTATATATATGTGTAAAGAGGCACTGTTCATTAAAAAATCGACAGTTTGCAGAGGAATCTTCAAAAGCTTCCTTAAAAAGAAAAATTGATATTTTAAAACACAAATAAAATAAATAATTTATTTTGTTTTTGTTGCATACCTACAAATATAAAATTATTAAAATTTGTGAGTTTTTTTTTCTAATGTTTAGTAAAGAATTAAATGAACGAAGTTACTTTTTCCTTCTGATTGTGCAATAAGAATAAAAAAATATTTCAAATTAACATAACATAGTCAAAGTCATTTATTTCACTTAGACCAGAAAGGCACTTTTGAACGTCAACAAATTTAGTATATAGTCGTAGTCGCCATAATTTAGTACGTCAATAGTGCTAATTTGAGATAAGAAGGCATTATTGCACAACTAGAAAGAATAAATCAGTTTTAAAAAGCGATAATTTTATTTAAAAAACTGTCTTCAAAAAACCAAAAACTAACAACGAAGAAAAAGTAAAAATTGAAACGCAAAAAATAACTATTATTATACCCACTGAAAGGTTAAAGTCGTTATTTTTTGCTTTTTAGTTTTTACTTTTTGTTTGTTATTAGTTTTCGGTTTTTTGAAGTCGGTTTTTTAAACACAGTTTTTATTTTATAACTTTTAGTGTAAAGCTTCATGGATTCGTTTCCACTTATAATCTACATAGGTGCAAAGTTCTAATCAATACAAATTATACAAGCCTAAACACGAGGTAGTTACTATAAACCATTGAAGAGTTCCCTTAACAATTACACTTCTTTATCATCAGACCCTTAATGACAGTCCCACTTGATTTAGGTGTGAAGTTCTCATCAATACAAATTAATCAAGCCAAAACACAAGGTGGTTACTGTATGCCGTTGGGGAGGTCCCTTAACAATTACACTTCTTCATCATTAGACCCTTAATGACAGCCCCACTCCATTTAAGTGTAAAGTTTTCATCAATACAAATTAATCAAGCCCAAACACAACGTAGATAATATAAACCGTTGAGGATGAGATCGATTCCAAACCCTTATCAAATTGTAGTGTTTAAAAATCCTAATTGAAAAACATAATCGACAATACTCGCCCCTACAATGTTTGAAAGTTCCCCTAGGATTCCATCATCAGATCCTGACCTCATGGAAATGGGACCATCTCGGGAGTACCCCCTTTCAAACAAAATAAGAATTTTGGAGATCGGTTCACAAATGGCAGAGCAATCGGTGAACAAATAAATAATAAAAAAAACAATCAGCCGAACATAGTACCTCCTCCTTTTTTGAAATCGGTAAAAATATTTGAAATTTCCCGCCCAATTCGAGTCCTTTGGTTGTTCTGGGGTGCCACTAGATGGCGCGCAGCAAAACAGTTCATTACTTTTATGTATGAAGTCGTTATTCTTCTCGTAGAGTATTTATGTTCTGTGACTGTAACTTGTAACAAATCTATGTAGAAGGAAAATGTTTTGATGCAGTTTTGGAGCTGGTTTAATCAACATTCATTTAGAGTGCCACTGTTCTAAATTTGAACTAAAGTTTATTAAAAAAGTCGAGTTACGTTGAAACAACTGATATTTGCTTTTTTCAAAGAAAAAAATGTAATCGATTTTTAAATAAAAAAATGTTTTAAATGAAAATAAATGTTTATTTAGTAACTTGTATTGCCTCCCCGTGCATTTATGACAGCTCTCATACAGTTTGGCATAGAATTAATCAATGTCGTTATGACATGTTGAGGAATGTCCTCCCATTCTTCCAAAATTACATTTTTGAGCTCCTCCGTAGTTTGCGGGGCAGGATGATGAGCTCGAACACGCCTCTTCAGCTCATCCCATAGATGCTCTATAGGATTCATATCAGGACTTCGTACTGGCCATCTCATAAGAGTGATACCAATGTCATTTAAGTACTGCCTGACGATTCCCGCAGTATGGGCCCTTGCATTATCATGCATTAAAACGAAATCTTGGCCAATAAATCCAGCATATGGCATCACGTGGTTCTCTAAACATTGGCGAATGTATCTATTGCCATCTAGGGGCGGCAGTCGTGGTCCCGTTACTACCTCTAGCTCAGTTTTGCCTTCCATAGAGATTCCTCCCCAGCACAGTCCATGATCCTCCACCATAACTCACTCTTTCGTCAATACAACATTGCGCGAAACGCTCGTTCTCTCTTCGGTACACCTTACTCCTTCCGTCATTACCGTATAGCATTATCTTGGACTCATCTGTGAAGAGAACCTGGCTCCATTGATGTCGAGTCCAATTTAGATGTTCGCGCGCAAACTCTAAACGGGCTATTCGGTGAGCTCGTGTCAATTTGGGTCCATTGGCTGGCTTATGGGGCTTTAAACCACGTTCATTGAGTCGCCTTCTATCGGTCCGAGCACTTACAGCCACTCCGTGAAAGTCCCTGAGCTGTTCTTGTATTTGAACAGAGGTAAGGCGTCGATTGCGTAAGCTGGTAGTGACAATGTATTGATCTTGTCGCGCCGTTGTCACCCGGTAACGAGGTCCTTCTGTTCGCCGAACGAAGCCGCCAGTCTCTAGGTATCGATGGTACACTCTTTGGACAGCGGAACGACTTATGAGAAGTTGTGAACTCACATCTCGCTGACTTAGCCCAGATTGAAGTGCTACAGCTTGCGCGGCTATTTCAGGTGAAGTATCCATAATTTTATAGCCAAAAGCGATTCAAATTAAAGAAAAAAAACTAAACTAAACTTTGGTTAACAAAAATAGCGAAAATTCGAAATCGAAATTAAATTGCTTCAAAAGTAACTTTCTACAGCCATTATTTTTTTCAAATCCGTGACCAAGCTCGGCTTTTGTTCTTTGTTTTATAATCTTAAATTCAAATTTGGAAGAATAGAGGTACATACGAGAAAGACGATGAAATATGCCAGCATTTAAAACGCATAAAAACTTTTTTGTTATATTGCATATATTTTGTGTAATGGGCTTTTAGGCCCGGGAATGTAATGTGGCTCGATTCAAGTGTCCGGAAGTGTAGACTTGTGTACCTATCGTACATATTGTTCAGTTATTAGTGGATTTATTACTACAATATAATTACAATAACTAAAAATATAGTAACTGATAAAAGCTTTACAAGCTTCTGAGTATTTGAGTGTGTGATTGTTTTAGAAATGTTGTTATTATAACTATACTAGCTTTTACCCGCGGCTTCGCTCGCGTCACAAAAGGATAAAAAGTAGCCTATGTGACTATCCATCCCTTCCTTCAACTACCTTCAGTTAAAAAATCACGGTAAGTATCTTCGTTTTGCCGTTTAAGACAGGCAAAGAAACAAACAGCTGTTCGCTCGCGTGGAATTCGGTTTTATCGCGCTTTTTACATTTTTCCGTGGGAATGAGAAGTTCTGCCGTGCCTTGCTTTTCCAGGACTCAAACTACCAAATTTCTTCAAAATCCGTTCAGCCATTTAGCGTGAAAGAACAACAGAAGGAGTTATTTTCGCATTACCAAATATACCAACCTCCCATTTCAATTTAAAAGACTTCTATTTCCTATAAGGGTTTCATATGCAATGTTAAACCAAAACTGAGTGGTAAACTATATTATACGTTTTACTTTTGGGAGCAAAAACGTGCAGATTTGACCCGGGAACACGCTACATAAAGCTGACCATGCGAAAAACAATGTTTTTCTAAATGTACTCCAGCAATCCTCATAGTTTAGCCTTGTGCTTTATTAATGGTCATTGCAAATGAAACCCTTATAGGAAATTGAAGTCTTTTAAATTGAAATGGGAGGTCTGTTGGAATAATCGGAATCCGAGGAATGAGTACTTTCACCTTTTGCTGCGCTAGTTAAAATAGTTGCTGTAATAATATTCCACCCAAGCTGCGTGACACAGCCTGGTACCATTACACAGTCTAGGAGCATCAAGATTACGCATGAGCATCACTGGAACCCCTACTTTTAATTTTAATTTATGAGAAGGCACCTCAGATATTTCCAAAGAATTTAAGAACTCTACAGGATATGAGGTACTATGTTCTGTTTCTACCACTGTGTCTACAGATAAATATTCAGTAGTTTCCCCCACCACTTCATCCAAAATATTTTCATTTATTTTAGTGACCGTTTCATTTTTTGGTGCTAATATTGCGCGTTCGCAGAGCTATTGGTCATCATGTATATTATCGTGTAAGTCAGTATAAACTTTTGCTACCAACTCCGATTCGCTGCCCAGACCATTACAAAACTCTTTCGTTAAAGTAATCGTTCCCTCTGCATCTTCTGTCATTTTCTGACCCCGATAGGTGACACACCTGCCCTCCAAAAAAGCCCCTACTGTACGGCGGAGGTAGAGAGGCACGCGATGGTATTTTAGTGCCTCTCGAATACAACTCCAGGGTAGGGTGTTGAATGCATTGGAGATATCCAAAGACACCGCCAGCACCACCCCACCCTGGGACACCGTCTCTTCCACCAGGGTCCTCACGCGCATGATGGCGTCTATGGTGGAGCGCCCCTCACGGAAGCCAAATTGATGGTCGTCCAGGTTCGGTCCTTCTCCGCACAAGTGGCTGACGAGGCGATTTGCGATAATACGCTCGAAAAGTTTGCCCGCCTCGTCGAGCAGCACTATGGGCCGATACGCGGATGGCGAGTCCGCAGGGCGCCCTTCCTTCCTGAGCAGGACCAGTTTCCCCTCCTTCCACACACTGGGGAACTGACCTCGCTCGAGACATGACATGAGAAGCCAACCTACAGAGCGAACAAATAAAAATCAATCAATGTGCTAGATGCGTACATCGAAATACAATTGTTTTTTTGACTACTTAACTACTTAACTTATTGACTACTTAACCGGACAAAAATATAATTGTTACTGGAGCTCGGAAACTATACTTTCGCCGGTAACGAAACCATAGCGCCATATAACTCGATCTTAACGCTATCTAACAAGCGTTGAAACAACAGCGTACAATATATTTGCTAATTGTTGAGAATTGTTGCCACTATGATTTCGTGTACCTTTAACACTAGAAGCGCCACTGTTCCATTTTTGTCCCACCCGCAAGTTGCATTGTCTCTAACTTTTTATTTATTCTACTGAAGACCGTGAAACTTTTTGACTTTTTATAATTTGTTGTCTTTTTAAATTCAATAATGTTTTTTATTCAATAAAAACAAAAGTAAATAAAATAATTTCCGATTTACCTAGAATTGCCGCCGGGTCGGTTTTGTCCCGCCAAGATTCTAAGCAATAATTTGACATATGGTCATTGTTCTGGCTAACTGCGCGGGTGGAGGGGCGACTAAAACAGTTGAGCATTGTTTCTATTCACTTGGTCGTCGCCTGGCATAAAGAGACAACGTTTTTTGTTTTTACAAGCGTATTATAATTATGTCTACTAGTCAACGTGGCAGAATATTGAAACCACAAGAAATTGTGTCCAGTTTGAATGATATTTTAGAGGACGAATCAGATGGCGAGCCTTTAGAATCTTCTGACGACAACTATGAATTAGAAAACAGTTCCGATTCTTCTTCAGACGAATCTAATGAAACTATTCAGAGAGAAATAACTAAAGGTAAATATTGTTTTATTTTACTCTATAGGAATACAGCGTTATTTGTTGTTTATTTATTTATGTATGTATGAGAACCGCTACCGTCAGAAGTGAAAACTATGTTATAATTAATAAAATAATTTTGTAGTGTTTAAAAAATATTATACATTCAGTAACATAATTAGTTTATTATTTGTTCTATTCTTATAAATTGTAACATGACGATGTTTATGTCACACATCCGTTATAGACGAGACGGTGTAGCGCAGCCATTTCGCAACTAAGCAAATTCCTGTGTGCCTTGTGCGCTCAAATGTAACTTTAACTTTGGTAAATAATTAATCATTTTAGAGGTATATTGTAATTTTTGTGTGTCACTAATATTATTTTGTATTTTTTTTTTCAACAAGGGGAGGATTGTTGGTCCGGTGCTTAGGCAAGCAAAAGGTAATATGCGAACTAAGGGAACTCGCACGGCCCGGCAGTCCCTGCCTGGTCGCGGTATTGTGTAATCGTGTGTGTGAAAGAAATAGACTTTGTTATCGGTAAAAATCGTTTAATTTATTATCCCGAAACTAAATAATAAGAGACCCTACATGTAGGTATTTGCATTTTGTTTTGTATTGGTATTTGTATGTACCTGTTGTGTTTAGCTGTTGTTTTATTCATTTTTATATTTCAGATGTAACAAGTTTGATGAGCGCCGTGACTGAAGTCCAAGATCAAGTGCCAACTCAAAGACGAGGACGAGGTCGAGGTGTTCGAGGCCGCCGCGGTCGGCCGTCTATAGGTAGTACATTGCCAAACTCTCGATTTGAAGCGACACCAGGCTCAGCACTTGTTTCTCCCTGATGGTACTGCCTGGACAGTAATTGAAGCTGGTAGTACACCTGGTAGGTACGGATGCCAAAATGTTTTTAGAGATCGCGTTGGGCCAACTCCATACGCTAAGCGCAACGTGGATGAAACTTGTAAAAGTGCTTGACAACTAATGGTTTCCAAAAAAATTATGCAGCATATCTTAGAGTGTACTATGGAAGAGGCGCGACGAGAATTGCAAGATAAAGACTGGTACATGACGATGGAAGAATTGGAGGCAATTATTGCTGTACTTTACATATATGGTGCAATTGGTGCACATAACTTAGATCTGGATTCATTATGGTCGATAAAATGGGGTAATCCTATTATAAAGGCAACAATGTCTCGAAACCGTTTTCGTGAGATAATGAAGTACTTGCGATTCGATCATAAATCCAGCAGACGCCAAAGACTAACTGAAGATAAGTTTGCTATGATTTCGGAAATTTGGTATGAATTTATTGCGAATGCACAAGCTTGTTACATACCCGGGCCGTACACAACGATTGATGAACAGCTTTTTCCATCTAAATGCCGTTGCCGATTTACCCAGTTCATGAGACCTAATGAGCGTTTAGGTGACTTGGTGGTAAAGAAATTGATGGAACCTTACATCAACAAAGGCAGGAATGTTACTTGTGAAACTTTTTTACTTCCATTTTACTAGCGGGATATTTGAAGTCTAAAAACACTAGTATCGTAGGCACTGTCAATAGAGTTCGAAGAGAAATACCTATTTCCGTAAAAATGGCTAAAGAAGAATTATACAAGACGACTCTCCTAAAAACTGGTGACACAACTTTGACTGTTTATCAAACTAAGCCAAATAAAAATGTTTTATTGCTCAGCACTATGCATCAAGATATAATAATATGTTATAATTCAAAGAAAATGCCGGAAACAGTGCTATTCTACAACAGCACGAAATATGGAGTAGATGTTGTAGACTCGATGAGCAGGAAATATACAGTAAAGGCAGCTTCCAGACGTTGGCCAGTTCATACATTTTATAATTTATTAGATTTGGCGGCTATAAACGCATGGGTATTGTATAAAATTATCAACAACTGTAAAATTAAACGTAGAGACTTTTTATTGCAACTGGGAGAAGAATTGGGATCACAATACATGAATAGTAGAAACGAAGTCATTCCTATAGTCATTCCAGAAAATCTACCAGAATAATAATAATAATAATAATAACCCCCCTAAGGGGCCACCTTGACGTGGTGGGGGGGCTTACGGAAGGCATGAACTACAATTAGGTCACTAAGAGCTAGACCCACCCTTTAACGGAGATACAAATATTATAGCCACTAACACCTCGGCGATACCCTTCCAACTAACGGCCTCAATCACCAATGCATTTCATCCAGTCACAGGCCAAATGGATTATTTTCCTAATTTTCCCTGTCATTTCCTCAGTCTATGTTATCTCCCTTGACTTTAACTATTTCTTCTTTCTACTTATTTTGTCGCGATATCTACCCTTGCCCATCCCTCATTAAAATAAAAAAAAAACCCCTCTCATATATATGCGATGCGACTAAGAAGTAGAGAAATCTACTTTGAGAAGGCATCGGAATGTTCCACTACCGAATCCAAACAGACGCAGTAAGATGCCAGTATGCCCGCAAATCCCTACCAATACTACTTTTGCCAGAGGACAGTTCAATAGTCTCAGTTGCAAGCTCTACAACAAAATTAATAAAAACCTGAACATCGTACGACTCAGCCGAAAAGAAGTCACAAGAAAAATCAGTGATTGGCTTCAGCAAATTGATTACAATGAAACTGAAGGTTTACTTACGAATATATCATAACCGACACACACATACACACACATACACACACACACACACACACACACACACACGCACACACACACGCACGCACACACACACACACACACACACACACACACACACACAATTCCGGAAAATTAACCTAAGTAGTCCTTTTAACATTCCCTTTATATTTTATTATTTTTGTTTTGGATTACAGCTCCTCCCATTTCATTCATTCACTTTCATGACATTCACTTCATTATAGAGTGACATATAATGCGACTTTGTGACATACTCCACGCTTGAATCACTGTTTTCCAAAATACAAGCTTATAGCTTAGTTTGGAGGGCAGTGTCAGTATCGATCGTAATTCACACTCGTTCATGTAATTGCCGCATTTCTGTGAATGTAATATTGTGAAATTTTTGTACAATAAACAATTTTTATTTTATTTTTTTATTTTAGAGTAATACCCCAGGCGGGTACCGGAGTTAACAACGATGGAGAATCCCGCCCCGGGCCCTCCAGCCCGGGCTGCCCTTCGTACTCTGGGGAGGGCACCGTATCGCAAGCTGCCCAGTCACAAGCTGTTGCAGCACAACATGCTCAATCGTCAACATGTTCTTCACCAACATCATCATTATTTTCATCCATCCCCTCATCACCAGCATCATATCTTAACAATCAACAATCCAGCTCAACCAATTCATCCCCATTATCATTTCATTCCGCCAGGGACGTTGTGCAGGAGGCTATCTCAGCTGAAATTACTGCACCCGCCCAAGGTGGACGGCGCACACGTAAAACGTGGACGAAAGAAATGAACATTTTCATCATGCGCCACTATTACATCCTCACTAACCTCGAAGTTAACACTAAAACTTATCTAACACCATTACACGCACGTTTCACAGCAGAATTCCCCGACATGAATGCTTCTAAACAAAGAGTAGGTGATCAGCGCCGTGCTATCGTTCATCGCAACTTACTCACAAAACAGGAAATCATAAATATAAAGGACCAAGTTAAAATTGTATTACAACATCAACCAACCGCATCTCTCATTACAACAGACACTGATCAAACCCATTCTCGTAGAATGAGATGGACAGACGACTTAAATGAAACCATTATGAGAAGCTATTACCGACTAACAAATCTTGAAGCAGATCTTACCTCATATAGACCAGTATTACACCAAGACGTCATATCAAAATGTCCCACTATTGCACATCTTTCTGCACAACGAATTTCGGATCAACGCAGATCCATTGTCAATAATCAACTCTTATCCACAGATCGATTAAATCAGATTAGAGAAGAAGTTAGAAATGAAATGGCTTCCTCTAACACTGATAATCTTGGCCACACAATAACACAACAAACAACAATTACCACTGATGAGCAAACTGAAAGCACAGCGATAACAAACACCAACGAGCAAAATATACCAATAGCACAAAACACCATAAACTTCCCAAATGAATTAATTGAACAATTAGAAGAAATGTACATAGACCATTTTAGTAAATTTAAAGACTCCGACCCAACAAATAGACCATACATCCCTAAATTAAAACCTTCCAAGAAACTTGCAGCAATTATTAGTTATCTTAATAATAATATACTTCCAAAGACACTGACCACGGATACAGATTTCTGTACACTACAGACCACAATAATTATATTGTGCAGCATACACTGCAGCTAAGTTCAATGGAGCCAGAATCAAAGAAATAAATAATAGAGCTATTAGTCAATCTGAAAAAGTACCGTGGTGGCAAAAACGATTAGAAAGTAGAATTAGGGATCTCAGAGCCAATATAGGGAGACTTTCAGAATATGCAAAAGGTGTTCGGTCGGAAGCTCTAGAAAAGCATGTAACCAACATAAAACAAATATACAAAATACACACTCGACATGAAACAGAAAACACTGATATAGCACATTACTTAGACACTTTAAAACAAAAACTTAATACTCTAGCAAGCAGATTAAGAAGGTATAAGGAGACGACGAATAGAAAAACACAAAACAAACAGTTCTCTAATAATGAAAAATTATTTTATAGAAAATTAACCCAGCAAAACAATAATCCACAAGAGAATAACATACCACTACCAAGCTCCGAATCACTACACGCATTCTAACAATTGGATTGAGGACGACAAACAAAACTGGACAGACATACCAGAAATGACATTTGAGCAGATTCATTTACACCTCTTACAAAGAGTTATAGCTAGGACACACAACTGGAAAGCTGCGGGCTCCTACAACTTCTGGTATAAGAAGTTAACATGCACACACACACTATTACTCAAACACATCAACACGTTCATTCAATCACCTGACACAATGCCACCATACATCACGCAAGGCACCACATATATGTTACCAAAAGATCTGACAGACACTGCTAACCCCGCTAAATACCGACCTATTACTTGCCTCCAGAACATTTACAAAATTATTACTTCATGCCTAAGTGAAACAATATCCAAACACACACAAGAACATAGTATACTAGCAGAGGAACAAAAAGGGTGCCGTAAGAATAGCATGGGATGCAAAGAACAACTGACTATAGACACCGTAGCATCCAATCAAGCATTGAAACAAAAACGCGACATACACACCATGTACATAGATTACAAAAAAGCCTTCGACTCCGTACCGCACTCTTGGTTGATACATATTCTCAAACATTATAAAATTCATCCTGTAATTATCCAATTTCTAGAAAAAATTATGCCCTCCTGGAATACCAAACTCAAACTGTATAACTCAAATCAAAGCATTGAAACAGACTTCATTTCTATAAAAAGAGGTATCTTTCAAGGTGATGCGTTGAGCCCCTTATGGTTCTGCCTAGTCCTTAACCCACTTTCTAAGATGTTAAACAAACACAATAATGGATTCATAATTAAACACAACTCAGAAAGTACAAACCTCACTCATCTCATGTACATGGATGATATAAAACTATTCGCTAGCACCCTAAATGAAATACACACCCTCGCTGACATCACACAAACATTTTCAAATGACATCTGCATGGAATTCGGAATAGATAAGTGTAGAATTCAATCAGTCATCGGTGGAATAGCAGAACCTACAATGTACGAACTAGGAAATCAAGAAATCATAGAATCAGTAGACCCTGACGAGGGATATAAATACCTAGGTTATTACCAGTCAAAAGAAATTCACCACAAAATCACCAAAAAGATACTACAACAAAATTTTCGAAACAGACTTCATAAAATACTGACTGTACGGTTGGTGCGGTGGCTGGGCAACCGGCTGCCGTGCAACGTGTAGCGGGTTCGATTCCCGCACGGGACAACACTTTGTGTGATTCACAAAGTGTTGTTTCGGGTTTGGGTGTCATTGTGTATGTGAACTTGTATGTTTGTAAACGCACCCACGACACAGGAGAAAATCCTAGTGTGGGGCAACGTTTTTTTAAACAAAAAAAAAAAATACTACACACCCATCTTAATGCAAAAAATACCATTAAAGCAATAAACACTTTCGCTATCCCTATACTGACCTACTCTTTTGGTATCATTCGATGGACACAAACAGACCTCACCACACTTCAAAGAATTATCAACACCACAATGACAAAACATAGGAAACATCACCCCAGGGCATGCATTCAAAGGCTAACCCTGCCTAAAATTGAAGGTGGTAGAGGTCTTATCGACATAACAAATCTTCACAATAACCAAATAACACTACTTGATCATTCTTCTTCAAGCGCTCACAACACTCACCACTACATAAAGCCATATGTCAGGCAGACTCATTCACACCACTTTATCTAGCAAACCACACAAAACAAATGACCATAATCAGCAAAGAGCAAAAGATACAGACTTGGACGCAAAAATCGCTCCATAGCCGTCATCGTCTCGACTTAACCAACCCTATTGTTGACAAAATAGCGTCAAACGCATGGTTAAAGCGAGGCGAGCTGTTTCCAGAAACAGAAGGCTTTATGTTAGCGATCCAAGATCAAGTCATAGACACCAAAAATTATAGGAAATATATAATCCGAGACAGTACCCTTGGTAGTGACCACTGCAGACACTGCCACAGACAACCAGAAACAATTCAACACATTACAGGCGCATGCTCATCCATCACACAAACAGACTACAAACATAGACACGACCAGGTTGCAGCAATCATACACCAAGCACTTGCACACAAACACAAACTCATTGCAGAAAAAGCACCATACTACAAGTATACACCCCAAATCATCCTAGATTCACCTGAATTTAAAATGTACTGGGACAGAACCATACTCACCGATAAAACTATTCATCACAACCGGCCTGACATCACGCTTCACGACAAGAAGAACAAAACAGTATACCTAATAGATATAGCGATCCCAACACACATAATCTCAGTTCCACCCATACTAACAAACTTTCTAAATATGCAGACTTGACTATTGAACTTAAAACTCAGTGGCAAGTCCACACTGTCAAAACAGTTCCTATTATTATATCTAGTACAGGCGTCACCCCCAAAACACTTCATACCAGTCTAAAGTCCCTTGTCTTACATCCACTTACATTCACACTTCTACAAAAAGCTGTCATACTTAACACATGCCGAATTGTCAGGAAGTTTTTATCTATTGATTAATGATTAAAATCATCATCTCCAAGGTTGCTTTGGCCGCAAGTCCACAACTCTGGTGTATTTCCCCAGAAATGGGTGAGGTTCTTACCTAAAACACAATAATAATAATAATAATAATCATAAAGCTAGCAACACTGAACGTCAATAACATGCCAAAAATTTTACTCTGTATAAAAAATTATGTTTCAATATTAATTTATATATATTTTGGAAGATTTTACATAGAAAATAACACATTACGAACTCTTTTATAATATTAAAATAGATGACATACATATAAGTGCACAAATCAATAAAATATTCACACATATCTAGTGACTTTAAATGCCAGTGCCAAAGAAATGTCAGTGTACAAAACGTAAAACTATTTATAATTATCAATGTTGACGAGAAGAGCTGCTGCTGCTTTACGGGCACAGACACACCTGCCATCCCCGACCTCGTCACCTAGCTCCGCTCCGCCACCGTCGGTACCAGTCCCAAATGCAGAGGTACCACGGACGGATGCTGGCGCGTCGAGTTCGAGTGACGAGTACTTCTCCCCGCCAACGACGCCACCACCTTCATGCCGTCGCCGGGGAGGTCGTCGGCCATCGTGTTGCTTAGGACCACGAAGCCCATTGGCTTCGGGAGGGGTCCCAGCGCCCGGTGGTAATGTGTCGCGCATGAAATGGACACGATCCATAAATGAAAATGTCATACGCGCATATTTTGGGGCAACAGAGGGAGGAAGTAACCTGACAGCGTACCGTGTCAGAATGCTTGCTATGTTTCAGGTGCTCGAACCAACCATCTACGTATCGGCGCAACGACTGTCGGATCAGGTACGGGTCATTCAGCGTAATCGTATGTTGGATGATATCGTGCTTGATCGACTGCGAAGTGAAGTACTTAGGAGCCGTGTCATCATACCGCTATCGCAAAATGTACAGCAAGGACAAGTGGATGTTGATTCTGTTGATACGCCGAATGATGACAGGACTACGGAAGTAAGTACTCACAAATGCAGTGAAGAATTGAGGAGAGCTTTGGAGGATGCAATTCAGGAATACCGATTCGTATCACCCTCTCTTAGACCACACTTACCTCGTTTACCCATGCATAAAAAGAATAGGGCGCTTATGAGTGCTTTAGATTCGGAGCTATCTAATTATTTTGATACCAGCGAAGATCTTGTCGATACTCATTCAATTCTGTACTGTGGAGCAATAGCAGCATGTCGTGTGGCACATGTCAAACTAATCGAAAAAGACAATAATGTCACGCGGCAGAAACTAGCTGTACCAGCTTGGCAGTGCAGGATTGAACGACGTATCGATGAAGCTAGAACACTCATTGCCAAATTGGTCTGTTTCAGGGAGGGCAACAAGCGCCCAAGAGTTATGCGCTTCGTGAGGCGGGCGTTCTCGGGGACTGATATTAGGCCCCAAGATTAAGTCTCACACATTACGGAGCGTGTTGACTTCCTGAAACAGAAGATTTATGCATGGGCGAACCGTATTAGACGGTATAAGAAGAGAGTGAAACGATACACCCAGAATCGCACATTCCAAAGGGATCAAAGGTGGGTGTATAGAACTTGGGAGCAAAAAGAACAGACTAGGACTGATGCGTGCTTACCAAATGTTGATGCTATGAATTCGTTCTGGCGCAGCATTTGGTCGGCACCTGTTAGTCACATCGAAGGGGATTGGATTGAGGCGGTCGAGGAAAAATGCGAACTGATACCAGTAATGGAACCAATTTTTATTACATCAGAAGATGTGTCCAAAGCAGCCAATCCGTTGGCCAATTGGAAAGCTCCAGGCCCGGATGGGCTGCATAATTTTTGGATAAGATGGTTTATCAGTTCGCATAGTTGCTTGGCATCTCAATTCCAGTCAGCTTTGGAGTCTGGATCTTTGCCCCAATTCTTTACGACAGGGTTAACCCACCTGCTCCATAAATCTGGAAGTACCACGGAACCCAAAAACTATCGGCCGATTACGTGCCTACCCACTATTTACAAACTTCTTACATCCATTTTGAGAGCAAAGCTTAATAAACATATTGAAGACAATAATATAATGTCTGCCTCTCAAAATGGATGTAGGAATGGATCTCGTGGTACTAAGGAGCTGCTCCTCATTGACATGTCCATTTGCCAACAGGTCCGTAGATCTCACAAGAATTTGTCCACATGCTGGATAGATTATAAGAAGGCCTATGACTCCGTGCCACATACATGGCTCATGAGGGTGCTGGAGCTATACAAAGTTGATACAGCTCTACGTACCTTCCTGTTGTCATGTATGAGACAATGGAGAACAGTTCTTCGCTATCCAGGATGTGGACAGATCTGTGGGAACGATGAACCCATTAGGATTGAGCGGGGTATATTTCAGGGTGATAGTTTGAGTCCATTATGGTTTTGCTTAGCCCTGAATCCTCTAAGTACTTTGTTGGAGGGCTCGGGGTTAGGATATAGGTTGAGAAGAGGGGGACAAATTATATCCCACCTACTTTACATGGATGACTTAAAGCTATTTGCTCCAAACAACTTGCATCTAATGAGGTTACTGAATGTCACTGAAACGTTCAGTAATGCCATTAGGATGGAATTTGGTGTGGACAAATGTGCAGTTCTGCATGTAAAGAGGGGGGAAATTGTGGAATCAGATGGGACACAGAACTCTGATTCTACAAGCTTCAGACCCCTTTCCTCAACCGAAACCTATAAGTACCTGGGTATGTCAGAAGCGTTAGGCATCGATGTGACTGTCATGAAGCAATCGTTACGGGAGCGTTTCTTTGACCGCCTGAAAAAAGTACTTTATAGTCTTTTATCAGGCGGCAACAAGGTGCGCGCCTACAACGGTTGGGTCATGCCAGTACTCATGTACTCTTTTGGCATACTCAAGTGGACTCAAACGGAACTGGACACCCTGGATAGAAAAGTTCGTTCATTGCTGACTGAACATCGAATGCATCACCCACGATCGTCGATAATGAGACTGTACATTCCGCGTAAATGTGGGGGGCGAGGCTTTTTAAATGCAAAAACCCTCCACAATAGTGAAGTGTGCAGTCTCCGAAAGTATTTCTTGAAAATGGACGTGGGGATGCATAGAGATGTTGTCGCTGTGGACAAAGGGCTTACTCCGCTCTCCTTGGCTAACGAGAACTGGAGAGAACCTATAATACTAAGGACTAATGATCGCAGGAATGTGTGGCAAAGTAAGGAGTTGCACGGACGCTACTATCGAGCCTTACATGGGCCAAATACGGATTTCTTAGCGTCCGTATCCTGGCTACGTTTCAGTAACTTATTTGGAGAAACGGAAGGTTTTGTCTGTGCAATTATGGACGAAGTTATGATGACGAACAATTATCGAAAATATATTATAAAGGATGGAACTGTTGACATTTGTCGGGCATGTCATCATCCTGGGGAATCCATTCGGCATATAATTTCGGGTTGTTCTCACTTAGCTAATGGAGAATACTTGCATAGACATAATCTTGTAGCCAGGATTATTCATCAACAACTTGCTTTGAAATATAAACTTGTAGAATCTGAAGTGCCGTATTATAAGTATCTGCCTGACCCAGTTCTTGAAAATGGAGATGTCACACTGTATTGGGATCGAACTATCATCACAGACAGGACAATTGTTGCAAACAAACCTGACATTGTGGTGATAGATCGACCAAGCCGTCGCACAATGATAGTTGATATAACAATCCCACATGACGAGAATCTTGTGAAAGCTGAAAAAGATAAAGCAAGTAAATATCTTGATTTAGCTCATGAGATTGTCGACATGTGGGATGTGGATTCAGCAGTCATTGTGCCGATAGTCGTATCTGCCAATGGCCTAATTGCTAAAAGCCTCGACCAACATCTGAGTAGGCTAGCGTTAGATGGTTGGGTCAAGGGCCTGATGCAGAAAGCAGTACTTCTGGACACGGCTCGTATTGTCCGGAAATTCCTTTCTCTGGAGCCCTGACCACCGGTAGCTTGGATTTCTCCCGTTACTGGTGGGCTACTGCTTTTTATATTTTTAAATGTTTTTTTTTTATATACATATAATGAAATATTTAAAAATATATAAATCAAGTATGAAAATAAATAAAGAGAATAATAATCAAACAAACTCATACAGGACACAAACACACCTTATTATAAGTACACACCAGAAAACGTATTAGAAAATACCACACACAAACTATACTACGATCGAGCCATTCTTACAGACAGAACCATCCACTACAATAGACCTGACATAACATGACCTGAGATAAAATAAATAACATTACATACTTAATAGATATTGCAGTTCCAAATACTCACAATTTATTAAAAACTATTGGAGAAAAAATAAGTAAATATGCAGAATTAAAAGAAGAAGTCGCTAGGATATGGAGACAAGAAAAAGTGTATATAGTCCCTATTTAATTGTTGTCTCCACCACGGGTGTGATACCCAAGCACCTGCACAATAGCCTGAAACTCATAGACCTAAAAGATACTACCTATATTACACTACAGAAAGCAGCCATATTAAACACATGCAGGATAGTCCGAAAGTTTATGCAGTTGGAAGAAGACACTACAAACACATAATTACACACCACACCCTATATTCACTTGGCCCTGGCCCGTGAATGTAGGTGAATACCAGCTTTCAGAGCTGAGAAAAAGTAAACTACCAAAAATAATAATAATAAAGCCTTTTATTCAGATTTACAAAAAACAAAAATAAGTTACAAAAAAAATAATATCACTCATGAATTTGGTTTTTACTAATTTTTTGCAGATCCGTTTGCCAGTTGGCATAGGCCTCCTCCAACCTTTTCCATTCTGACCTTTCATTTGCCACTCTGTGCCATGTATTTCCAGCTACTTGGCGAATGTCCTCATCCCACCTTTTATTAGGTCTTCTCTTGGGTACCACTGAGTAACAATTTGGCTCCATTTTTCTTTGCCTCTTATCAAGTGACTTGCCCATTTCCACTTTAATCTCTTTATTTTTAAAGTTACCTCTTGTACCTTGGTTTTGTCTATGGATTTTTTCTTTATTCTGTCTGCTTTCTTTACACCTAACATGCTTCTTTCCATCGCATATTGACATGTGGCGAGGTTTCTGGTCGTATTTTGTGATAATGGCCTAGTTTGGCAACCATAGGTCAGTACAGGTAAGATGAAGGTGTTAAATAGTTTAGTTTTTGTTGCTATGTGTAGTTTGTTATCTTTCATTACCTCCTTCAAGCCCCAGTATCTCTTCCAGCTGTTTGCTACTCGTCTTTCTATTTCTTTATTAACTGTGTCTTTGGGTGACATCAATCGTCCAAGATATATATATTCTTGTGTATAATCTATTTCTATGTCTTTTACCATTATGGTTCTTTTTTCTCCATTTGTCATTACTTTTGTTTTTTCTCTATTTAGGTGCAGGCCTACCTTAGCACTTTCTGATGACAATTCATTTAACATGTTGTTTAGGTCTTCCGGTGTTTTTGCGAATAAAACGATGTCATCAGCAAATCTTAAATGTGTTAACATTCTTCCATTAATGGATAATCCTACTTTGTCCCAACATAGGTTCCTGAAGACCATTTCTAACACAGCTGAGAAAATCTACCAGAAAGACAGGAAAAACGTACAAGGTGTCAGGTCAAGTCAGAATGTACAAGTAATAAGTCATCTGTGAAGTGCCACAAGTGTAAAAAACTGTGTGTAATAAATGCCCTGGTAAAGAATATTTTTTGTGTAATATTTGCTATGCTGATAGTCAATAGTTTGGAGATTTTTAAAATTTATTACATTTAAAATTACTTACTTAGTTGATGATCAGAAATGCAAAAATATACGTATTTGTTATAAAAGGATTAATAATTTGATTAAAAACAAATAAATATAGTTTCAAGTAACTTACATAATGTTTTAATTAAAATTTCATACTTTTATGCTAATGAATGTTGTGAAAGGACAAAATTGTCACAGCGGCGGTCATGAGTTTCGGCACTTCTAGTGTTAACAACCTAAAATCTATAAAATACGCAATTTAATGTAAAATGGTTGGAACTAAAATTTAAAACTAATCTATACTAATATTTTTGATTTCCCTCGGAAATATCACATTTTCAGGGATAAAAGTACTCCATTATTTAATCTGCGGTCATGAGTTTCGGCACTTCTAGTGTTAACAACCTAAAATCTATAAAATACGCAATTTAATATAAAATGGTTAGAACTAAAATTTAAAATTAATCGATACTAATATTTTTGATTTCCCTCGGGAATATCACATTTTCAGGGATAAAAGTACCCCATTATTTAAGTCCGGTCATGAGTTTCGGCACTTCTAGAGGTAGTGTTAACAACCTAAAATCTATAAAATACTCAATTTAACTCGTCGAGTACCGGTTTTGTAGACACAATTATAGAACAATAGGTTGCGGTCAAGTAGTTACGGCGTGAAAGCAGAACAAACAAACAAACTCACTTTCAGATTTATAACATTAGTAAGAATTAACTACGTTTGCGCTTATATTTACGTATTATGCCCTAAAGTTCCTAACCTGGGGGTAATTACCCCCGCAGGGGTAAAACGGAGATTCTAGGGGGGTAACACGGGATGGCACGAAATAGTATTAAAATAGCAATAAACAAAATAATAGTACGGTAAACGGTAGTACGCGACGCTCTCATGCGCGCGGTTGACGGCGACGGCGGCGGGTGAGCTGCGGTGTGGGAGGGGTGACGCACGGCTTCCTCATGACTAGCGAGCGGCGCGGCGCCGGCGGGCCGAAAGCGCGAGCGGCGCGCGGCGATGTTCATTTTGTTTACCTAAGCTTAGGAAGAGCACGCATTTTATTTGTTCCGCCGCGCATTGCAGAAATCGTATTTCTGTATTGTTTAATTAAATTCAAAGGTAAGCAGTGTTTGTTAATATGGTCACGTTAATATTGTCACGAGTGATTTGTTTACGTAGGTATGTATTAGTTGACTTTTGTTTTAGGTACCTACAAGTGTTTTTGACATGGCTTCTACTTCATCTGGCAAAAAGCGCACTTATAAAGAAGCATTTCTACAATGGGGTTTCACAAGCATCGTAGACAAAAATATAGAAAAGCCTCAGTGTGTTTTATGTAATAAAGTGCTTAATCCAGAAAGCATGAAACCGAGCAAATTAAAAGAACATTTTGCTAAAGTTCACAAGGAGTTCTTAAGAAAAAGGTTTTTAAGAAAAAGGAGAAGATTCTGAAGTCTTCGCGCATGGATTCTACAGGTAATATACAGAAAGCAAATGAATCATGCCTTCAAGCTTCATACAAAATTGCTTATCGTATCGCATGTAATAAAAAACCACACACTATAGGAGAGGACCTCTTCAAACCTTGCTTGTTAGATGCAGTAACACTTGTTATTGGTGAGCAACATGTAGCTAAGATTAAACAAATCTCACTCTCAAATACTACTACTATTCAAAGTCGCATATGTGAAATGAGTGCCGATATTCTAGCAACCGTTATTTCTGAAATAAAGGAAAGTCCTATGTTTGCGCTGCAGTTGGACGAGTCCACAGATGTTGCTTCGTGTTCACAATTATTGATGTTTGCACGATACATTAAAGATGATGATGTAAAGGAGGAATATTTGTTCTGCAAGTCTTTGCTCACTACTAATCGCGGCGAAGACGTATTTCAAACGCTAAAAGAGTTTATTGAGGAAAATGGCCTGCACTGGTTAAAGCTGGTTGGTATTTGTACAGATGGGGCGCCTTCCATGATGGGCATCCGTTCTGGTTTTCAGGCACTCGTGAAACAAGTTGCTCCTCAAGTTTTCGGCTATCATTGCTTGATACACCGTTACGCTTTGGCTGTGAAAACGCTTCCACCAGATTTGCTAAATACGTTGAGTGACATAGTAAAAATTGTTAATCATATTCGAGGCAGCGCTACTAACTCAAGATTATTCAAAGTTTTGTGCGATGAAGTTGGTGCTACATTTAATGCTCTTTTGTACCACACAGAGGTACGTTGGTCATCAAGAGGCAAAGTTCTAAGTAGGGTTTACGAATTACGAGAAGAAATTGTACTGTTTTTTGAAAATCAGAGAACACAAAAAGTAAAAGAATATTATGCAAAAATTAAAGACCAAACATTTATTCTAAAAATGGCGTACCTTGCTGATTTTTTCACTGAAATTAATAGTCTGAGTATTTCACTACAAGGAAATGAAACGAATATTTTGACGTTGCAGTATAAAATCGCAAGTTTTTTACGCAAATTGGAACTTTAACAACGCAGAGTTCAAGCTGGTGATGTGTCAATATTTACTCAACTAAGTGAGCAATTAGTAAATAATAAACAAAACAAAATCACGTTTGAAAATTCCGTGGTTGAGCATTTAACTGCCGTGATAAACTCACTGCAGCAATATTTTCCGAACAAGGACAGTCGAGAGTCCTACTCCTGGATTTTAAGACCATTTTCTACTTGCGTCGATATTTTCAAGGACGAAGATGTGTCAGCGAAAGTAGAGTTTCTCGGGCTGCGTGAGAATAACTCATTGAAAGTTGATTTTCAAAATGATAAACTCAGCACATTTTGGCTAAAAGCAGCTGCAGAATATCCTATTATAGCTGACAGAGCTTTAAAAATGTTGATTCCATTTGCCACAACTTACAGATGTGAAACTGGTTTCTCAACTCTTGTTACATTAAAAACAAAAGCCAGAAACCGTCTGAATGTTGAGCATGACATGAGATGCGCGTTGAGTGAAACCAAACCTAATATTGTCAAACTTGCGAATGCAAAGCAATTTCAACCTTCACATTAGTTAACTCCAAGATATTACTTTACTTTACTAGTTACCTAAACGTGCAATTTCTTAGAATTTTGTGAGATAATAAACATATTTTCGTTCGAATTTGTGTCGTTTTAATTATTTTAAATTAGCTAGGGGTAAACTCAATTCCCATACTTGTTCACAGGGGTAGTGACATTGAAAAGGTTAGGAACCGCTGCCCTAAAGTGAGGGCTACTTAGTGAATGTACATACATAATATTGTAATTATGTTTGTTTGTATGTTGGGTAATAACGTGTAATTACGTGCCTACTCTTTTTTTCAGACGATATGTCTTTTAACCCGTATGCACGCAAACCAGGGTCACGGGGGCAGATGCTAGTCAATTTAGCTAAAGGAATTGGTAATACAAATAGAGATTTAAATGTGCCTGATTTGTTTATGTCCAATAGTTACGATCCTACGCAAGGCCTGTAAACTTCAGATTTAAATCAAAACATCTCGAACACAGTACAGAACTTATCGTCTGAAAATACGGAAATAAGTACCTATATTATTTGAAAAAAAAAAACTTTACATATAGGATAGGTCAAAAATGGATCTTATTAAAGATAAACCAGAAATCGATTGTGGTATTCCTGAGATCTCGGACAGTATTAATAAAAAATATATTCTTGATGAAGTAACAGGTGAGTTAAGAGAGGATACGAAATTATTTGAGGAAAACTTGAATGAAGATAATTACTATTTAGGGGAAAAGACAGGAGAATTAATATTAGAAAAAAATACTACGGTTTACAGAAATGAAGACTTCTATAGTACATCTGAAACTGAAATATCGCTTAGTCATGAGGAAATAAATAACGAATAAAAGAACTAAGGGTATGTAGCAAAAACTATACCTACAGGCAGAAAAAGGAAGTGTGACGAAACTGGTGATAAAGCAAATATCTTAAAGAAAAGCCATGTGCACATTCTTGTATTTCCAAATCTGACAGAAGCCATTTATGTGGATTGATATCGGAACAAAAACAGAAAGCTGTTTTTGATTATTTTTGAGACTTAACTACATGGGATGCAAAAAAAGCTTATTTAAAAACACTTGTTCGACTCAAAACACGTGTGCGTCCGGTATTAAGACGTTTATTGAACTGAAATCTAAGAAGTTTATGATAATGTTGGTTAATTTATGTTACATTGCTAAAGTGGATTTTATATTTAATTTTTAAGTGTAGTACTTTTTATAAGTGCAAACATAACGACGGTTAAGGATCAATAATGTCTATCTCAAATTTTAGCATTTTGTACTTTTTAAATCAGTGGATTTAAAGTCCAATTTAGCATAGGTTATTTAAGCTGCTATCGCAATATTCACGATATTTCCTAAGTAATTTGCCATAGAAATATCACCTATGTTAAGAACGCGTTAATTTTTCTGCCAATTAGGGAGACGTTTTAGGGAGGGATAGACCATCTATCCCTCACTAAAACGTCTACATCTCTCTCTGCTGTTTGTAGAAACACTTGCCGGGATTAAGCATTCGAAAAGCAACCAAAAACTGTTACCTTCCCTACCCAACACTGCGAGATACGTCAAAAAATACAGGAACAATCCGTCGTGTAGACTAGAGCTCCATTATGATGCAAGAATAATTTTTACTCACCAATAAGAAGACAGCATAAAGGAATATTTGTAGGATTATGCAAATAAATTCTGTGGCCTAACTTCTAAAGACTGCCGCAGAATTGCATACCAACTGGCAGTGATAAACAAAATCGAAATGCCACCATCATGGAAAGTTCATGAAATGGTAGGCCAAGATTGGATGAGTTTGTTTAGGGCAAGACCTTCTGAATTGACAGTGAAAATCCCGAGCCTTGTAGTATAGCAAGGGCTACATTATTTAATAAAATAAATGTGCAAAACTTTTTCGACAACCTTATGGAAGTTTTAAGTCGCAATCCATCATTTGCTAATGGTAGCCGAATACATAATCTACACAAAATCTCGACTACAACAGTGCAACGTCCACATAAAATGCTGGCAGCTAAAGGACGCAATGTCTGTAAAGTCACAAGTGGGGAGCACGGAATTTTGGTTAGGTACCACTTGCTGTATTGTAAAACTTGTTAATTATAACAAAATAATGTTCATTAGTTTGTAGCTGTTTATTATTAATTAGTAGTACAGACGACAGTATGTGACAGCTTTATTATTGTTTGTCTATAGTATAAGTTTTAGTCTATGCTTGTCTATGAAAAATAAATATGTCAGTCGTTACTGTGAATTCAAAAACTGCGTTTTATTAAAACTAACTAATTACAGTTACTGAATACACAAAATTATAAACTATAAAATATTAAACTAAAACAAAACATTATATACATTACACACAAAGGAACAGAAAAGTAGAAAGTTAGTTAAAACTGGTTTAATTCATAAGTTCCTTTCGCTGTATTTCAAGCATTCCGATATTATAATAAACAAACAAGTAATTAGGTATAACAATTCATGAGTAATTAATTATTGCTAATTAATAAGTAATTGAGGTACATGTTAGTATGTACTGCATCTAAATTTTTGCTTTTATTTAGGTCTGAACAGACTGGAAAACAAAAACAAAAAGAAAATATTTGCATATGAGGCAGCAAAGTAGTGGCACAGGCCGCACAGGTGGTGGTCCAAACCCACACACTCAGTTAATAGAACCCATAACCATAGAAGAAAGGGTGATGGCAGTTATTAGAGTGTCTGCTGTAGTGGTTTGGCTGGCATCCAGGAGCAAGGATTTAATTTAAAAAATTTTGTAAATATTTATTAGGCAGATACTTGTTATATCTAGTCACTAATTTCTACTAATAGAGATATAAAAGTAAATCTATCTATTAAACTTAAAAAAGCTCTCTTATGCATAGAAGGCTAATATTATAGCCACGGACGGAATATTATAGGTTGATAGTGGTGTTACCATCACTATCAACCTGTGACAGTATCACCATCATGGTGATAATGATATCATTATAAAGTATCTATATGGATACTTTCAGAAAGAAACACCTATGAAATTAGGTTAGATGTAGTTGTATGAAAGTAAGAAAACTTTCTTTCCTGTGAGCAAAGAATTTATCAAGTGAAATAACTTGAATTATTTAACCTATTTCTTGTTTTTAAGGTTCAAAATTCCAATGAACAGCCACCGGAACAGATGCATTTTGCTGAAATTATGTTGGAGAACCAAAGCAGCAGAATAGTTAGAACTCACCATTAATGATTCTCTAGAAACATACCTATTTATTTTTATGTTGAGAATTTTAGTTCACATACACATAGTTACTACTTTTATTTGTCTAAGTTAGCACAGAAATCAGAAATGTTCAATTTAGAATAAGATTTCTGGCCAATAGTAAAAAACCTGGCTATAGAAATTGTTGAAGTTTGACAGTATTTGCTTAGGCATTGTCTAACAGCATACCTTTAGAGAATAAATGTCATAAAATCTTTAAACGTCTCTATTTACAGCAGATCCAATATTCAATGGTACGTCACCACAGCCGCTGCCTTCGTCACTGTCATCACCGACCGCCAGAACCGCTGCAACCACCACAACCACAGCAACCCCCGCAACAATGACTGTCACAACCCCCTACTCCGCCAGCGCATAACGGCAGACGGCTTCTCCTCTCTACAATGAGCACTAATAGGTTTGCTCACCGAACTTTTTTTTTTTTTTTTTTAAGGGGGGAAAATCATCGAATGACTTCTCCCGCCTGGGTGAGGCGGGAGGGAGTGTCAGACTCTTACTGACTAAAAACCACCCCGTTCCTTCTCCTGCACGTCGAGCCGGAGCCCCGGTTACCCGTTAGGTTCTCCGCGACTCCGAATCGGCATCGGCCGTATTGGGCCCCATCTGTGGTGGTCTGATGGCTCTTTGAGGCGCGCGCGGAACGCGACGCGCTGTACGCTCGGGTCTGTTTCTGGTCGGACGGGGAGCCACCCATGCTCGCCGTCCGCAGGCCCGCGCTTACGGTGGCCGGAGATCGTCTCGCGATCCCCGACGCCCGGTGTGTCCTTCGCGATGGCTGGGTTGCGAGGAGGCAGCGCTTCGCTGCCTCACGCGTCCCGCCTCCTCCTTAGCTAGCATCACTGCTTCGCAAAAGGAGGAGACGGCATCCCAGTCCCCCTCGCTCCGCATCATGGCCTGCACTAGGCCCGGACGCGAGAGGTCGCCATCGCCGATCACTTCCCTGAGGACACGGCGGTGCTCAGCCCACGAAGGGCATTCTCCCACCGTGTGTTCCACCGTGTCCTCAGGGCGGTCCTCGCAGTGATGACACCCGGGCGTTTCCTCCCGCCCCATCAGACACAGGTACCTCCCGAAACTTCCATGTCCGGTGAGGACCTGCGTCAGGCGGTAGGTGAGGACGCCGTAGCGTCTCTCAAGCCACTCCTCAAAGAGGGGACTTACCGCTGCGATGGCAGCGAGCCCAGCCCTCGGTTGCGACAGTCGTTGCTGCCATTCCGCCATGAGATCGCGCCGGAGCTCATCCCGCCACGCACCTATTTGGCGCGGCAGCGGGGTTTCGCCCCGGCGACGTGCCTCCGCGCGCATGCCGTACACGCGCGCGAGCACCTTCGCCTCCAGATCCCACGGCGGTAATCCGGCAAGGAGGTTCGCCGACTCCCCAGAGATCGTGCGGTATCCGCGGATCATTCGGATCGCCATGACCCTCTGTGCCATGAGCAGCGTCCGAGCGGGACGCCGCAACAGGTTTGGCGCCCAAACAGGGGCGCCGTAGAGGGCCATGGACCGCACGACCCCGGCGTATAACCTCCGGCAGGAGGCGTTTGGCCCCCGAGGTTGGGGAGGATGCGTTTAAACGCAGCCCCCGTCCTCTCCAACTTTGGGGCCAAACGTCGGAAGTGTTCTATGAAGTTCCACCGACTGTCGAGGACGAGTCCTAGGTACTTCATCGTCGTCTCGACGTCGATGGTAACTCCTCCCGCCGTTATTTGGGACCCACCCGGAGGTGGCGCGTTCCCGCGGCCATGAAAACACATGGCCTCGGACTTGTGGAGCGCCACCTCGAGTCCCAACTGCCGGATTCTCTCAACGACTGTCGCAACCGCTGTCGCCATTAAGTCGGCCGCCGCCTGGTGTGACCTCCCGTGCGCTAGCACCAGCGTATCGTCGGCGTAGCATATTGTGCTAACGCCGTTCGGGAGGTCGGTGCGCAGCACCCAGTCATAGCCGATGTTCCACAGGAGCGGCCCCAGAACCGAACCCTGTGGAACACCGCGTGACATCTCTTGCTCACCGAACTAGGAGGAGAATGACTCCGTTTGAAAGGGCGGCAGAGCAGTTTAGTGCTGTAGAGCATAGGCGTCTTACTTTTGAAGAAGAGCGAGACAGGCGCCTACACGAAGGACAGATGGAGAGGATGCGACTAGAAGCCGAAAAAATAAAAATTGCTGAACGACAAACGGCCA
Source organism: Spodoptera picta (assembly GCA_038387885.1). Lineage (NCBI taxonomy): Eukaryota > Metazoa > Arthropoda > Insecta > Lepidoptera > Noctuidae > Spodoptera > Spodoptera picta. The sequence continues at coordinate 133,268 of JAZHFQ010000152.1, forward strand.
TACTAGAAAAGGCTTGAGAATTCTTGGAGAATGGCTCATTGGCGTAATGTCTGAGCAGCGGCCGGCCAACTTATAATTTTTATTCTTATACAAATATAGAGGTACATAGGTATACAAAACATGTAGATTTGAAACCGTGCCACTACTCGAAGGCATGTCACAGAAGTCATAAATGTTCAATTTAAGAAAAGGTTTCTGGGCAATAGTTAAAAATACTGCTATAGAGGTAATAAATCGTTTAAGTTGACAGTATTTCAGAATAAGCGACGAATCACCCGACATGTCAATGTATCAGCTGATTCATAATTCGTAATACCTACTAAATGCGTGTGCATAAAATTTTAACACTTCCGTCACTATACATATTAGAGACAGCACTGTTTGTTCATAAAAACCCTCATCTATTTGAACAAATTTCTGATGTGGTAAAAAGAAACAGGCGCAAAATTAATGGTAATAGACTGTGTTTGCATAGTGCAAAAACTACTCTGGCACGAAAAAGCGTATTATGTATGGTGCCAAAAATATATAATAAAATTCCTAATGATATTAGAAATTGTAATGCAAGATTATTTAAAAATAAATTGAAAATAATTCTGGCCAAGAAATGTTATTATAGAGGTAGTATTCATGAATTCTTAAATGAAAATAATTTTAATCTGTAATTGTATCTCATATTATTCTTTAAATTAAATTAAATGTATACCTAATTGACTTGACGTTCACTTTGGTTGACTGACATCTTCATAAAATTCTTATTTATCTAATACTAATTTGATTATATTGTAAAATGACTCATTCATATTGATGTATTTAATTTAATAATACTTTTGCGCGCTGTGTTCCACGGCAAAACATGCTGTACTTAAACATTTTATTCAACATCTTGTTCCCTACCATGTTTTGTGCAAATAAATGATTTGATTTGATTTGTAGACCGTAATAATATTTAATAATACTTAGTTTTGACATCATAATATGAATTGTAATTACTATAAATTGAATTTGTACGCCCCTAAGGGCAAAACAAGTATTGGACACTGATTTTAAACAATTAACATCTTGCATGCTTTTGTATGAATGACACATGTTTATGCAAATAAATTATCCTTTATCTTTAATTATAGGTAATAGTCGCACTGCTAATTTTGCTTTTGTAGGCTATTCAAAGGAGAATGCCAGGTGCTCAGTACATATTTGACCCACTATATTAGAAGTCATGTACAAGTATGCAGTATTCAGCATCGTGTAGAGTATTAATTACCGATACCTAAACATTTGTCCTGAAACCTGTAAAACTTGCGGTTTTTGTTTAAAACACAAAACAATAATGATACATAACGCAAAAACAACGGAAACGCAGAGAGCGAATGAAATGATAATGATATGATAACATTGACACTGACAGCTGACGACCGCTTCAAAACGTTTCGTTACACAAACAAAATCATAACTAATGATATTAATCGTTTCTTTTATATTTTAGTGAATTCATCTGTAATTATTAATAAATAAATAAATGTCAAAATTATTTTCATCAATTTACTTTTTTTGTAAATGATAGTATGACTGGGTGAGGATCTGCCATTGTCATTTCCTACCTTGGAGACCGATGTATTTTTATTATTCTACATTAATTTTTTTGTATTATTTCAGATTCAGGGAAACAATGTCACAACCACTAATCGGACAACGCAAATTGCTACCACAATATTAGAAGACGACTTTGTTTGTGTACTGTCGCCTGCTGTCAAATTAGATGATACCTCCACTGAATTAGAATTTTACGAACATTTTTATAGCAAAGACTTGTTACAGATAAATACTTAACAAAAAAATTAACAAATGCACAAGTCGTTACTATAATTTTTAAGTTCCCTTCGGTTTCCCTGGAATTCCATCATCAGATCCTGACTTCATGACAATGGGACCAAATGACAAGCGTACCCTACAAATACCGTACCGTACGGCGTACCATACACAGTACGGTGTTCAGTAATACTATGTTTCTAAATATATATTGCTCAATTCTTGCAATGTTATCTTTTTGTAAGGCACCTGCAGGGACAAGTAGTGTACCGAGATTGCACAAAATAAAAATGATGATTGACCACGCTCGTGAAACTTTCAAAACAACATTTATCCCGTGTAAAAAATGTGCATTGATGAAAGTACTGTGCCGCCTTTTAAAGGTCGTCTAATTATAAAACAATATTTACCTAAAAAACGTAATAGATTTGGCATTAAGTTATTTGTTTTATGTAATGTCGAAACCGGTATATCGTGGATTAAATATACCTACTGTGGAATCGGAAACAGAAATAGAGACCATACCAAATTTAGGCTTATCTGGATCAGTTGTGACTGAACTTTAGAAAGACTACTATTTTTGCAACCGAGAGTTGTACCATGTAGATAACTGGTATTAAAGTCCTCAGCTCTGTGTGCAAGTCTAAACGCGTGTCCCAGTGTTGCGTCGGCCGGCGTGTGACGGTAACTAAGCAGGAGCCCACATTTCCACAGTCAAAAGTAAGTTTTGTTGTTCGGTTTCTTTTTGTAATTACGGTTATATGTACACCTACAGATAGATTGCCTTTTATTTATTATTTTTGTTATAACTTGAATATTGGCAGTTACTTACGAGTAATTACTTGTAATGCGGATCTTTTTGCTCAGTCATGGTCATTTTTTGAAAACTATGCGTTGGGTACGGTTGTGACAAATTTTGTGGGTACGGTTGTGACATTGCTTTTTTGTTTTGTTTTATTTTAGATGCCTAGAAAACGCGTGCGGAAGACCGAGAGAGGCCTGTCTGATATTAGTAAATGTGAAAATGCTTACGAAGAGGTGAAACGCGGTACTTCATTAAGGAGAGCTGCGGAAATACACGAAGTTAATCGCATGTCGCTCTTGCGATACCTACGCAAACGCGACAAAGCCGGCGATAATCAAGGCACCATCAGGATGCACCATGTTGCTCATAATAAAGTATTCTCTGTCGAGCAAGAACAGCAGCTGTCAAAATATACCTCTATTAAACGTTGCGCAAACATTTATTTTGGCTTTTCTACGAAAGAAGTACGGAAGCTGAATTTGAACTAACAACTAAATACAACTTAAAGCGACCTGCTACTTGGGTTGAGAATAAGATGGCTGGTGAAGAATGGTTCCGTTCATTATGGATAGAAACCCGTCACTGTCTATACGCGTAGCTCAGGCTACAAGCCTTTCAAGAGCTACCAGTTTCAACAAAACTAATGTGGAAGCTTTTTATAATAATTTACAAACTGTATTGGACAGACACGCTTATGAGCCACAGGATATATACAACATTGACGAGACAGGTGTCACTACTGTTCAAAGACCTGATAAAGTAGTGGCAAGACGTGGTATACGGCAAGTTGGAGCTGTTACTTCAGCGGATCGTGGCACACTAGTCACAGTTGCTTGTGCAGTCAATGCCTTGGGAAACGCAATTCCTCCTTTTTTATATTTCCGAGGGTTCGTTATCATGATCATTTTGTTAGGGACGGACCAGTGGGATCGATTGGAACTGCAAATCCCTCAGGCTGGATGCAGGATGTCTCATTCTTGGTATTTTTCGAACACTTCAAGAAATTCACTAATGCTTCTCCAACACAAAGTTTTATTAGTGCTAGACAATCATTCCTCTCATGTCCATATCAATACCCTGGATTTTTGCAAAGAGAATGGCATTACTCTGCTTTCATTTCCTCTGCATTGTTCGCACAAGCTGCAGCCATTACACCGATCTGTCTTTGGACCATACAAAAAGGCCATAAATGCTGCTTGTGACGGATGGATGCGAAGTTATCCTGGCAAGACCATGACTATTTACAACATTCCAGGTGTTGTCAAGACTGCTATGTCTCAGGCATTTACACAATCAAACATTCAGGCAGGATTCATCATAACTGGTATTTATCCGTTTAATCGTAATTTATTCCAAGAAATTGACGTTGCGCCATCTTTTGTAACGGATCGACCGAACCCTGACACTGAGGATAACGTTTCTACAAGACCATCTAGTGCAATCAACGCTCTGTGCGTTTTTAATTCTGTTAATAACAGTCCTGGACTCAATGGAAAGCAACCACAGGTAGAAAACAAAAGGTCCTCAAATTTTTCCAAATTACTGACAAAGTTGCACAAAGTAATTACAGAAAACGACAAAGGTGCAAAAAATATGCGAAGTGGTTTTGGAAATTGTGGAATATACCCTTTGAATACTGATCGTCCGAAATTACGACTACCCAGACATACTTCAATTCAAGATGTAAATAACACGGCATCGCAAATAGTACTTCAAATGTTCCAAGAAATTCGGGGTGGAAAAGAACCAACCACTCAAAATAAACGTAAAAGGCGTTGTGATGTAGAACCTGCAAAAAGCATCACTGAGGCAGATCTTAATCCTAAGTCAGTAGATATCAAACCGAAGTAAAAATATGTAAAAAACAGTATACCACCAAAAAAAAAATACAGCCTAGAACAAAAAGAGAATATCAAATAATGTCCAATTGTCAAATTCACATCATAATCCTGAAGTAAAAATAAATGTGTACGGTGTGTGAGTAGCGACGAAGAAAATCATAACCCTAATTCGCTTCCAAAGCGTTCACCACAGGTGATGAGTCAAAATGCCATCGTACCTACGTGCTAAAAGACTGAAAAAGACGCGTCACAATTTATATTCTTCTGAAGAGACAACCAGTATTGTCATGAGCATACATAGCGACAGTGATATCGAGCCCTTACCGCCACTTTAGCGTAACCGACAAAAACCAAATTTTACAGGAGAAGGTTTTTTTTAAATATTTTTAATCAGAAGTGTGCTAATAACATGAAAAATGACATACGTTAATGATTTTTAGATATCTAAATCGAGCCGTTACCGCCAAACTATCGTAAGCGACACTTTTTTCAAAAAACCGTTTTTTATCGAAATTAGTATTTCAGACCGTAACGGACCTATCCCTGTTGGTGTTTCCCGCCAAAAAAAAACCGTTGCAGAGTTATAGCAAGTGCTAAAATTATCGTGCATACACATTGTTTCTAAAACTTAGCGTAAGCGACACAATGCATTTTATCGTAAGCGACATTAGCGCGCCACCGTAGGCGTTTACTATAAACAAACCTGTAGTGACATGTTGTTTATTTCCGCAAAAGTTCTGATGCAACAAACATCGCTCCCGTTGTTTTGATTGTAAAAAAATAGATTTACGCATAAAAACGTTTTAAATAGTGTTTATTATTGTGTAGTTAATGTGTTAATTCAATTAGAAGTGTACTTCGAGAGGAAACTCAACAGTAATTTATCAAATAAATCAGCAATGTCGACTCCAGCAGCGAAGGTATGTATTTTGTATTAATTTTGGTACTTAAAGTAAGAATAATTAAATACTTACGTGTATCATTTATGCCTTGCCCGTTATAATATTATTTCACCTAAAATTATTGGTGTGTTGGTTAAAATTTGTTAAATTAGGTTCGTACTGCGTCTATTTTACCTAAGTTAAAATCACAAAAACTAAAGAGAGCATTACAGAAAATTCCTTAACTATCTCCCAAAGGTGGTTTCACACATTGTATGTAATTGGGCTATATTTTATTGGTTGTAACTTTTAATTTTGGTTAAGATTGTATTAAACAGCTGATCGAGTTTTACAAACTTATAAGCAAACTTGCGAATCGAAAAAAATACTCAAAATCTATAGATCAAAAATGTGTTATTTACCTAAGAAATCCACCACAGATACATCGTTAAAGTGTTTTCATTAACCTCGTTTACCCATATTTGTTATATTTACATAGTTGATACTAATATTGATACTAATACTATAAAGCTGAAGAGTTTGTTTGTTTGTTTGATCGCGGTAATCTCAGGAACTACTGCTCCGATTTAAACAAGTCTTTCAGTGTTAGATAGCCCATTTATCCAGAAAGGCTATAAGCTGTAAAACAACACGCTACGACCTATAGGAGTCGAGCAGCGGGTGAAACCACGCGGGAGTAGCTAGTATATAATAAAGTTGCAGCATGCGTCTGTCTGTCTGTCGGTTTAAATGTTTACGCATTATGTGATCATTTTTAAGATAATTACTTGTTTGTTAGAGTCACGGATGAAGAAAATTATGCAGCTAATAACACCACCACTCCCCGCGCAAGAAAGTTATCCTGAAACTGCTTTTACCGAGAACATACAGCAAGATACAGAGTCAGTTTTGGATTCATACTTGCCACCAGGCAACAACAACGAAACTGATATAGAATCAATATTGAGTGGTGCAACATCACCATCCATAGTCGATTTTATTTGTAATACCGATTTAAATTTTGAGCAAAATACCAACTCATGTACGACATTGCCTTCAACTAAACTTGTTGAGTACAGCGATTCTGATACTGACAATTCTTACACTCTAATGGATTTAGATAATCAAAATGAAATACCACATGTAGACATAACAAAAAATGCCCAAACTAATTTAGAGGACCCTGCTATGTCAACTTTCTTTAATCGATTAATAGAGCCTAGCACCAGTTCACTGTCTGACCAACAAGAGCAAAACGTGTTAAGGAAGTCCTTCGAGTCCCACAACGTTAGTGATTACATTGATAGTGAAGATGGAAGCCAGCCTCATCGTCTAGTGGTTCAGATGAAGATGAGTCAGCTCAACAAATTGAAGAAGAAACTAGTGTTGGTAAAAGAGGATATAGGAAAATAAAACCTTTACCAAAACGTCTATTATCAAAAAAAAATCGCAGTGCGGCTATGGGGAAATCTGTTCAACCTAATCCTTGCATGAATAAAAGATGCGGTAATTCATGTGCAAGTAAATTTACTGAAGATGATCGTACTAATATTTTTGAAAACTATTGGGGATTAGGTTGTGCTAAAAGACAGAAAGATTTTCTATTGTCATGTGCTAAGGAGAAACCAATTGGCAGAAAAAGAGCTAATAGTAATTCGCACAAAATCATATGATTATTTTATAAACTACAATGGACAGAGTATTAAAGTATGTCAACAATTTTTGCTTAAGACCCTAAACATATCCCAAATGTCTTTGAGATACACCCTTGAAAATGCCAATACCATTTTGAATACCACTCTAGAAGGCAGCAGAACCCGTCATCCTCATAATAAAACTGGTGAAGTGGAAGTTGCACAGATAAAATCGTTTATTGAGATGTTGCCCGCAGTTCCATCCCATTATTGTCGCAATAAAAGCACAAAAGTCTATTTACCTCAAGAGTTTCAGAACCTATCGTTTTTGTATACACTGTATGTTCAACATTTGAAAGAAAATAATCTAGAATCATCCATTTTATCAAAAAGAGTATTTCGTCATATATTCAAAACAGATTTTAATATCGGATTTCATTTGCCTAAAAAAGATAAATGTATGTTTTGTGAGAAATACAAAAATTTGCCATCTGAAAACAAACCAATTTTTGAACAAACCATTGAATATAAAAATCACATGCTGGATAAAGAAAAATGCAAGCTACTGTTTTTAGAAGATCAAAAAATTTCCAAAATAGCGGATTCTAACGCCTTATGCGTGAGCTTTGATTTACAAAAAGTCCTGAATACGCCACATGGTAAGAGTGTGACCTTATATTACTCAAGAAAATACGCATATTACAATGAAAGTATCTATGAAAGTGGCACAAGGAATGGATATTGTTATGTGTGGGGTGAAAGCCAGGGAAAAAGAGGCTGTAATGAAATAGTTACAGTTCTTTTTAATTATTTGAATATGTTAGATCAAAAAGGTACCCATACTATCGTCAATTTATATTCTGACAGTTGTGCTGGGCAAAATAGAAATCGTGCTATGATATCCATGTTAATTTATTTTTTGAAAACTGCAAAAAATATTACTCAAATAAAGATTACTTATCTTTTACCTGGACACACCATGATGCCTGTTGATTCTATTCACAGCACCATTGAAAGTTTTGTTCGTAATAGAACAGTATGGGCTCCATCTGAATGGCCGACTATGATTACTAATGCCAGATCTAACCCTAAAGGCTACGTAGTAAATGTTTTAAATTATGGAGACTTTAAGGATTGGAAGTCCTATTCACAAGCTTTATTACCAGCCAAATTCAAAATAAATTTTAATTCGTTGAGAGTGGTGCATTTTCACAAAAATAATCCTGTTGTTTTATTCAAATATGGATTTTCCGAAGATTGTGAACATAATACACTTAACTTGGACTTCGTCATAAGATCAAGAGCAAGCAATGCTATTGTACAAAAAGGACCCGCACCCTTATACGACAACGAGCTCAGTATTTCAGCAGCTAAATACAAAGATCTAAAGGAGCTATGTAACAAAAATGTAATACCAAACAGATACCATGAAGAATACTTGAGTTTGAGGCATAATGAAACCATACGTGACACTTTACCTGAAACGGATGAAGATGACTCAGATAAGGAGAATTGAAGTTCTCAAATGTTTTTCTAGAATATCTTTATTTTTAATAATATTATACCTACATAATATTTTGATTTAAAACCACGATTATTGAATCGTGATTCACTTATTGAAGTGGCGTTAATTGATTTGTACAAGAAGAAATTTCTCATTTCATTTTATAATCTTAGTAATAAGTATGTATAAGTTAATTTGATTTCATTGTTCCTTACGATTACTAAATTAATAAATATTTTTTGATTATTATGTGGATATTTCATTAAAAAACCTTTTAAAATGGCATTTTTTTAACAATTACAATTTCTCGGACATAGTAATTTTGATAGGTAATTTTATCGTAAACGCCCGAATATCTATATACTGTGACAGCAAAAATATTGTAAGCGCCATAATTCGCTTAAATACTAATTATTTTTGTTTTATTTTCAGTCGTATATTATAATCGACACTTCCGGTGTTGACTCTGATATTACATATTTTGAGGACGAAGATCATTGCGATTTAGTGAGAACGACCAACGAGTTAGAGACAAGTATTTGGGAAGAAATAGCTATTCGCAAACAAACGGATGCGGATGAAAACCGAGAGGATATTAATTACATTTCTGACGAACAAGAGAAGAAGATAGCAAAAACTGTCGATTTGAGAGAGAATAATGATGTTAACCGTGTTATAATAGACGTTCCCGATGTTGACTCTGATATTACATATTTTGAGGACAAAGATCATTGCGATTTAGTGAGAACGACCAACGAGTTAGAGACAAGTATTTGGGAAGAAATAGCTATTCGCAAACAAACTGATGCGGATGAAAACCGAGAGGATATTAATTACATTTCTGACGAACAAGAGAAACATACATTATCATTGTGCTTACTTTATTTATTTATTCATTACATAATTTAGTGTCAATATTTAAGATTCTTATGATCTCCAATAATTTTCACAGAGAGAGCTCGTGTACACCATGATTTTTTTTTTTTATGGCATAAGCCGGTAAACGAGCAGACGGATCACCTGATGATAAGCAATCGGCGTCGCCCATGGACACCTGGAACACCAGAGGCGTTACAAGTGCGTTACCGGCCTTTTGGAGATTAGGAGTTTGAGGATCGTTGGGGATTCAGGAATTGGGGAGATTGGGGAAGGGAAGGATATTTGGGCCTCCGGTAACCTCACTCACACGACGAAACACAATGCAAGCGTTGCTTCACGTCGGTTTTCTGTGAGGCCGTGGTATCACTCCGGTCGAGCCGGCCCATTCGTGCCGAAGCATGGCTCTCCCACACTTTGGACTGATCAAACTAAGGACATGAACACTAAACTGTACCTTACCATGTGTACCTTTTATATTAATTATTAACTTATCCTTCAACTATCAAACCTAACATAAACACAATCTAATTGAATTGCTTGGTCTACAAAATATTACGTTGTCTTAGGTGATCAGCCCTCAGTCATACGCCAAAACTTGTGTACCAAGTTATTCCAAACTACCTAAAAACCAAACTTACATACTTACAAACAATGAACACATTCCAAAGCCTAGCTAATATCAAATTTCATTCATCTAATTTATTTATTTCATAAGACAAAACCAAAGTGCAGTTGTTATTGTTAATCGGTGTCAAGTAACACGATTCATCCATACAATCTGACACTCGGTATGACATCATTTACCTATATGGGCATGGGAACTGTTATACCCAAGGAATATCACACCCTTATCCCCGTCACAGTGCTGATACTTCACTCCTCGCCTCAAATGCATACAACCCCGTCCTATACAAAAACAGTCAGTCGCATTCCATGCATAATCCCGTGCACTCGTGGGTCACACTCGAAATTATAATACCCTTTAATTTGTGAAGTTAAATAAGTTATTTTATTCTTCGAACTGCAGTGTTTCCTTTAAGAAGAGAACTTACCATATCAAAATCTAACATTGGTGGCAGCGGAAAAGGGATTGAAAAATCCTAGGTTTCTTCCAAAAACCGTATCAGCGAAGTGCAATGAGTACATAACTTACATGACGCGACTCATATCATACAGGTGTATATCATACCCACACCAGTGAACCTCATAGCCGATCCACTGTGCAGTTAGTGGTAAGGAGCAGTGATGCAGGTAGCGTCTCCCGTGGGAACTCCAAGCCCAGCACCGACCTGGCTCAAGGTCAACTCCCGGTTCCAGTATCCAGAACTCGCAACTCCAGTTCCAGTTCCAGCGTCTTCATGAAAAACACATGTTTGGTGCAACAGTGAGTTCAGTGATATATTTCTATTTATAAACCAAAGTCCTACAATTTACAAGTGATCAAACAAAAAATAGATCTTTTTAGATTACCTTCGAGGGCTAAACCAAAAGTCGTAAAAAAAATAAATTTACAAGTGGTTTCGTGTTTTTGTATAAAAAAAAGGTCCGACGCTTTCCAGTGAATAGCGACAAGAACACTTGAAGTGTTCAGAGATTTGGTGTGTAAATTTATAACCCACTAATACTATTTTATTTCTAAGTTTGTTTTTTACAACTGTAATATTTTTAAACAAAAATTTCAACTCAAAGTTCTAAGAATGTCAAAGATGACGCCAAAGACGGATTAACTCTTAACGTAATCCTAAAATTCATTAAACCTTTCGATGGTAGCCGTGAAAAACTGAATGCTTTTATAAATAACTGCGATAATGCAATTTCCTTGGCTTCCGCAAATCAAGAAGACATTGTATTTAAATACATAATCAGCCAGCTAGATGGTAAAGCCGAAATAGCTTGTTCCATAAAAGAATTTGAGACATGGCCTACACTTAGAGATTTCTTACAAAATCAATTCGGGGAGCGTAAACACTACGCTCATCTTCTGATTGAACTGCAAGACTGCAGACAGGATGCCCAAGAAAATGTTAACCAATTCTCACTGAGGGTTGAAACCTGCCTGTCCCAACTCCTTACAGAAATAGCCATTAATAGTTATAAGAAAACTGAAGTAGAGTAGCTGCTATGGAGGATCTAGCTCTCCATACTTTTACTATGGGCCTTAACCCTCGTATCGCCAACATAGTTAGATGTAAAAATGCAAAAAATCATAATGACGCAATTAACTATGCCCTCTCAGAAGAGAAATTACAGCAATATGTTCAAAAACAAAATATGGTCACAAAAACGTTACGTGGTAATGACAATTAACACAATAGACGACACTAATAAAACTGGAATCAAACAGCAGGATAATCAGCCCCAAATCGTAGATTCCAACAGTTTCACAAAATCGCATAGAATCAAGCAACAGGGTAATCAGCCCCAAACTGTAGATTCTAACACTTTTATAAAATCACATAGAATCAAGCAACAGGGTAATCAGCCCCAAACTGTAGATTCTAACACTTTTATAAAATCACATAGAATCAAGCAACAGGGTAATCAGCCCCAAACCGTAGATTCTAACACTTTTATAAAATCACATAGAATCAAGCAACAGGGTAATCAGCCCCAAACCGTAGATTCTAACATTCCTGTAAAATCGTATATAGTCAAGCAACAGCGTAGCCAGCCCCAAACTGTAGATTGCACCCTAAATCCTGAAAATAAAGAAAATATTAATAGAACCATATACGAACTCGCACAAAACCAACCAGATACAAGGTCGGTGACCTCGTTTATCTGAAAAATCATTTACGGCTTCGCAAAGCTCTTTCACCAATATGGAAAGGTCCGTACAAAATAGTCAAAATACATGGTAATAATACCGCATCACTCCTAATGAACCGACGTCATATCAAACACCATTTTGATGAAATGAAATTGCACACTATCGATAGCGTCTAGTACCTACTTAGGTACTACTTATATAAGTTATATAGTATTCATTTAACTGCGTCTAAACAACATAATAGACATTCTAGGAACTTTGAAATCTTTATGAACACCATTACCTATACAACCTATGTTAACGTTTTCGTTTAAGTTAATTTTAACTTTACTATGTTTAGTTTCTAAGTCTAATATATTATTATACCTATCTTCTATTACTCCCTAATAGCTCTTTACACATTTTGTTGATAGTTTTAGATTTCTAGTGTTAAGCAATTACCTGTAATTTTAATTTTAAATAATATCTACATCATAAAAACATATTTAGTGTATCTTGCTATTATGAGAACAACGATGTTTGTATTACATAGTTATACATATATATATATATATATATATATAGTTAACATATGTAGAATAATTTGATTTATATATTAAACTTATTCCTTATTGTATTTCCATATAAGGCTGGCAACACAGCATTAAGTAAACATCGCCGCGTATTTTAAAATTCAAAATAAATAGTAAACCATAGTATAAGTGATGTGTATTGTAGCGAATCTTATTAGACGTATCGAACTACATACGTGAAATTGTTGGGACTTCTATAAACCAAGACATGCAATAAAAACATTGTGTTTAATATTTGGACATCTGAACGTTATTGTGCATGAAAAAGTGCTAATCACGGACAAAAACAAGTGTATTGGACTTATACAAAGGTACTCTCATCATTAGAACATTTAAAAACATAATAAGTGACGAGTTAACTACTAGAAAATTTATATAAAATAATAAAACGGTTAGTTGAAATGTTTTGTTTTAAAAAGTGAACTTTGTACCACAAGTGGCGCCCCTAGTAGTGAGTAGCGAAACAAATATTGACATTGACGTTTTAAAAATTGACATTTAGATTAGGGTTGCTACTACAAATAATAAATATTTCATTGCAAACAGCGCCATCTAGTGTCAAGGAGCGGAAATGAAATTGACACACTGACCAGTGTTGCTATTATAAAAAAAATAGAAAAGTATTGCTACAAAAAAACTTGTGATACCAGAATAAGAAAATGAAGTCTTTTGGTAGAAAATAAAAATATTCACTAGTGTATTTTTGGAATTACTTAAAATTTAAATTTGGTACAATTTAAACAAAATAAATTGACTTAACAGAATGAATTTCTTTGGAAATATAACTCATCGAAAACAACGCACCCAATCAGAACCGGATAAGGATGACAGCGACATAATTTCGCAAACAATGGATTGTACCTCAAATTCCATGCCAGATATATCTGAGGACGAGGATGACCGAATTACTATTTATAAGAAAGAGATAGAAGAACTAAAAAATCAATTGCTAAGTGCGCATAGGGAAATTGAAATATTATATTATAAAACTTATAAAATAATTGTCAGTAGTCCACTTAAGTCCAGAGTTCAGACACCAAAGAAGAACATTCATATTCCTTATACAAAACTAAAACAGACGCAGACATCGAAAAGTTCGACAAGAGCGCCAAGCGGACATGAAGTTAATATTGACGCTGGATGTACTCAAGGTGTCGCCTCATTGAATAATATTATTAGCGCGAAATCTCATGTTCCATCACCTCAACCTGTGAAGAATAATATTTGTATTTTGAGTAGTGAAACATCCAACAGAATACAAACATTAAGTGAAGGAACTCATTTAGGGAACTTTAATATGTGTCACTACCGAACTCCCAGATGCGGAATGAAATATTTGTTAAGGGACATTGATCTAAAAGTACGTAACTTTTCTCAATTAGATTATTGTATTATATTTATTGGTGAAGACGATTTTACAAAAACGCATAATTATATTGAGTTTGTTACTTATATTAGAGATAAATTATTACCACTTAATCATAATAACTTCATAATATGTCTGCCAACTTTTAAATTTATGGACAATACAAATATAATGTTTAACAGCAGAGTTAATACTTTCAATAATCTAATTTACATGGATGTTGAGACTTACAATTATGCATTTATACTAGATTCAAATCTTAATCTTCCATACACGTGGGATACGTATAACCAACGGCATGCTCACCTGAATAACAAAGGCTTTATGAAAGTTTTGTCAGACTTGCATGATTTAATCTTGGACCTAGATATTGTAAATACCAGAGACCATAATAAACACTCACAAGTTGGTTGCTCTCAAGGGGATAAAACTGATGGCGGTTCAGTAATATTAACAAAAGCAATGGAGAATCAGTTTTTTCTATAACTACCACCTTACCATTCTCCATCAGAACATAGCTGGGCTTATGAATAAATCAGATATGTTAATAGTTAAATTAGACGAGCTTTCTAGTAAGGGAATAAAGGTAGATATCATCTGTATAACAGAGCATTTTATAGAGGCGGGCTATGAATGTATATTGCATATCCCTAATTTCTGCCCAGCTGCCTTTTTTACCAGAAGTGTCAAATGTGGGGGAACTTGCATTTTTGCTGCAATTTGGAGAATTGACTCATATTGCAAAACAGTCGATCTCGGGTGTTTTCGAATGTTGCGGTATTGAACTGACATCTTATAATATTGTTGTAATATGCATTTACAGAATTCCAAAAAATAATTATAATGTATTTTATGAAAAATTGGACAATATATTGAGAAGACTTTGCGTATCTACAAATAAAAAAATTATATTAACCGGAGACTTTAATATTGATGTGTTAAAGAGAAATAAAATCACAACAGAATTTGAAAACTTTCTCTTGCAATATAATCTCAAATTAGAACTTGATAAACCAACCAGATTGGCTAGTAACTCTTGCTTGGATAATTTTGCACATTCTTACCGTAAAGGTTGTAAAGCTGAAATAATAGATTTACTTCTATCTGACCACACATCACAACTACTCCAAGTTCCTATTAAAAAAACCTGTATGATTAAATATTGGAAAATAACTAAACAGGAAATATCAGTAGATAATTTAATGAAATTTAAAAATCATCTAAAAAACCTAACTTTTCGACGAGTATACGAAGCTAAGGACGCAAATGAATCATATGAAAATTTTATAGATGACTTTATATTGTTATACAAATTGTGTTTCCCAGAAAAAATAGTAACCATTTATACTTGCAAAAAAACCAAATGGATTTCGAAGGGGATAAAAATATGTAGCAGAAAACAGAGGCAGCTACTTTGGACATATAGGCATAATCCGAACACAAAAAATAGACTTGCTTTTTAAAAAGTATTCCAAGCTTTATAGAAGAATAGTAAATTTAACCCAGAAGGCCCAAAACAACCACTTCATAAATACGTCTCAAAATAAGTCAAAAGCTGCTTGGCAAGTTATTAACAAATCTAAAGTATGTCTGCCGCAAGAACCGATATTGACCATACAAAATGATAAATCAACTCTTACACATCCCCTTGACATTGCGAATGAATTCAATAAATATTTTATAGAGATTATAGAAAATAATTCAAAAACAAACCCATTAACAAATTCGTGTAGAAATGTTAATATTGAAAACTCAACTTCGCAGTCTCTATTTATGCTACCAGTTTCAGATACTGACATTATAAAAGTGATAAGTAGCTTAAAAAATACTAGTACAGTAGGATACGACGGTATTTCAACTAAAGTAATAAAAGATGTTAAGGAGGTTTGGGAAATGGTTTGTAAGCGACTGAGTAAATCTGCGTATCTATTGTTTCAATTATCTAAGAGAGTTAATTCTGAGACACTGTTAACAGCCTATCATGGACTTGTAGTCTCAATTCTCCGTTATGGTGTTGTTTTCTGGGGGCAATCAACAAATAGAGAACTAGTATTTAGGATGCAAAAAAGGTGTGTAAGATCCATGTGTAATCTAAAGTCAACAGATAGTTGCATTCCCTACTTCAAGAAATTAAAAATATTAACGTTACCAGCTATATATATATTAGAAACTGCACTATTTGTAAAATCAAATCCACATTTATTTACAAAGTTTTCAACAGTTAAGAAGACCCCCATTCGGAGTCAATATGAAAATCAACTATGTACGTTGAAATGTAATACTGCGTTAATGAAAAAGAGCTTTTTTGGTGTAGCACCAAAAATTTTTAATAAAATACCCGATGCTATAAAATGTATGCCATTAAAGAAATTCAAAAAGTGTCTTCACAAGTTATTAGTTGAGAAATGTTATTATGCCTTGGATGACTATTTTAATGATAATATTATTTGATTATATTCTGTAATTTTATAAATTATTATTATTAATGTTGACTTGATGACTATTTTAATTTTGGATGACTATTTAATTAAATTCAGTAATTTTATTAATTCATATTATTACATTTATTTTTACGCTTTGACATTGAAGTTTACATCTTGACGTTTAATTTTACGCTTTGACATTGAAGTTTGACATCTTGACTTTTAATTTTACGCTTTGACATTGAATTTTACATTTTTAACATTTTGATATTATTATTTTTGACATTTAATTTTAATTTATGCCATTATTGAAAATCTAATGTTCTTCAAAGCGGATATTTTGTGGTTTACATTATTTTATTAATTTGATTTAAAGATTCGTCAATGTTCAATGAAATTGCAAATTCTTGACGAGATAAATGGTCAAAATTGTGTAATTGTAGTGATGTGTTTGCTGTTTATTGTTTATGAATCCGTGTCAAATCCTTGTTTTTATTAAGTATATTGCATGTATTGTACGCCCTAGAGGCAAAACATAGCGCTCTCAACATATTACATAAGAACTTATAATGTACCTATGTTTTACAATGAATAAATGAATCTTGAATCATAAATAAAATATAGACATAAGATAGTAAGATAGATAAGTTTCCCTATTGTAAGCTAAAGTTATGTAAGCTTAGTTATTATATAGCTAGAGTATAAAAATGTCATCCCTAGCTAGCTCAAAGATGTACTTGTTCCTCGACTCTTCCTCCTCGACTAGATTCAGAGATTCCTTCTTTTCCTCGTCAACTTACCTTTGCTCCCGTAAGTTTCCTCTTAATCGGGGGGCTGTTATACCCAAGGAATATCACACCCTTATCCCCGTCACAGTGCTGATACTTCACTCCTCGCCTCAAATGCATACAACCCCGTCCTATACAAAAACAGTCAGTCGCATTCCATCCATAATCCCGTGCATTCGTGGGTCACACTCGAAATTATAATACCCTTTAATTTGTGAAGTTAACCCTTAAATTGACATAGTATGCCCCAACATACATCAACTTTGAAAAAATATATTGTTAAAGGAAATAATAAAATGACGTAGATTTATTTTTTTACCCACTTGCAACACTAACTATTTTTGGTGGGAAATATAAAACAGATACCTGGCAACACTTATTTTGACATTAGTGGAAGAAAATGGCGACCCGGCGGCCGGCTGCTGTTCTCTCCAAGGTATTTATATTATTTTATAAATTAATATAAGGTTTAGGAAAAATTAAATGACTGAATTCTATGCTTGATATTATGCTAATATAATTTCAATAATAAGTTTGAAGTTTTTACGTCTTCAAATGGTTTTATTTTGGGTACTAACATGAAGTATGCTGTGACATACATTGCCAAGTTTGCAGTAAAAGACCCCTAAAACAATTTGTATGTCATGGCATACACTGACAGTTCTGGGGATATGCTTTGCTTACTTTATGTTTTAGCATTTCTTTTTCTTTGTCTGCAGCAAAAGCTTGAAACTCGGGGTGGTAGAATTTTAGCGCTTGTCCCTGCTCATAATGCACCTTCTGACGATAGTGAACCTTCCGATATTGAAGATGAGATACCTGAGCACGCTCCGCTTTCTATGTCCAGTTCTTCTGCATCCTCAATTGAAAGCTCCTTAGAAAGACTAAACCTTTTTAATGATGAACAAGAACCCACTAACGACAATGTTCGCCTTACACCCATTTTCCAAACTGTTTATTCGAGCCCATCTCTAGAACCGAATTGTAATAAAGTACCAATATTGAGTGACATCCCATCATTTCCCGCAACACCTGCGTCACCTGTAACTCCTGCTACTCCCACAAATTCTGCAACAGCTTCACTTCTTGCACGCTCTCCATCTTTTGGTTTGGAAACACCACGCATGCCAGCGAATGCCACCTCCACATCACTTTTTTCCAGAAGAACAAGATCACAACGTTCTACTATTAGTGTTGCTCAACGACCTAGACGAATTCAAAAGTTCACTCTGAGCTATCGTTGGAAAAAAGCTGTGTTTCGTCATTTGGCTACTATGGAAGAGGAATCGGATTCTATAGGCGACGCCACTATCCAAACCCCCCTGGAATATTTCTATAAGTTTTTTTCTCCTGATATTTTGACACACATTCTGGAACAATCAAATGCTTATGCAGTATCTAAAACTGGACGTACACTAGGTTTGACTGAAGACGAATTACGAGACTTTATAGCTATACATATCATAATGGGTGTGGTGAGCATGCCATCTTACACTGATTATTGGAGTTTGCGATACAGGTACAAACTAGTGGCTGATCTGATGCCACTAAAACGCTATCAACAGATACGTCGCTATTTACATTTCGTTGACAACAATATCGAAGATTCTGATAGATATTATAAAATTAGGCCGTTGGTGCAAAAAATAAGAGAAAATTGTTTAGCTCAAGAAAATGAGAAGAGGTTTAGTATTGATGAGATGATGATCCCATATAGATCCCATATCAGAAGTCGGTCGAGCTTATTCGAGCAGTACGGTCTTGACCGTGATTGTGCGCGCACGCGGGGTCATTAACCTCTGCTACGACGATGGATAACGAATCGAAAAGATTAAAGTGTTCTAATTGTAATATAGTCATTTGTGAAGTTTTAGCTTTCGTTCAAAATAAGATCGATGTTATGACGGAAGAAAGCCTCGTACAAATCTGTGAAAGTGCTTTTAGTTCGGATGAGATTGAAGTAGCAAAATCGTTACTTTTTGAATCAGTGAAAAAGCGGTTGAAGGCTAGAAAACGTCAAGGGAAGACTTTAAGGAATATCGAAGATATTATTTGCTTGTTTACCGGTGAAGTGCGGCAGCGTGGAGCGCGAGAGCGGGACCTCAAGTGAGTGTGTGTTGCGTCCTAGCACGAGCGCCGAGTCGACGGTGAATGGAACAGCTGTGGAGCGCACTGGCGGGTCGGTGAGTCATACTGTTATTGTTAACGATAAGGAGTTTAATAATTTAACTAAGAGCACGTTATCGCCACCAAAACAAGTTTCCTTTGCCGACCTACTTCAGAGAGAGGGTGAATGGAATGTGCAAGCGAAGGATGAAGCCTGGCATTTGGTACAGAGAAATAGATTTAAAAACCGTTTCATTAGTCGGACAGGCAGTGCGGTTATTAATTCTAGCGAGAATAGCTCTAAGTTTAAAGCGGCGGAATCGAAAGTGCCACTGTTTATATCTAACGTGCATGCGTGGGATGTAACTGAACAGGATATAATTAATTACATATACGATAAAACGCGAGAAACAGTTTCGTTAGTAAAAATCAAAATGAAGCAAGAAAGGAACTACAACGCATATAAACTGTATGTAACTAAATATAAAATAACTGACTTCCTGGACGACAAGTTTTGGCCATCAGGAATATCGTTCAGGCGTCTTCTAAACCTATCTCAGAATAAAAACAGGAGACAGGGCCTTGAAAATCGTAGTTCAGAAAGACAGATTAATACAAATATTTGTTAAAATTGAATTAATTAATTAATAATAATTATGGATTGCTACAGTGAAATAATAAGTTTTAACTGTAAATCTTTGAAGAGATCTTTAGAAGGAATCAGAACGTTATGCGTAACAGCTGACGTGCTTGCCCTTCAGGAAACCTGGCTGCTTCCGCATGACTTGCCGCTGCTTAATACAATCGACGACGGGTTCGGGTGCACCGGCACGTCTGCGGTCGACACTACGGAGGGTGTACTCAGCGGGAGGCCCTATGGCGGCGTCGCGCTGTTGTGGCGTAAAAGTGCGTTCGAATCTGTGTCCGTGATTGAGTGTAGTAACGTGCGGGTCTGTGCGATAAAGATAACCGTAGGCGGTAGGTCAGCGGTACTTTTTAGTGTATATATGCCTACTAACTCCTATGACAATCTACCCGAATTTACCGCGTGTTTTAGTGCGATTCGGTCGGTAGTTGAAGTGGAGGAGAACAATGGTGTTGAGGCCTTTTATATATTGGGCGACTTTAATGCTCATCCAAATGAGTTGTTTCATAATGAAATGTTAGCTTTATGTGAGGATTTTGAATAGCTTTGTATAGATTTAAACATGTGCTCTGAAACTACCTATACATTTTATAGTGAAGCTCACGGTTGTACTAGGTGGTTGGACCACTGCATTGTTACAAAATCAGCTCGGGAGTCAGTCGTTGGTGTGACTGTACGTCATGACGTGTATTGGTCTGACCACTTTCCTCTTGTGGTTAAATGTAATATGTATAAGCTTAAACCTAAAGTTAATGATCTGTATACGGAAAAACCCATAAATCGTGTCGTGTGGGGCGAGAGACAGATACAGCAGATTAATAAATATCATGAAATTTGTCATTCACAATTACGGTTGATAGATTTTCCACAGGAGTTGAGTGAATGTTGTGATGGTTTTTGCGCAAACAAAGATCATCATACAATGCTTACTAGAATGTATGAGCAAGTTATATGTACGCTGTCTCGCGCGGCCATTCAAACACATAGGGAAAAGTGTCCCAGAAGGGGAGGTTATGTTATTGGGTGGAACAAGCACGTGGCGGACTCACATCGGAGGGCGCGGCTTGGATTTCGATTGTGGAATCTGGCTGGGCGACCAGCAAATGGTCGAATCTTTGATGAGATGTCGGAGGCAAGGAGACATTTTAAAGCGAAATTAAAAAGGTGTCAGGATAGACAAGAGCAATTTAAAATGGATCTCCTTGCAACTGATCACTCTTCCAAGGATTTTAAAAGTTTTTGGAAACATACCAACAAAATGAATATCAGGCCTAGCTTTCCGATGAGTGTCGGTGGTTCTGCTGACCACAAGGACATAGCGGAAGTCTTTAGGGAGCATTTTGCTGTACGGTCACCCTTGGGTCCCACAGCTGGTGAGGTGGGAGATGGTGAGCCCATTGTGACGGGGCAGAATATAAAAATATCAGCTAAGAGTGTCACTAAAGTTATTAGCGGAATGAAACGTGGAAGGTCTCCTGGTCACGATGGGCTCAGTATCGAGCATTTTAAATATGCAGGGGTTCATTTGCCGCGAGTATTGTCCATGTTTTTTAGCCTTTGTGTCGGACACTCGTACTTGCCAGAACCGCTAATGCGGACAATAGTTGTCCCTATAGTAAAAAACAGGACGGGTGATACGTCCGACATAAATAACTATCGACCCATCTCACTCGCGACCACTACAGCAAAGGTGCTTGACGGTTTGTTGAACAGTCGCCTCACTGCACAGATTGAGTTGCACGACGCCCAGTTTGGGTTTAAAGCTGGAGTCTCAACAGAGAGCGCTATTCTGAGTCTGAAGAGGACGGTCATGTACTACACTGCCAGGAGGACGCCGGTATATGCGTGTTTCCTCGACTTGTCAAAAGCTTTTGATCTAGTATCTTATGATATACTGTGGGGCAAGTTGAGGAGCGCGAGTGTGTCGGCACAGTATACCTCCCTTCTCAAGTACTGGTACTCCAATCAAAAGAACCGGGTGAGGTGGGTAGGTACTCTGTCGGACGAGTACAGCCTAGAATGCGGAGTTAGACAAGGGGGGTTAAGCTCGCCTTTGCTATTTAAGTTGTACATTAACCAGCTTATCGAGCGACTGAGCGGTACACATGTTGGCTGCCATATTGATGGAACATGTGTCAATAATATAAGTTATGCGGACGATATGGTACTGCTCAGTCCATCGATAGGTGGGTTGAAAAAGCTGCTGTCAATCTGCGAGGCCTATGCGGAGGAACACGGCTTGATATATAACTCGAGGAAGAGTGAGCTCCTCGTATTTGAAGCACCCAAGCAACAACCACGCAGTGTTCCACCCGTAAGTCTCAACGGAGTGGCATTAAAAATTGTTAGCTGTTTTAAGTATCTTGGCCACGTTGTTACAAGTGACTTAAGGGACGATGGAGATATTGAGAGGGAGCGCAGGGCATTGTCTGTGAGAAGCAATATGCTAGTCCGCAGGTTCGCTCGTTGTACTAATACCGTCAAAGTAACCCTTTTCAAGGCGTTCTGTCAATCGTTTTACACGAGCGGCCTGTGGGTGTCATACACGCGGCGAGCTTACGGTGCCCTGCGTGTCCAATTCAATAATGCCTTCAGGATGCTGTTGGGACTGCCATGGCGCTGTAGCGCGTCGGGAATGTTCGCAGAGGCTCGCACAGATGATTTCCACGCCATCATGCGTAAGAAAGCGGCCTCACTACTGCGGCACCTGCATGGTAGTGACAACAGCATTTTGAAGATGATTGCTGCCAGACCGGACTGTCCCTTGCAGAGACACTGGGTGGCCACAGTCATTAATAATACAAATATAAGATTGTAATAACTAACCATACTAACCTAATTATTTAAGCACTCTTTGTTACTAACACACCATTACTAACAAACCTATGGACTTATCATCTAGAGTCTGAAATAAACTTATTATTATTATTATTATTATATAAAGGGACAAAAGCGGGCAAGCGTCGTCAATACATGAAAGACAAACCGAATAAGTGGGGATTTAAAAACTATGTACGCGCTGGAGTGTCTGGCATGATCTATGACTTCATCTTGTATGGAGGAGAGGATACATTTAGATTCCATACTTTTAGCGAACAAGAAGCCTCTATCGGATTTGGAGCGCAAGTGGTGATCGCTTTGTGCAAAACTATAAAATCTAAACCAGCTTTTGTATTCTGTGACAACTTTTTTAGCTGCCCAGAGTTATTTTACATACTTAGAGAAGAGTATGGGATCTTTGGACTGGGAACCATCAGAAACAACAGGTTGCGAGGTGCAGAAGCAAGTCTGCCTTCAGAAAAAGAAATGAAGAAGAAACCCCGGGGTAGTCATGCTCAAGCCACTTGCAACAAAAACCGCCTGGCCGTAGTACGTTGGCATGATAACAAAGCAGTGACATTGATAAGTTCCTATGTAGGCGTTGAACCAGTAGGTACAATAAAAAGGTACTGCAAGGACTCTAAAACTAAAGTTGACGTTCAATGTCCGCAAATAGTGAAGGAGTACAACAAGCACATGGGAGGGGTTGACTTGGCCGATATGCTTATATCTTTATATAGAACACCGTTCAAGACAAGGAGATGGTATATTGGCATATTTGCCCAACTCCTGGATATATGCATAAATAACGCATGGCTTCTCCACAGAAAGGATTCAAAGTCAAAATCTATGCGCCTCTGAAGGACTTTAGATTCGAGTTGTACGAGGGTCTAACAAAATACCAACGTTCCGAAAATGGTATCGAAAGGCACGAAAAAACGAGTGCCACAAGCTAGTCCTGCGGAAACATCACGGTATGATAACGTTGGTCATTTTATGACCATGACCACCCAAGGACGATGTCGACTGTGCTCCAAACTAACTGTTGTACAATGCCTGAAGTGCCAAGTCCGACTCTGTTTTGTTACTGGTAAAAATTCTCGTAATTGTCAACTGCAATACCACGAACCAACGTAATTTTTGGTAATTTTAAATACTTAAGAAGCCTAGTAATTGGTAATGTATGTCCCTACATACCACACATTTACAGTATGTAGTCTTGAGAAGTTGGCAGTGTATGTTGTGGCATACATGAGTTTTCAGGAAAAGCAAGCTTTTCAGATTTTTTCTGAAATTTTTTTGTAACAGTTTTACATGTGTTTATTAATTTTTTAATAAAAAATAACAGTTTTTATCACATTTTTTTCTATGCCAAATTAAGGGTTAAAAAAAAAAAAAAAAAAAAAATCTAACAGAACATTCCTTTAATCTGATTAATGTTCGCGAAGTACGAAATTTAAAAAAAATCTCTAAATTACAACAAAAAATTGCAAGATTTATTATTTCGTTCAAAATAATATCAAGTATAAAAATTATTCAACATAAAAAAGTACTAGTTATGATTGTCAACAGGCGTGAATTATATCTAGTGTAAAATAATATTTTATAATTAACTTACTACTACAGTTCTATATATTGGTGTCCATTAATACTAAGTGTATTAGTGTAGTTAAAAAGTAAAAATTTCAGTCTTTATTATTTTCAACAAACACAGACCAAATTGCAAATATCCAACATTGTACTCGTGCGCAGCGCTGCCCGCGTGGCAGCACTGGCAGGGTCGCCATGCAATGTGGAGCAATGAGGGAGACGTGTTGGTGTTAGGAATATCTTTAATTGAGTGCCTTAATAACTAACTTACACTACTTACTTATAGGGCGAGGTGTCACACACACTACAAAATAGCAGCCATCGACACGCTACGACATAATATATTTACTCGATTGACTTTTGCAAAACCATTAAAAAAGATGAACTTTTCTCAGTATATTCACGTGAGTACCCGCGATTTATAGTAAATTTAGTATGTCTCACGATAGCTATTATAAAAACATCCCCCATTTCATCTTTCCCAAAATATGAATGTCACTACAATCGTGAGAGATCAAAAAATGTTATTTAGGACCGGATTTAAATTTCGAACTGTTATAATTTCCTCAAAACACAACTATCAGCGCCACCGATTAGTTTCTCGCGACAGTGTATTATATTTTTTACAATAGTTGCAGTAAGGGAACAGTATAGTTGTGAAATAAGTGCTTGTGTAGTTCAGTAAAAAATGGTGTCGCATTCAAATTATTTAATAAACGTTCCCAAGCTCAAAGGACGCGAAAATTACTTGGAGTGGTGTTTCGCGGCAGAAAATTTTCTTGTGTTGGAAGGCACGCTTGGAATTATCAAACCAGAAGCAGGTCAACCAGCAATTTCTGCAGCCGAAGATGCTAAAACCCGTGCTAAATTGATTTTAACAATAGATCCTTCTATCTATCAAAGCAGTTACATCTACAAAGGAATTATGGGATAAACTTAAATCTTTATATGACGATTCGGGATTTACTAGAAGAATAAGCCTATTGAGAAGTTTCATATCAATTCGTCTGGAAAATTCTCCTTCAATGAATTCCTATGTTACTCAGTTAGTGGAAACGGGACAAAAATTAGCGGGAACAGGATTTAACATCAGTGACGAATGGATAGGTTCATTATTATTGACTGGATTAACTGAAAAATTCTCCCCAATGATAATGGCAATCGAACATTCGGGGATGCATATTACAACGGACGCCATTAAATCAAAGTTACTTGACATGGAAATGGAAGTGAATGAAAGCGATAGTGCTGCCTTTAGAAGTTTTAAAAGTAGGCCGTACCAACATAAGAAACCGGTATGCGGCAGTGGTGATTGTGAACACAACGGACAGGAAACAGCAGATACACGACAGTGTACCTCACGCCGTGGTAGCTATATCGCGTCACACTGACAGTTGTGTCTACTACACGGACATAAATGATGACGCAATCAGCAAAATAATCAGACGGGCGCTGGGTGAGGGTGAGCGGGGAATCCTGGATTATAACCTAAAAATGGCAATAAAAAATAGAGATGCGCTGGTCGTGAGCGCTCTTCTGGGTGGGGACGGTTCGTAAAGCCGCACAACTGCTGAAAAGGCCCAGATATAGAAAAAAAAAAATCATGGATTAGAGTTGTTGTATAGATGTTTTGGTGTGTTCGCAAAAAAAAATGTATTTATTAAAAATGTAATTAATGTAAAGTAATATAAGTTTATTAATAAGACTAATAAAAACCACTAGCACTACTGCAATTAGCTTACTGCCGCGTGGGCGGGGACGTCATGCATTCGTAAATGTTCTACAGTCGGTTGCGCTGTGGGCTGGGTCGTTCCGTTCCCTACGAAATGGTTGATCGGACCGATTGCTGGCCTACACGTCATACCCGTGAACGGGTGCCTTCTGCTGGAACAGGTCGGCTCGCTCATCGTGTTGGTGGGCTGATTCAGTAGGATTAGTCTAAGATAATAAGACTATAATAATTAGGTAACAACATAAAGTATTGTGTGTAGTATAGTGGTAGGCGTAGCATGTAAGATCTTTATAAAAAATATATATATATTTGACCATAGAAAGTATGTACTTGTAATATGACAAGGGCACGGACACGAGTCCGTGGAGAAATTCAATTTTTATCTATTAAAAAAAAAAACATAGGAAACCGATAGAAAAAACTAAAAGTCTATTGCTAAGCAAAGATAAAGATGGCGGGCAGATGCAGATGTCAAAGTCCAAAGTTATTAAATGTTTTAAGTGCAAAAAGTTGGGACACTATCGGAATCAGTGCACAAATACTGTGAAAGAAATGGAAAATAAACAAACAAACGCATTTAGTGCAGTCTTCCTTAATGGTTTTTATAGTAAGACTGACTGGTATATTGACTCGGGAGCGAGCGTGCATTTAACAACAAATGTACATTGGATTCAGAATGCACGTTATGATCACAGCATGAAAGAAATTGTAGTGGCGAACGACAGCAAAGTGCAAGTTACATGTTTTGGTGACGTAAAAATTACTACATGTGCAAATAATTGTAATTATGATGTTACAGTTGAAGAGGTTATGTGCGTTCCAAGTCTGACAACAAATCTACTTTCCGTGAGTCAATTAATAAACAAAGGCAATAAAGTATCCTTCAGAGAGAGTGGTTGTGATATCTACAACAGAATGGGAAATTTGGTGGCCACAGGCACCTTAGTCAGTGGGGTGTACAAACTGAATACACCAGTGCACCTGTCAGCAGCAGCGGTGGTATCTAATGAGATGTGGCATCGAAGACTTGGTAATGTCAATAGTACTTACCTGAATAAAATGCAGAACGCTGTTGAAGGCTTATCCATTGAAGAGAAGGCAAAGATAAGCAGAAATTCCTGTATAACTTGTTGTAAGGGCAAGCAGAGCCGTTTGCCGTTCCCCAGCAATGGCAACAGATGCACTCAGTTACTTAATGTGGTGCATACCGACGTGTGCGGACCAATGGAGAATGTCTCTATAGTAGGATCAAGAACCGGACAGTATCAGCCACTTTAAATAATAAAACTCCTTATGAATTGTGGACTAATAATAAACCTGATATTAGTCATATCCGAGTGTTTGGTAGTACAATAATGAAGCATGTGCCTAAAGAAAAGAGGCTAAAATGGGATGAGAAATCTGAAGAGTGTATCCTGGTGGGTTATGCTGAAGATACAAAAGGATATAGAATATATAATCCTCAAACCAAGGTAATTACTACAAGCCGAGATGTGATTGTTATCGAGAAGGACAAGAGCAGCAATGTAATAGTAAAAGAGAAGAATTTGGAAACTAATTTAGAAGAGCAGAAGAGTTCAGATTCAGTGGGGGACAATAGTCAGTCAGATGACTCATTCATTTCTGCAGATAATGCTGATGATTCTACATTTGTGCTAGATGAAAGTGTAAACTCAGACAGTTCTACTGCAAGTACTAGCAGTATGGTAAAGAGATAACCTGCTAGAGAACGAAATCCACCAAAGAGGTATGGTTATACATGTATGAGTACAACGAGTACCACTGTCAATGACAGTGAGTTATCTTTGGAGGAAGCTCTAAATGGTCCAGAGAAGGAACATTGGTTGCGTGCTGTTCAGGAAGAACTACAGTGCTTCGAAGATAATAATGCATGGGAGCTTGCGGATGCACCATTAGATAAGACAATTGTGAAGTGTAAGTGGGTTTTAAAAAAAAAAGTGTGACAGTAAAAATAAAATTTGTTATCGTGCTAGACTAGTTGCTAAAGGGTGCAGTCAGAAAAGTGGTATTGATTACAAAGAGACATTTTCCCCATTTTGGTTTAGCTGTACAATTAGATTTAAATACTAGCCATCTGGATGTTAAGACTGCGTTTCTTAACGGAGAATTGGAAGAAGTCATATATGTATATGCAAAAGCCAGACTGTTTAGAATGTTCTAATGATGACAAATGTAAATTCTAAAGTCAAACAGGGCTATATATGGTTTAAAACAATCCTCCAGAGCATGGCATAAAAAGGTTGATAATGTTATGTTAACTAGTGGTTATAAAAATTCCAAATTAGAACCATGTTTGTATACAAAAACTGTAAATGGTCTCAGGACAATAGTTACTTTATATGTTGATGATTTTTTCATATTTTCTAATGATAGTGAAGAAACTAAGTTGTTAAAAGAGACTTTGAGTAGCCAATTTAAAATTAAAGATTTAGCCCAGATAAAACAATGTCTTGGTATAAATGTTAATGTTGATAAAGAGAATAATTTTATTACTTTGAGCCAAGAAAACTATATTGATCAGTAATTATTTAAATTTAATATGTGTGAGAGTAAAGCTGTAGATACTCCACTGGAAGTTAAGTTAAATATTGAGAAATATGAAGGTACAAATAGTGATATCAATCCTTACCAGCAGCTCATAGGGAGCCTGATGTACTTAGCAGTACTTACAAGGCCAGATATTGCCTATGCAGTAGGATACTTAAGTCAATTTAATAAATGTCATAGTGATAAACATTGGACGTATGCAAAACGAATATTAAGATATTTAAAGAAAACTAGAAATTTAGGTTTAAAGTATTGTAAAATAGGTAATGTTAATATTCAAGGTTATGTTGATGCCGATTGGGCAAATGATCCTACAGACAGAAGATCATATACTGGTTTCTGTTTTATGTTGTCAGGTTCAGTCATTTCATGGAGCTGTAAAAAACAAAGAACTGTAGCGCTTTCGAGCACAGAAGCCGAGTACATGGCTATTACCGAAGGTTGTAGAGAAGCTGTGTTTCTCTTAAATTTGCAATGTGAGATTACTGAACAAATGTATACAATTAATTTATATAATGATAATCAAAGCTCACAAAAATTGTCTGGGAATCCTATGTTTCATAACAGAACTAAACATATAGATGTTCAGTATCACTATTGTAGAGAAGTAATTTCTAAAAAGTTTGTTAAAGTTAATTATTTGCCCACCAGCAATATGCCAGCAGATATGTTGACTAAAAGTTTGTGTTCAACTAAACATTATAAATTTATAAATATGTTAGGCATTGTAAATGTATTAGAATAATATAGTATTTTGAGAGTGGGGGTGTTATAATTTCCTCAAAACACAACTATCAGCGCCACCTGTTAACAGCAATGTACATCAGTGACGTTATAATAAAATTCATTCCTTCCTTCTGTCTTGTTTTAGAAGAAAGCACGTTGTTTTATTTCAAATAAATTAATAATAAATTATTAATACGAACGAATGTATGAACTCATTGCACAGAAAATAATGTTCAAATTTCTAAGATAGCAAAATCTTGGTTATATCGTAATATATTCAAATTTAAATTTTAAATACAAAGTTTAATTTAACATCAAGCCGCCAGAAGTAGATACTTGTGACAACTGCGATATGTATTCAGCAAAACTTAAAGGTATGGAGGATGGTCCTGAAAAATAACTTCTGGAAATAGAAAAAGATTTACATTCAATTGAAGCTAATGATAGATATAAACATAAATCTCAGGATATGATGAGAAGCAAAATGTAATACTAAACACAGAGTATTAGCTGCAGACCTACAAAAATGTTTACTAACACTTTTTTTAACAAATGGAGTTAATTTTTATAAGAGAAAGCTTTGGACATTAAATTACCCTATTTATAATGGTGATGATAATTCTGCATTTTGCTTTAAGTGGGACGAAACTAAAGCTCAAAGGGGTGGAAATTAAATATGTAGCTTTTGGAATCTTAAACTGGGCAACTAGAAACATACCAGGATCAGATCTGGCTATATGGTCAGTTAACTGTTATGGTCAAAATAAGAATATTTGTGTCATCATGTGCATGTTTTTTCTTATTAAAAAGATTACCCAGTTGAAAATTGTCGAACTAAAATTTTTACTAAAGGGACACACTCATATGGAGGCAGATACCGTACACGCCAATATTGAAAGCAAATGCAAACAAAATCCTACTCTGACAATATTAACACCTTGGGATTGGCAACAATTTATTCGGCAATGCTAAAATAAATACACAGTGATTAACATAGATCTTGAAGATTTTAAAAATTTGCAAGATTTGTTATGTACTAATTGTCCTTTTATTAATAGAAAAATTAATATACCTCTAGATAAATTTGAAATGGGTCTCCATTTCAAATTTCAAAATCAGTTACTTTGCAAGTTCGAAAAGAAAACTTTGGGATTTTATATTATAAAAATTCATTTAATGATGAAAATTTTAAGATGGTGGACTTAAGGCGTCATAAGAGGAGGAATTGTTTTTACCGGGAAGTTCACGAAATATGAATGAAACTTTGATTCCAATTTCAGCCAAAAAAATATAACGATATCCAGGAATTACTCTTATATTATTATTTGCATCCATATTGTCTTGACTTGACTTATAAAAAATTGCCACAATCATCCACTGCATCGGACTTTCCCGACGACGATTATGGTTCTGAATAAAACTTGTGATTAATGAAACATGTCATGAGGTATTATGCTTAGAAAATCTGAACTTAGGATATTCTGTTATACGGGTATCTAATAAAAAATATTTTATTGTATTTAGAGGTAACACGTCCCAAGTCCGTTATTTAAATAATCCAGTATAATTCTATTAGTATTTTTTTGTAATAAAATAGTAATTATTTACTTACTTTTAAATCACAAATAATTTTACTTAGATTTTCACACAATTGTGTAGTCAAGTGACATATGTGAATGATGAGCAAACGGATGCTTAAAATGTGTCTACTGAATAATTAGCTTAATGTGACTTATGATACTTTACCTCCGATATATAGAGTTATTTTTGGTGATTTGATGTATTGATAGTAAGTTCACAGCCAAATCTGGGATATACAAAACATTATTTACTTGTACAGTGCCAATCAACCTGTTGCTGTCTTCGTCATAACTTTGTATATTTACTTTACCACAACCCATGACAGTTAATGATTTATTATCTGCAATAGTAATGTTATTAATTGAAGCAGGCTTAACACATTGAGTACCGTCATTATAGACACAATTAGAACAATAGGTTGCAGTCACCAGTGTCCTCGCGGTGTTTGACAGTTTAAAACCATAAATCCAATTGCTAGTGTTTGTCATGTGCATTGCAGCTCGGGAGTGAAGGTACCAACAACACTTTTCAAGTGCAAAGGAAGCAGAAAACGAAGCACCAGCACTATTAGACTTGTAATCCGAATTGCTTACATTAGGACTGTAACTGTAACTCAAGCCTTGATTTAAGTGACAATATTTAGCAATATGACCATGCCTGTTACACTTTAAGGATCTAGGGCCTTTGATTGAAGGATTATTATTAACCTTTGCATTATTATTGTAGTTTGAATAAAAAGCAGCAGCATTTTCATTTCTAACATCCTGAAGGATTTTAGATTTTTACTAAATCTGTACTTATGGTCGCACCTGAGCTTTCCATTGCCGTTATCATGGGTTTATATGATTCTGGTAGCCCTGCAAGGAGGAGCGTACCCAGCCACTCATCATCAACATGAAACCCAATATTCCTGAGCTTATGTGCACAAGTAATAACTTTGTTAATGTAGTTGTCTACATTTCTACAACTATCAAGAGTTAGTTATAAGTTTACGCAATAAACCTACCTTCCTAGTCAAGCCTGCTGAGTCATCAAAAGCCTTACGCAAGTTATTCCATACCTCTTTAGAAGTTTTTGCCTCTTGGATGTGAATATTATTTATAGGATCCACTAGCAGTGCCATTTTAGTCCTGGCTTTTGTGTCTTCGCTTTTAGTAAAGGTGTAATCGTCATCGTATTCCACGCATTTCCAAAGATCTTCATGTTCTAAATAAATCTTCATGGCAAAACTCCACGTGGCATAATTGTACCGGCTTTATAATTTTTCTAAGTTAATGAAGTTTCCATTTGATACCATTTTTATTTATAAGAATTGTTATGAGTATTATGCTGAAAACGAACCCTGTAACTGAAGCCGATTCCTGAATGACAATGTGAAAACGCGACTGAGAAGTGAGAATGAACGGATTATGGTTACCGATAGCCGCAGATTACTTATTTTTCGCGTAAATACTCTTAAAAAGTTTCCCTAATCGGCATCCTGGGCCCATAACCTGATGAAAACTTGTAAGATGGATAAGATTAAAAGAATTAATCCTATGGAAACATTAAATAAAAGACGGAGCGTAATTAGGTACAATGACGAAGCTTACGATACGTAACCACAGACAGGGCCATGCGACTTCTATACTAGAGGTGTAACTAATATATTCATAATAGGTACAGGTATTTTAATATAAGCCACGTATATTAATAAAAGGATACGCGAATGTAAAGTAATAGGTTACCAGGTAGGTATTAGACAAATATTAGGGACAGGGATGCCCGATCTACTGATTTTTTGAATCGATTCAACATATTTAATGCGATCTTCGCTCGGATCGAATCGTATGCCTGAAAGATCGTAAGAAAAAATTGAATCTACTACAATGTTATTTAAGTTATGAATCTTTGATAACACTAGCATTGTAGCGAGGGCAGAGTATTTACAAACAACAAAGTAATATTACACCTAAGTCCCTTCATTCAAATTAATTTCAAGTACCTAAGACTGCCCGCAGTTGAAATATGAAATGAAATGAAGGTATGTGTATTCTGTTAATATTTTGTTTATTTTATACCGCTGTTTATATTAGTTCTCTAATTCGTTTTTCTTTCATTGTACATATTACTACGATACGATACAAAGGTGTTTAGCGTAACATATTAATTTAAAATACTGTTAATATGGCTCCGCCAATAAAATCAAACGTTTGGGCGTTTTTTATTAAATGTGACACGGGTGGACAGTGTAAATTATGTAAACAGAGTGTTAGAATAAAAGGAATACTACGAATTTAATAAATCATCTCAAACGGCATCATAAAGACAGTTATTGTGATATAAGCAAGAGTGGAGAAAGTTCTACTACAGGAACAGTCGAAATCGTAAGTGTTAAATTTAAAATTTAAGTTGTAATGATGCGGTTTTCTTAAAATATTTATTCGTTAAAATATTGAAACTAGTTGTGTCTACAAAAATTTTTATACGTCTTGTAAAATTAGGTGGTTTAAGTAAAATATACCATTTTACTTAAACCACCTAATTTTACTATAACAATCTTTTCCTTTTTAGACTATTGAACCCGCCCCTTCGCCCAGTCGGATGAGTATTAGTGATGTTGACTCGGGTGAAGAATTGTTGAATATTACTCCGCTCATTACATCAACGCCAAGGAAACATTAGCCTCGTATTGATGACGTTATTTCTAATATTCGAGCATTTCGAAAAGGTGGGTCCAAAGAACTTAAATTGAATAACGCATTGCTATATTTTATTACGGTTGATGATTTGCCTCTAAATACCACAGAAAAAAAGGGGTTTTAAACACCGAGTAGAAATACTGTTACGAAACTTATTGATGAAAAATGTGAGAGCATTTCTAAAGTCATAAAAGCGCAACTGAAACAGATTCATAGCTTTTGTTTGACTACCGACGTTTGCACAGATACGATGAACACAAGAAGCTACTTTGGTTTAACTTGCCATTTTCTGTATAAGATCGCTTTAAAATCAATAGTTGTAGCCATAAAATCTCTGCAATGTTTGGAACATTAGTGAACAAAAAATTTTAGCAGCGGTCACCGATAATGGTGCAAATATTGTCAAAGCCATCCAAGAATTACTGGGCAAACACAAGCACTTACCTTGTTTTGCACACACTCTTAATCTAGTTGTGCAAAAAGCTGTGGAAGAGACCTGAGGTTTTGAGGCATTGGTAAATAAAGTCAAAAGCATCGAAACTTTCTTTAAACACAGTGTTTTTGCACAAGACGAATTAACGAAACTACAAAAAAATAATAATGTATCACGGAAGAAGTTGGTACAAGATATAATCACCAGGTGGAATTCAAAGCTGTAGTTTTGACTCCTATAGAAAGTGTTACTAAAGAAATTTCGAGTCAAGATTATGTACCGAGCAATATAATCATACCAATTATTTTCTGTATGACCAAAACTATTGAATCTGCTAATACCGAAGCCACTTCTGACGTTTCTGACGTAGGTTCAGAATTTAAAGCGAAAATACTCGGAGAAATTAAAAAACGCTTTAAGAATATTGAAAAAGTGCATCTTTTGGCGATTTCAACAATTTTAGATCCCCGATTCAAAAAAAAATATTTTACCGATGCTCAGTCTTGTGTAAAATCACTGAATGCTATCACCGATTTGATCAAAACAGTGGACGGCAACAAAGATTCGCCAGAGAATGCACAAAATGTTTCTATACCCCAAGATGAAGATAACATTTGGAAATTTCATAGCCAGTTGGTGTCGGAATTGAGTCAAAATATTCCAAAGGAAGGTCTGGATGACATTTTAAAAAGTACCTGAGGGAACCGTTACTTGCTAGACCAGCTGATTCAATTACATATTGAACCACCGGGTTTACTATCTGGCCGCACTTACGCTGCTTGGCTTTAAAGTATTTGACGATTGTCGCAACTTCTGTTCCTTCAGAACGCCTGTTTTCTTTAGCTGGAAATACTTTGACCGATAGCCGTAATAGGCTAGATCCAGCACGTTTGTCCAAATTATTATATAGGAAGAGTTTAAATGAAGACAGTTGGGATTTATAGTTTTGTTAACTTTGTTTTTGTTAAAATGAAAACCGAATTTAAGTACATTTACATAAAAATAAACAACTTTGCATGCAAACTGTGCCTTTTTATTCCTTTATAATTACGATACGATCTTCAGAGATCGAATGAGATCGATTCAATGCAATACAATTCAGGGGGCTTACTCTTGAATCCAATTCCGATCGATCGACATTGATATTGTGACGTTTCGTACTCTTGAGATGCAATACTAGCGCCACATTGTATTCGTATTGGTTGGATATTGAATGAACTAAATGGCATCGAGATTGAGTTTAATTCGTACTCTGGACGCTATTTTGACAGCTACGATTGGGTTTGCATTGTGTTGACATTGTGTTATTATTGAGATTTTCCCAATAACAAAAGCGGTACTTTGTTTATATTGTTTTTTAATTATAAGCAAATTTAGCTTTCTTTTTGCAATAGAAATGGCACGTTTAGCTCTACCATTTGTGTTTTTGCAAAATGCGCGAAGAATGCAACTAAAAATACGAAGAAATGAGCGTCGCTTGGCGCGTTACATGGATAAGGCTTTCTCCATGGGTGACGAGGAGTTTGTGGCAAATTATCGCGTCCCCAAAAGCTTATTTAACGAAATTTATGAGGAGTTGCAGCCCTACTTGCCAGTTGCGAAGAGGAGAAGTGATATATCACCTAAATATAAAGTAAGTAGAAAATAATGTATAAAATTCAATACACCTATCTTAAATGATTTGTATTCAATAAAATATTTTCAATTTACAGTTATTGGTAGCACTCTCATTCTTCGCCACTGGCAGCTACCAAAAGCTTGTTGGGAGTACGTTTGGAACACTCATGTCCCAGCAGTCTGCTTCTAAGGCGATTAATGATACGGTAATCGCTTTAAAGAAGTGGGTAAAGTTTCCCCAAACTCGCTCACAGAGGGATCTTATTAAAAGACGGTAAGCTAATCTCCTTTATTAAAGATACTCCGTTAAGATACTTACCAAAATATTTGAACAAATGCTGAGATATTTGTTTATTCAGGTTTTATGAAAAATTTGGGATCCCTGCAGTCTTGGGCTGCATCGATGGCACTCATGTGGCAATAGTGCGGCCATCAGAAAATGAAGAAAGATTTTTTAATAGGAAGCATTTCCATTCAAGAAATGTTATGATTGTAAGTGTTCAGAGACATGACATTTAATAATTTTAATCAAATAAGTGATTCTTATACATAATTATATTTTCTTCTGTATCATAAAAGTAATAGTTTAACTTTTTTTTAGATCTGTGATGCCGATTTAAACATTCTGTCTGTAGATGCATCCTTTGGTGGTGCAACTCATGACAGTTTCATTTGGAACCAGCACAGTATTAGGAGCCACTTGATCACCCTTAATCATGCTGGGGAAAATGTATATTTTCTAGGTAAATTACTAGAAAATAATTGATTTATTATGAATAGTTGTAAAAGTGTAGTTATTTAATTTCATATTTTTATTTCATTAGGTGATTCTGGATATGCCCAAAGGACATACATGATGACCCCTATTGTGGATGCTGCTGAAGGTTCTCCAGAAGAGCTTTACAACAAAATGCATTGCTCCGCTCGCAATGTAGTGGAGCGTACTATTGGGGTCCTCAAGAATAGGTGGCGATGCTTGTTGGGGCACAGAGTGCTGCACTATCACCCTATAAAAGCATCTAAAATTATTAATAGTTGCTGTGTGTTACACAATATCTGTAACCAATTTAGAAAAAACGATCATTATGATTTTGATGTTGAGTTAAGAAATCAAAATGAAAGTTCCTCTGAACCACCAGAAGCCCGTGTGACTGGTCCATCGATTGCTGAACTAAGGAGAGGGATTGAAAAACGAAATTCTTTAGTTCAGCAATTATGGGCAGCTCGTAGATAATAAGTTTTTTTTCTTATATATTTTTTTTTATGTTGATTCAAAGTTACAAAATATAAAATAAAAAACATTTGAAATTAATTTTTGTAGTTTTATTTAGAAATTAATGCAAAATTAAAAGTCTTTAATATAAAATTTTAGGATGGCTCCTAATGTAATCAGTCTTTTTTTTAAATCTCTCATTTTGACAATAACAATTATACATAATAATTTCTAGCACACATTATACATAGTGAAAATAATATGTAAAATTACTTTGCTTATCTTAGATCATAAATTAAATAACATAATGTCGATATAATCACAAATAAAACGAGTCTTTTTTTTTAAATCTCTCATCTGATAATAACAATTATACATCACTAATAATTTCTATCACACATACATTGTGAAAATAATATATAAAATTACTTTGCTTATCTTAGTTTATAAATTAAATAACAAAATATCGATATAATCACCACTAAATCAGTCTTATTTACAATATTAAAACACCATACACATAGGTAAGTACATACATTCACACGTAACCTCACGTCTGTCTCCCATGGAGATAGGCAGAGACTATGAAACACCTATTACTATGATTTTAACATATCTCAAACATTTAAAAAATAAAACAATAATTGCAAAATCAAGTAATCTAGGAAGGACTCAAACTATTGACGTTTATTAGGTCCTTCCTAAATTATTTGCTATCTGTTGTAGAGCATTGGCCACCCCCGTTATGGCAATAGCTATTTGCTCTGCAGCATCTGCGAGCCTCTCTAGTCTTCGGCTCGTGTCGGATAAGGCCTCTGCACTCAACCTCTCAGCCTCAACGCGTCGTTCCTCAATCCTTGCCATACGGTCCATCTCGGTATCAATTGTCCTAGAGAGTAAACGACGTGACCGACGACGAGAGGTGTTTGTATTGGTACCTTAAAAAAGATACAAATTCATATTTTACTTCCAAGGAACATATTGATATACATATAACATAGCAAACTAAACTAACAAGAGTTTGGTTTTTAAACCATTTTAAAGGTCATTTAGTGCCTTGTGTGATAAAGAAGTGTTGGTTAATGGTATGTCTAATAATTATATTAAGCATTAACAGTAAGAAATTTGGTAAACTATTTGGTGGACTTTATGAAATATTAATTTTATTTAATGGCAGGTAAAAATGTACTTACTAGTTTGAGGTGGTACTGCGTCAGGAGCAGCAGGCGTTTCAGCCCTTGAGGTTCCTGAAGTAGCTAAATTTGGCGCAGGAACAGAGATGATTTCAACATCCATTTCGCTAAATTCTATTGTAGAAGTCGACTCAGATTCTACAACAGAAGAATGCTGTAAAATATAAAAATTTTATTTATTATTTGATCAAAGATTAATTAAGACTCGATTAATAAAGAAAACTCGGGGTCTCGGGTTCAATTCCCGGGTCGGGTAAAGAATCATACATCACTAATAATCTTATTTTAAAAAAATCTTAGTAGTAGCACGGAGTCTGGAATTGTGCCCGGTATATGGCAATAGGCTCACCCCCTATTACATGGGACTCATAACATAAATAGTGAAAAGTGGGTTTACATTGTACAGTGGCATTAAGTGCCGTAATGTGCATCTCCACCTAGCCCTTCAGGGGTAAAAGGCGTGATGTTATGTTATTAAACTGTCAAACACCAAGCGGTCACCGGTGACCGCAACCTAATGTTCTATAATTGTGTCTACAAAACCGGTACTCGACGAGTTAATTAAGAGACCCTTTGCTTGGCAGTCACACTTGCGATCACTCGGCCAACGAGGCAGTCATTAATTTGAATAAATATTACCATTTGTGGGAAAGGATTTACAGCTAGCTCGCTGTCACCAGACGCAAAACTTGTGCCTCCCATCACTGTTACAAGCCGTTTGTCTAACTGGGACAACGAGCTTCTTTCACCTTCTCCTCCACCAGTTCGCCGGATAGAAGCTGCATGTTGGGAACACAGCTTCTTCAGACTGCATTTTTTTTCAGCCCAGTACTATAAGTAAAATTGAGTATGTGTGCACGACGGCAATGCTAGGCCGCGAGCCGCCCGCGACGTGTTCCGAACATGTCCGAACCATGACAAAAAGGCAAGTTCAGACACGAATATCAAAGGCGTGCGGCGGCGATCCTTTGTTCCGCGCCGCCGCTGCTTGGTTTGAACTTGCCTTTGAGCATGTACGGACATGATTCCGTCGCAAAGCGGCCGAGTCGCGCGCCCATAGCGACAGGATTAATCCTGTCCGCGCGCGGCTCGCCTATAAAAGGACGCCTCCTTGCGAGGCACAGTCAGTGTGTCAATGGTTGTCAATGATAAATCACACAGAGTGTGTCAATAGTAGTCAATGTAATATCACGCAGTCAGTGTATCAGTTGTCAATGATAAATCACACAGTGTGTGCCAATAGTTGTCAATGAAATATCACGCAGTCAGTGTGTCAATGTATTGTCAATGTATGTAGTCGTTATAAGTCGATCATAGCCAGTCGACCTATTATTGTGAATCTCCACTAGTGTTGTTAACATTATCGTAATAAAGTATATCAGTGTACAAGAGTTTCTCCAGTTTTCATTATACAGTCCACTTGCTCTCCACAAAAGGACCTAGCTCGTCGAGGACTGATCCACAGCCTGATCCCTCCGAGCCCGTACATTTTCTGGTCCTTCGAAGCCGAATAAAGTTCTAGCAAGATGGTGTTAACACGCAGCCGTAGTGGAGAACCCAGGAGAGAACAGACCCAGCAAGAGCCTTCTGTGACCGCCGGACCGGGTGCCAGCAGCTCGGCACCAGAATCGAGCTCGGTCCGAGTGACGGACACAGGAAGCGGGTCTACGACGACTACCTACATAGACGCCACGCATGGTACGCTCAAGCCCAGCGATGCCAGGTCACGCCGCTCTACAAACTCGAAAAGAATGCGCCTCGCAGAGCTGGAGGCCCAAGAACGGCTGGTTGAGATGGAAGCCAGTGAAGCGCAGGTGGAGCTGGAGGCCAGAAAGCGACTAGCTGAGATGGAAATCAGGCAAGCGCAGGTAAAACGAAAGCTGCATGAAATACAGCTACAGCGCCTCAGAGCCGAAGCTGAGTCGAGTGACGACGAGGAGTTGGTGGACGACCTCGCCTCCGTGAGAATTGGAACGTGGCTAGCGCGTCCCGCGCCGCCACCCGGAGGTGAGACTCGGCCGCCGCCACACAACGTCAGCGGCGGGAGCATCAGCAGGGACGCAGCCCACGCAGCGACAACGACGGCGAGCGGCGCCCCGGCGGGCGCGCAACCGCCGCGAGATGACAACGGCTATGGAAAAGTGTGTGAAAGTGCGTGTGCGAAAACAAAGGGCAATATCGCGAGTGTAGTGTCACACGGTAACGTGAGTGATAAAGTGATAGACGTAGGAACACTCGCCGCGGCACTAGCGCAGGTCACGCGCAGTTCCAGAGAGCCCCCGAAGTACATGCAGCGGCTACCAGTCTTCGACGGAAAACCCGGTGAGTGGATAGCTTATAAGGCCACGTATTGTGACTCACACACG
This sequence comes from Spodoptera picta, assembly GCA_038387885.1. NCBI lineage: Eukaryota > Metazoa > Arthropoda > Insecta > Lepidoptera > Noctuidae > Spodoptera > Spodoptera picta. The sequence continues at coordinate 173,812 of JAZHFQ010000152.1, forward strand.
TACTTTTCTAGCGTAGAAAATGTTGCTAGGATTAGAATAAGCCTCAAAGGCGCCGCAAAAGAAGCTGTAGGGAGCTCTTATTATTTAGTCAATCTGACCCTCAGGTCATTCTAGACGCACTAGAAAGACGTTTTGGCAGGCCCGAGGCCTTGATAATGACAGAATTAGATAATGTAAAGTTATTACCTAGATTAAATGATAACCCTAGGGATATTTGTATATTTGCCAGCCGTATTGCAAACACGGTGGGTACGGTAGAAGCACTACATAAAATCCAGTATTTACATAGCCCTGAAATGTCGCGCAATATCATAGAAAAGTTAACGCCAATATTAAGAAATAAATGGTATGATTACGCGGCTTATAGAAAGCATGAAGATATTCCCGTATTGAAGCTCTTATCTATGTTTATGAATGAAGAGGCCGACAAGTGTAGCGCGTACGCACAGCCGGAGCGTGTTAGTGAAAACGCCATTGATGTACGACGACGGCGCAGAGTTGAGCGCACGTTCGTCGTGAGGAAGAAAACATCAAGTGAGCTATGCCCGGCATGTAAACAACACGGCCACAAATTACCAGACTGCAATAAATATAAACAACTAGACATAGATACTCGTTGGAATATAACAAAAAACAATAACATGTGTTTTAGGTGTTTACGAAATAAACACAGAAGATTTATGTGCAGAGCGCCTATTTGTGACGTCAAGGGATGCAACATGAAACATCACAAACTGTTGCACAAAGAGCGTGATGTTAATTCGATACACAACACAGCGCCGCACGCGCCGCCATCAATGACGCCTGTTATCACACACGAAACCGTGACGTCAGCGCGCGAAACAGTATCAACGACTTCGCCTCGGAATCGCCGCGCGTACTTGAAGATAGTTCCTGTGACGTTACGCGGACCACGTACAAGTATAGACACATACGCCTTGTTAGACGATGGGAGTACAGTCACCTTGTTAGACGCGACAGTGGCAGACATCCTAGGTGCAGATGGGCCAGCTAGTCCTATGCAGATACAAGGCCTAGGTACGGAAGTCAAGCATGAGCAAAGCCGCACTGTTAGTCTCCACATACAAGGCAAATACCACAGCGTCCCGCAGAAGATAGAGACAGCGCGCACTGTAAATAGGTTAGAAATCATGGCGCAGACTGTACAAGCCGAAGACATAAACAATTGTAGGCATTTAAACGACTTACGGAGCACTCTTGTTTATGAACGCGCGCGACCGATGATTTTAATAGGTCAAGATAACTGGCATTTATTAGCAGCCACAAAAACACGTACAGGTGCGCGCGATCAACCGGTAGCATCATACACAAAACTCGGTTGGGTATTGCATGGTTGTAGTTACTCAGTACACAAAAACATCGATACATTTTGCGGCCACATTAATATCAGAGAAAATGTAGAACCAGTTGAAGAAACCACGAAAAACTTCAACTTCAAAATAAAATCAGTATATTGTGTAGAACCTAGGATACCTAAAAACAAACCGCAACTGCAAGACTTAGGTACCCTAGGCCAGAAGAGTCAACGATCGCCCGATGACAGCATCGCGACCGGACCACTGAGGAAACCAGAAGCATCTACAGTACCTAACAACCAACTAGGTACCCTAGATCTAGATCGGTGCCTAGATAAGGATGAAAAACGCATCAAATGTCATGTGATCAACCACGTAAAAGTTAATGATCCAGTCAAGAATTTACCTACACCTGCTTACGCTAAACGAGCCAAAGGACAAAAGGACAAATACTTGCAGGCCGAAACCGTATCAAAAGGAATCGCCGCCGCCCAGAATAACAAAGCGGCGCCTAGCAACAGCGCGTTATCAGTACTAAGTACATATGGCGCAAGCGCACGTGTTTTACGTTTGCGCGGGAGAATCACAGCGGTGGCAAACATGAATGCAGAATCAAAACACCCTGTTATACCCACACGTAAGCACAGGTATAAGAAATTAGGTATTACGTATTTGCATAAACAATTACATAATAGTAGGAACAACATACGACAGCGTCATAGGATTCAAAAACTACGATCTGTAAAAGGCTATTTGTTTTGCAAAATAGGAAAAGTTATGCCAGCTTACCCCTCTACGGGTAAGCTACCGTACCTTCGTTTGGTCAACCACATGCTACCTTATGTAGTAGGTTATTTAGGTTCCATGTTTGTAGCTATAGGTAGGTACAAAGACGAATGTGTAGATCCATATACATAGGAATAGTTATATAGGTTTATAGATATAGAATATAGGTTACTTTATAGGTATAGATATTTTATAGAAATGGATAGTCTATAGCTATAGGTTTAAGTATAGGTATAGGTTAGTTTGTAGGTATAGATTAGTCACGTTACCTATTTCAAAGCGGCATATAGGGACCTAGGTACAAGCGCTTTAGGTAGTGAGTCCAATGCGCGGTCTATAAGCTTGAAGCTTATACCACCGGTGTCGCCGTTTTGGCAAAGATGGATACATGGGTACCAGCCGCTCCTTCAAGACCGGCGGGAGCCCTACAGCAGCTGCACCCCACCCAAGGTTGGAGACGTCATCGTGATCTCCGACCCTTACCTCCCACGCAACAGTTGGTTCAGAGGAAGGGTGACACAGGTGCTGCCAGACGCAGATGGAGAGGTACGAGTAGACCACAACGTCATGACCAGACGACTCGTACTACGAAGAACAGCGAAGCGCATTGTCGTGCTCACCAAGGAGTCGCCTGATGGCGACGGCGGGAGAAATGTGCACGACGGCAATGCTAGGCCGCGAGCCGCCCGCGACGTGTTCCGAACATGTCCGAACCATGACAAAAAGGCAAGTTCAGACACGAATATCAAAGGCGTGCGGCGGCGATCCTTTGTTCCGCGCCGCCGCTGCTTGGTTTGAACTTGCCTTTGAGCATGTACGGACATGATTCCGTCGCAAAGCGGCCGAGTCGCGCGCCCATAGCGACAGGATTAATCCTGTCCGCGCGCGGCTCGCCTATAAAAGGACGCCTCCTTGCGAGGCACAGTCAGTGTATCAGTTGTCAATGATAAATCACACAGTGTGTGCCAATAGTTGTCAATGAAATATCACGCAGTCAGTGTGTCAATGTATTGTCAATGTATGTAGTCGTTATAAGTCGATCATAGCCAGTCGACCTATTATTGTGAATCTCCACTAGTGTTGTTAACATTATCGTAATAAAGTATATCAGTGTACAAGAGTTTCTCCAGTTTTCATTATACAGTCCACTTGCTCTCCACAAAAGGACCTAGCTCGTCGAGGACTGATCCACAGCCTGATCCCTCCGAGCCCGTAC